>CM067492.1:4597414-4739820 GCA_034552555.1 Semaprochilodus insignis | reverse complement strand
ACACACACACACACACCTTTATGTATAAGGCATTTTAAGATCTTTATATAAGGGCTTATATAAAAGCAGTGTAGCGTCACTGATTTAGGGAATCTTCCTGTTAGCAAACAATCATAGCATAGCAATGTTTTGTGAATTGTCTTTCCATGGCTTTCTTCCTTAGCATCCCCGTGAGCTCCCTGCCCCCTCTGGAGTGGCCGCTGCCCAGCCGCACAGACCAGTACGAGTTGCACATTGAAGTGCAGCCCAAACCCCACCACAGAGCCCATTACGAAACAGAGGGCAGCCGTGGGGCCGTCAAAGCTCCCACAGGGGGTCACCCAGTGGTCCAGGTGGGTGTTGTTTCTGGCAGCCTTTGCGTGTGGTGATATTTCCTAGTCATTATGCAGTAGTGAAGTGACATTGCCTCAGGTCAGTGTTATGGAAATGCCAGTCTAATTTTTTCTGTACTCTTTTAGTGTTGAGTTGTAGCTCACTCATTGTTGACCTGAATCTGTGCATGTAGTAGCACTGCAGAGGGGCTGTCAATGTGGTATGCGAGTGCTAAAAGGACTTTAGGAAATTACTTTTGTTTGTTTTGCAAATATTTTGCCACTTATTAACGTGTGGTTCAAGCAAGCCGTCGTAAAATGTTTCAAATATTCCTCTGAACGAAGATCAGGCAGGAGAGACTGGGTGCTCCCATCCTGGCAAGCTCTTTTTGGTCCACCTCTCAAATATCTTGATCTTCAGGTTGTTTACCTCTTGAAGTTTGGTGTTCCCTCAGCAACAGCTTACTTGAGAGCTCTCTTGTTGTTTCTGTTTTCTCGCCCAGTGTAAACTGTCTTTGGTCTTCTGAGCAGAGTAGCTAGCATGCTTCCGATGTCACGACTCTGGTATAGATTGCAGCAGGCCTTGGCAAAGTCGACGTGTTTATGGCTTTCCATTCTCCTGCTCTTACTATGGTCCAGGCTGCACGCTGCAAGCCAATTGCGAGTCTGAGAGTTGCTCAGAGCCGGCGGAACTCTGCCTCTCCCGCCTCGCTTTTACTTCGCCCACCTCTGTTCTGACTCACAGCTTGCCCGCTCCCATGGTGACCAGGTTCTCAGATGGCCCGTGCAAATGGCAGTGTTTGTTCAGTTCACGCTGAGGAGCTGCTGTCACCTGTGCTGTGAGAGCTCATTTTAGAGGCTTGCTTGTACAAAGACAGTGTTTCTTTTTAATTGCATAATAAATTCTAAGCTGAACTTGACGTTTACCACTGTTACTGAAAAGTTGCAGTTCAGTTACTGTGGGTGTTTGCTAAAGGAGAAATGTTGCTGCTTGTGCAATCACAAACACAAAGCCTGATTTTCTTGTTGCAGTTCAGTGAGTGTTATAGAGTTGACCATGTGCACGAGCATGAACGTCTTGTGTTTATGCCACTATTAAATGCTTTATTTAGCATCTTTCCTAAATTCCAGTTTGCTTTATCTCTCTTGCAGATTCTCTTGTCAGATGATTTGTAGATTTGTACTTGCAAGTTGTTTAACCCCTGTTCATTTTTGCTTTTAGGGGGTTGGGTAATTTTAGTTGCTTCTTCATGCTTTGTGGTTTTTGCACACTTCCTTCCGATGTAGTCTCTTGGTTTTTTTAAGCGTTGATCTAATTTGTCCTGTTTGTGTATGTGTGTGTGTGTGTGTTTTACTCTACACATGTCCTTCTCAGAATTCACATGACTCTTTGTTGGTGTTTCTGAATTTCCTGATTTTTTTATGAATCAAGCATGAAAAAGAAAAGCTTGTTATTTTGGTCACTGATATGGATTTCTCTGGTCAAAGCGTAACTTTGTTTGTCTCCCGCAAATTACTAAACAGCAAAATACTTAATCAGATGCTTTTAAAACAAAAACATAGGAATTTTTTGTTGTTCATATTGACAGAAGTACAAAAATAAATAGGCTAGGTAAACAAAATAGAAAGCCTTTGACCTTCAGTTCAGTTGAAGGATTGGTTCTAAAGTGGAGGGCAGAAGCAGGGTACACCTGACTGATTTCTTTAAAATTACAAACCTGATGTTTTTGTCATTATTACTCCTTTACGATTAGTAATGCATGATTTTAACATATTTCCTATATAAAATGAACCAGAAACCAAGAAACTTTCATCTCAAGTATTTAAGTAATTCATAGTGTTGCACCAAATACCAGTGCCATATCGTATTGGCACATGGTTTCGGTACTGGACGATACTCAGCCTCAGAAGATACTGATACCTATGGCCGACAGCATTCAGCAATTACTTACCTGTACAGGCGCACCATTAGGCAGAACTTCACACACGAAGATGATAAGCAGCAGTAAAAATGCTCATGGCTAAATCTAAAATGATACTGTTTTGTGGGAAAAACATGCTAATGGGACCCCTTTACCTGAATGTCAAGACCAGTTTGAGTTAGAGTGTGAGTGAATGTTAAGTGGTGTCTCATATCCCTATGCTTCAACCAAGCTTGAAAAAATATATATATACCAAAATAAAAGGTTATTTATGGATTAGTTATCAGTATCGGTGCATCCCTAGTAATGTATTGCACTTAGCATAAATTAGGGTTTTCTTTCCAAAACACATTATACAGCTTTTTTTTTAGAATTAATTTTAATAACCTACATTGTTGGTAGTGAACTTTACACATACAAAAATATCAATGCTATATTTTGATTAGATTAGATATTTTCATTACCACCATTATGACTGGTGCAAAATGTGTTGAGCTAAACCCACCGTCGAAGTGCTGCATCTGTACTGCCTGCATATGAGATACAAGGCCGTAGTTGGTTTCACTCTCTTTTGCAGGGATAACTTCCATGGTTTGCATATGTAAATTCCCCTGTCCACCATTGTGCCAAACAGAGAAAAACAATTATGTACCTTAAGAAAACAGGGCATATGAAAAAAGTTTTGGCTGGTGCAAAAAAAAAAGCAAGTTTTGGCTGGTGCACCAGTAAATATCCTAGTAATAGAGAATAGCGTCAGTACCAGTTCTCGTGGTATACTTCTTCTGCTGCCAAACCTGTAGACTACAACTGATCAGTTGGGATTCATCTCAACCCAAGTCTAAAGCAAGCAATATAAAGAGTGCTTCTCTTTCTTCCTAGTTATATAAACTTCAGTAGTTTGTTCCAAGTAAAAATATATCACAAATTAGTAACAGATTGGCACAGTTTTGATGTATGAGAAAAATTCATACTGGCAGCAGCCAAAGCAGAGAATGGCTGTCAGGGAGAGCTTTCTTGAGGAGCCATCACTAGTGACTGATGGATTTCCTGCGGTCTTTGAGAGAAGCAAAACGGCAAAGATAAAACATCTGTGGCCTCTAACACAGTACAGGCCCTGCTGGCTAACATTCAAGGTTGCAGGAGATACTAATGTTTCCAGCAGTGCCTCTGTTCCACCATGCAAGCAAAACTAGGGCTAAATTAGCACGCTGGCAAGATCCCTTCACTCTCAGAGGGAGAGGAAGGTAAGGGTGCAGAACCATCTGTGTATCTGAAATCTCAATTATCTTGCTGTGTCAAAAGGAGTTTCCTTTACACTTTGTGAGGTTATTTGCATAGTTGCTGTAAACTGTTAGTGGCTGTGGTTCCAACTCTTCAAGGTTTGGCAGTTAAGCTTAATCAGTTTAATAAGAAGACCAAGGCCACAGCATTTCCGGTATATAGGTATCAGGTATGTAAAGGACGCAGGCATTTTTTAATACAATGAGCTGAAATAAGTGTCTTTAAAAATCATCACCACTTCAGTAAGATTAAACAGGACTGAAGAACTATACTTGTTTTATTGTCTGCCCTTTAGCTGCTTGGATACAGAGGCAAAGAGCCCCTGGGCTTGCAGATCTTCATTGGCACAGCAGACGAGCGGATCCTGAAGCCTCACGCCTTCTACCAGGTGCACCGCATCACAGGCAAGACAGTGACCACCACCAGCTATGAGAAGATCATCAATACCACCAAAGTCCTGGAGATCCCTCTAGAGCCAAAGAACAACATGAAAGCAATGTGAGTAAAAGATGTATGTGTTTCCAGACAGCTTGTTTCAGTTGCATATTTGAAATGTTAGATTAACTGCGTATGCCGTGATCATGCTGTGAGCTCACCACCTTTGGGGACTATCTCCTAGAATTGACTGTGCTGGGATTCTGAAGCTCAGGAATGCTGATATAGAGCTGAGGAAGGGTGAGACAGACATTGGGAGGAAGAATACCCGTGTACGACTGGTTTTCAGAGTGCACATACCCCAGCCAGGAGGCCAACATGTGTCTCTCCAGGTGGCATCGAATGAAATTGAGTGTTGTGAGTAATTATTGCTTGCATTTGGTATCAGTGCACCAATTTAGAATTTAAATTCAGCTTCTTCTATCCATAGCTAATGATCAGTGTCTGCCATACTGTAACCGATGCAATGATCAGCCTTTGAGACAAAGTTATTGACTTATTTTGTCATCATAGATCAGTAAGGATTCTGTTTTATGTACTGCCAAAAGGTATTTTTTACAGTATCATATGTCAATAAGGTAAACGCAGGGTCTGGCCAGCATGCTTTCTCTGTGGTTAGGCATCATCTGATGTGAATCCGTCAGGAATCATTAAGAGGATGCAAACCTGAGGCTCTTGAATAAGGTATCATTTAGATAACACAATCTGCTGTTTTCATAGTCAACCCATGCAGGTAGGCTGTCAGATGAAGCACAATGTCGCTGCTGTATTTAACCACACTGTTTCCTAAGTATTATACACTTGACTGACTCAGTGAGCCCTAAACATCTGTCCAAAGGTCACTGTAATTTGGTTCAACTACCTTTGCCTCAGTGGATATTGAATCGAAGCTGTAAGGTGATAAGACAGAGAGCAGAAGTTGGTTCATGCTTTCATGAGTTCAGCATTTAACGGCTTGCATTTGCTGATGATAAAATAAGAGCAAGTTCTCAGGCCTTTTAAAGGTGCTGTATACAATTATAGAAAACAGTTGTTGTTTTAGACCTTTGAGGTCATAAAACCCTTTGTTCATTGTAAGGACAAATGCCTTGATATTATAACGTTGAAGCGAACAACAACACAAGTATTTGTACTTTTTCAATTTTCACATCCTTTAGCATGGCAGCTAGTAAACACACAGGATTACCAGTAAGCTTTACACTGCAGAAATTTCACATGCTGCAGTTGTAGTATTGTAGTAATCACAATTTCAAATAATATTAAATTATGAATTAATTATTCATCTAATTCATTCATTTATTCATCTTCTGAGACATTTATCTATCTGAGTCGCAGGGGGTGCTGGAGCTTATCCCAGTGCTCATTGGGCGGAAGGCAGGGAGCACCCTGGACAGGCCGCAAGTCTGTTGCAGTACAGAAATATTAAAATATTAAAATTATTTATAATATAAAACCGTATGTGTAACATTGCAAAATGAACTTATAATAATGTTCAAAATGCGTCATATTTGAAAAGCGGTGACCTAGTCTTACTGATCGAATATCAATTGTTACTAATTTCATGTCAAGAAAGGTTTACCATATAATAACTTCTCATTTTTCCATAATTTGTCTGTAAACCATGATTAACACTTCAGGGTCTGGTTCATAGCATTTATACCATCTGCAGTGAATTGGTTCTAATTACATAACAATTCTTAATGTTATAAGTGATTCCAAACTTTTGAATGGTGGTGTATATGCTACTTTTACATTTCTAGATCGGTAATTATGTCTCAATATAATTATACTGTATCTCGATTTACAGTTTAGAAGAACAACAGACAACACCTCTTGACTGAATTGAACGTGCGTCCTAATAATAAGCCAGTTTGGCATTAGGTCAAGCCCAGACCCTTAAGAGGGAGTGTAGTAAGAGTTAAGTCATAAAAAAGAGATCAAACCTGTTCTCACTGGGAATGTTACCTCTTTGGTATGATATCCTTTTTGGCATGAGATAAAATATTGACTTTGTCTGTCAGAGAAATGTAACAGTTTCTAATTTGTTGAAAGGTCACTGAGTTTGTTTGAGTATCCACTTCTTTGCATAATCTAAACCCTGTCTCTTTGTTTCAACATGGTTAGCAATAGGTACTGTTCCACTGAATACAAATTCACTGAGCTATCCACCAAAGCAATTAAACTGCAGTGGTCAAACAGCCTCCATTCCAGGATCCAAGGATTGTTTATGTGCTTGATGTGTTCCTCCTGTTCCTTTCCAATAGCTCAACGGTCAGCACATGAACTGCCCATGGTGGAAAAGCAGGACATGGAGAGCTGTTCAGTGTTGGGGGGTCAACAGATGATTCTGACTGGGCAAAATTTCAGTGCTGACTCCAAAGTGATTTTCACTGAGAAGACCCATGGTGAGTAGCATCCTGGAGGTTAGGGGCGGTAAACTTCAAGCATTTTTAAAAGCCTTCCAGAACACCATCTAACCTGATTTAAATGTGTTTATAGTATTACACAATGCTTGAACAATGTAGTTGCATTGTCCAAACATCATTCACTTGGCACTATCTTTAACAGTTTGTAGGGTTAAAGTGATTTGTGTTTTTCTGGACCACACCTATAATTTGCAGGAGAATGATAACTGAGCGGGAAAGTTTATAGTGTGAAAAGCTACATTTAACAATTAAAAAAATGGAGATGAAAATTAGCAAATGTATGTCTGTTTTACAAGAAACTTCAATAACTAAAATTAAATGTGTAAAAAGCTATTTAGAATAATAATGTGAAAATGTAATAAAGCCAATCACATGAGAGAGTTTGGGTTTGAGTTAAGACGTTAAGTATTCAGTCTATTTTTCTGAAATGTTATTAGTTACTATTAGTAAAAAAAAAGTATTAGTAAAACAACAAAGTTAAAGGAGCAATATGTAAGTTGACGCAATCTGTTGAATTCATACTCCAAACAGTCCCTCCTCTTGCCTATTCACTCCTCCTCCCATTTACTTACCAGTCTAAAGAAACGTTGTGAGTTCAGCTTTGAACATTAATACTTTACTCGCCAAGAATATCTCCAGCAATGAACAGCAATGCCAGTGTTAACCCTCTGGGATCTACAAGCATTTTCTTGATTTTTGCATATAAACCAGCAACTACAGTGATTATTATTTTGTATTTTACAAACTGTGTTTCACAGAATCCTATATAAGCTCACTGTATAATAGAACATGTACTTCCTTGGGCCTAGAACAAAGTGTAAAGAGATCATTTTGTCCAAAAGCTGAAAATTTGAAGTCCAATTTTAGAGGTTTCCAATCATAGCGGAATGTATGAATAAAATGGGTACCATGTTATCCTAATCGCTACTTTCCAAAGCCATTACAGTAACTTCATCAGCTCAAATCTTCTAACTTTAAATTTCACATCCACCCCACAGTCGACTTAACAATGAATAAAAGGTTTCTGACATGCTAAGTAAGTCATTAGGGATTTCCTGCGTGTCCATTGGTCAGTTTTATACCAACTATAGACTAACACACGAATCTACCAATCACAGGTGAGAGGCAGATGATGTGCATATCAACGCCTCTTCTAAAGCTCACAACTCCAGTTGTGAGTCACGTGTGATCTTGCAATTGGATGGAACTGAAATGGCAGATTATACAGACTCTACAGATATTTCCCAATTTGTTATCACAAACATCAAATTCAATGTGCACTCACTTACTTTGCTTTCAAACGTGTTATCTTGCCAAAGAGCATCTTTTTTATCCAGCTCATGTAGGGACTGAAAGCTGACTGGACGCCACAGTCACTTATTTTCACTTCCTCAGGAACAAAGTGATATTATGAGACAGGATAGGGAAGGGCTAACTGGTTAGCATGCTAACTTCAGTAGATATCTCTGCGACATAACCCAGCCTAGTTATTTCTTCACATTTTGGTGTGAATTTTATAGTTCATTTTGGAATGTATTAAATTTGTACATATTGATTATGACATTTTACATATTGCTGATTTAAAACGTAATGTAGTGTGTAAATCCACCAAAATAGACAGCGCTCGGAGGTTCGTATATCCAAAATAGCTGCCACTGCAGCCAAACAGAAAAAAGAAACTTGAGTTTGAACATTGTTTTCTCCCTAAACATAGTCTCACAACACATTACAACAACTGTGTGCTCTCTGTGCTGCCTGAGGATTATACTGCATCAGAAAGGATTAAAATAGCATCAGAATCATACTTTATATAGACAAAAGATTCGTAAACACAGCCTCAAGCTCAGTCTCACATATCACCATGTAGAGATGGCATTTGAATTGTGACCTTTCCTAATCAGCCAAACTCTCATTTGCATGACATTTAGATTTCTGATACAACGCAGTGTTATTTCAAACAGGCCACCAGACGGGCCTCTTCGAATCTTTGTCCGCGGCAGTGACATTCACAGGTGTTTTAGGTGTTGTAAGCTCATCTCAATGAATAATAAATGTACTGAGGGACATGTTATCCACATGGCTTGAAAAGTGTTTTCATCATACGAGGCTTTATGCTTTTAATCAAGGGCCTGTCATCTGCAGGTGCTATTGTTATGGTGCATTCAAACGTTAATGGTCATTCATGCGTGACGAGTACTGGCTGTAAGAGGCAGACGGACTGTTGCTGCATGCTGCTGCTACTTTGCCCTTTGTTTGACACGCTGTGGACATTTTAGACAGGTGGTCAGTGGCAGCTCTTTTGTTGACATAAGGGTGAAATAAGTTGACATAACAGGTGAAATTAGCAGCATTGCATAAAGTTCTTGATGTGGGCAAACAGTGAATTTGTAGACCATACAGTGCAGACGTTTTATTCTGCTTTGTGTTTGGGCTCACTTCTTACCTGACTTTTATGGCCTGCTTCTAAGTTTTAGTTTGTTTTGTTTCACAAATTCCATTCCATTCCAAAAATTATGCTGTCTGGTGTATCCAAGGTGTGCTGTCTAGTTTGTGTTTGTTGACTGGTTTATGTCTAGATTTTGTTTATGGTTCTCTGTGGTGTCTGAGGCCTTGGCTGGATACAGGTCTATGGTAAGGTGCTTAGTCTGTCAGTGTATAGCTGTGACTCATAGAATCCAGTGACCGCCTGTTCTACACAAGGGCAGCTTTTAGACATTTAGACGTGAGCTCTCCGGGGTCTGCTTCAACAAGACGCTCTCTCTCTTTTCATGTGTATACTTACACTTGCTGTCTCTCTCGCATTTGTCAAAATATACTTTTTTTCATCTGGGGTTCCCTGCTGCATAATTTCGCTCTGCTGTAATGGCTAATTTTGAAAAAAAAAAGCAAAGAATTGAGAAGGGATTGCCTTTGTTTTGGAGGGTTTCTCCGTATGACAAAGTGTTCTGGAACAGTACGCCTCTGAAATCCCTCTGAATGGGAGACAGCTGTCTTTGGCCAGCACTCGTTTGGCTTCTACCGATGTAGCTGTATGAAAAGAGCCAGAAAGTACGCCAAGCTGGGCTTCCATCCCTTGAAAATCTCCATGCCGAATTATATAAGAGAAAAAAGAGGGCTCCTGCAGAGGGAGCTTTGGAACAAATAAAAATGCCAAGAAAGGAGCAGTCATCACCTGTCGTTAGTGAAATGGAGCAACTTGATCATAAAATGATCTTGAGAAGTAACTTGGCAGCAAGTGTGGAATCCCCCCTTTCGTATGCTGACTCATTTGAGCCATATGCGTCTCATTTTAAGCCATGGAAGGGGTTTCCCACAATCACTGACAAGGATGTAAAAATGATTACTACCTGATGAACAGTCTGCTTAGAATGTTGTATTTGGTTTTTGCTCACCTGGATGTCAGTGTTAGTTACATGGGTCATTTTTATTTTAGATTTATTTGTATATTAGAGCTATGTTCCCAACCCGGTCATGAGAGCTCCCCAGATGCTCTACATTTTTGCTAGAACTGAACAAATAGTGACTGTCTGAGTGCCCGGAGGACCAGGTTGAGAAACACTGTGTTACAATATACAGATATTTTGTTTGTGAACACAGGAGAAAAATGGCACCAAATCTCCCAGTGTGGGGTGGCTTTCATTAGCATGCACAGTCATAACAGACTGTCCGTTTAGTTGTTATGCCTTAAGTTGAGCCAGAGGTGTTAGAGGAAGTGGTTGAGGCCTGAGATATGATCTCTCCCTGCCATTTCTTTTGTATGGGACATAGATGGTAGGCGGGGCATGATGTAAGCAATCTGTGAGTTGTGGCATTGACAGGCAAACATGAAAAATCATCGCCCACATTCACCTGTCATAGCAATGATTAGGAGTTGACTCATTAGGTATATGGGATAGGGATAATATGTGCTAGTGTGTCTCGTCAGAAAGGTCAAACCACAACACCTGAAGAACATGTACAAACCTGTTGGGTAAACCTGTATTTCCTCATCTTGTTGAAGGCACACTGGCCAGATATCATGCTTCAGACACACATTTGTCACATGAACATTGATTCCTTGTTTAAAATGTGTGTAGAATTTGACAGTAAGATTGATGACCCACAGTATGACTACTACTAAAACTAATAGTAACGGTAATAAACCTTCTCTCACCATCTCCATTCTCTCTCTTTCCCCTTTTTAGATGGACAGCAAATTTGGGAGGTGGAGGCCACAGTTGACAAAGACAAAAGTCAGGCAGTAAGTACAGTCACTATAAGTATTAAATGCCACTGATATGATGTGAAGCTCCCTTAATGGCTTAATAATTGGCCCCTAGTTATGTTGTGCTTTGTATTTGGATATTTCTGAAAGTCATAAAAGTGCGTAGGTCATATTATGCACTAGCTAGTCATTTGTGGTGTGCAGTGAATTCACAGTAGTGGTATCAGAGGGGGATGATTTACTACAGTCTGACAGCAAACTCATATTGAAATGTAGCTGAAATCAAACTGCAGTCCTTTATTGTCAATGTACAATGTGCCCAGAAAGCACTAATGGAAGGAAATGTATCTCGTTTTCAGAACATGCTGTTCATTGAGGTGCCTCCTTATCGAGACTCATCCATCTGCCATGCAGTTAAGGTCAACTTCTGTGTGATCAATGGTAGAAGGAAGCGTGGTCAGCCTCAGCACTTCACATACACACCCCTGCCAGGTATGCAGTCCAGCTCCTCTCGTTTTTTACAGGTCAAGTCAACACAACATTTTGGTGATACACAACATTAAAACACAGTTCAAAACACTTGATTTTAGCTTATAGCATATGAAATGGCTTGTTGATGAGCAGGGAGCAGAATGATTCAGTATAAACACCTTAAAAACTAGTTTAAACTTGTGGTTTTCAAACACCCATCCATTTGTAGTTTAAAGACACGTAGAGATGACCAGTGGGTGGTTCTGAAGGTCTGTCAAATGTGTTTGCTATAACGTATTAGTAATGTATTTTAACATTCAAGAAAGATGATAATGTTCACAAACTTAACTAAACAGATATTCATTCATTTACAGTGAACATGAATATATAGAAATGAAGTTCAGAATACTATGAACTGTATTTCATTTAGTGTATCATGAAAATGTTTTACTTCCCACAGTTCCATCCATCAAAACAGAACCAGTAGATGAGTATGAGTCTGGTTATGCAATGTCCCAGATCCTGGGAGTGTCACCCCAGTCCTACTACCACCATAACCCACGTACAGTCCTTAACCCAGATGGTGGCCTGGTACCTAGCTTGGCATCCTGCCAGCAGTCACGTTCAGGCATCTCCCAACCAGACCTTCGCTTCCAGCAGCACAGCGCCGCAATTGTCTACTCCCGTCCTGAGAAGAACTTAGGTGGCGGCAGCCTCTATTCCCAAACTAGAGTCAACATGATGCCAGACCCCCATCGCTCTGTTCTGGTCCATACTGGTTCCCCGGCCCAGTCTTCTCCCTTGAGTGGGCAGCATGCTTCAAACCAGCATCCCTCCATCATTCAGTTCTCCCCCACCAACCACCACCTACTGCGAGGGGGGGACCCTCCTGCCCCACCACCCCCAGAACATCAGCATATCATCTACTGTGAGGGCTACAGTCAGCATGGGGCTCAAGCAGCAGCTGCTCGATCCCCTGCTCCAGCACAGGCCCCCCATCCCCAGCATTATCCCACCGTCATCCAGCAGCAGCCCTACGTGCAGAGAGTTGCCAAAGACAGGTCCCCTCCTGGCCAAGTTGATCCACAGAGGGGTTCTCCCTCTGAGGAACAGAGAGCTTCAGTTCCAGGGCGAGTCACTATCAAGCAAGAGAACCTGGATCAGGCCTACCTGGATGACGGTAAGTACATTTCTGTTAGGCATGTATTTTGTTTGCTGTCACTAGTTGAACTAAAGCCTTCCAATAATTTGCGGAATATACTGTGGTTAAACAAATTTGTGGGGAGGATGGTCTTCCAGAGAACTCAGAATCAGTTGATTGTTGCACTTTGGTCTCTCCCTCATGCAGTTTTAAGTATTTCATATTCATAGTTTATTTGTCATGCACTGTAAACACCAATCATCTGGTGTGTTGCCTTTGCAAGTTCCATGTGAGATTTCAGCCAAAGCTCGCTTGTACAAGTATCATTCCCATCTGTGCATCATGTCATATACAGGTCTGATAATAAATAGTAGCTCTACTTTTCAGCTTACATAATCAGTAACATATTCATATTCTGTAAAAAAAAACCAAGAACATTAGATTTTATAACTGTTGGTCAGTTCATAATGTTGGACCTACAGACTACATTAATATGGCCTGCCTTGGGGTTGGGAGTTGTAGCGATATTTTATTGTTATCATGATAAATTATGTCACAATGGGCTTTTTTGAGCATGTTGTAGATATTATCAGTACTTAAAGAACACTGACTACATGTTTCATTGTAAAGTGAGCTTAATTAGGCCTAGATTTTGTGCACCACTGTTTGTAAAATAGTGAATGAAAATCAATGTAGTTGCAGTTTATTATTATTGTTCTTGGTATTATCATAGCACTTTGTATATGTGGCACTGTGGGCTCTTTTATGTCAATTACAACTTATAAAATCTCAGACAAACTAAATATAGTGATGCACATCATGTATCATGAAAATGCCTTAAAGTATCGTGATATAACATATTTACCATAAGCCTGAATTTCTTTTGGCTATATTTAAAAAAAATGATTCTCTTGGATTTTAGCAAAATGTGTCTTCCCAAGATAACAAGACATAACATGATTATAATGATTTGTTTGTATTTACACAGAGTCAGAAATGCTCATTTAGAAGAAGTAGACATTATTATACATAGCAATAAATAGATACACTGATGAAGCTGCTCTAAAAGTATGATCGGTTTGTCAGTTACAGGACGCTCCTACAAATCTTCTTTATTACTAATGGTCCTGGGAATTATGTAGATATGGTAAGAAGTGACTATGTGGTGTTCTTTACTGTGAAGATCACCAGTTGGCCGTTGTCATGCTGTTTCAGCACTGAAACAATAGCAGGAAGCGTCCTTGTCAGGTCTGCCTCCTCTTCATTGGATGATCACTATTTCTCAGTCCACTTCAGCTCTTTCACTCACATTCTCACATGTTGTACCCATACATCTGCCCCGTGGACACCAGTGAGGTCAAGAGCCCTTTTTCCATCAGCCTGAATTAAGATCAGACATACTAGATGGGATTAATTACAGAACAGATGAGATCATCTTCTATCCTTTTCACTTATGTGTCAGGCGCAACGGATTAGTAATGACAGTGAAGGCAGCCAAACCATACAGTGTTTTGGCAGATAACATGCGTAGAGAAATATGGAATTCCAACATAATTTTTTTGTAACATGAGTTAGTAGTTTAGGGGGCACAATTGCCCTAGTCCTTCAGAACATTCCAATGAGGGGATTACGTTGGCTGTAGTTTAGAGCAGGAAATCAAGCTTTTTCAAACTTGGGTACCCCCAAAAAAAGAGAAAAAAGCAGTTCAGGACTTTTTGGATATATTGACACTGTTATGATGTGCAAAACAACTTCCATGGTAACCATTGTCAAACAGTGGAACGAGCTGCCTGGGAGAGCTGGGGAAAGCCTCTTTGTTTGTTATACTTGGCCAGGGCTTCCCCTTGGCCTTACGCCCCTTAATTCTGTGAGGGGAACCCGCGAGAGGATTTGCTTTTTTCCACCAGCCGTGCTCCTGCCAATCTGGCATACAGAATTCCTATTTGCAGCTGCTGTGCTCCTCCAGAAAGCCAACCCGATCTTCGCAAGATAGTGATTGGGTGGGAGTCCTCAGGAAAAGGAAGGGGCCATGTTGGATGGAAAAAATGAAGCAGATGAGAAAAAGGGGGCCAGAGATGGAATTTCTTCTGGATGGCCTAATAGGGTTTCCCTCAGTAAACAGCAACGGAGCTGCTGTTGCCACATTAATAGCAAGTTACTATGAAAGGTGCCCTGGATCCCAACTGCTTGATGTTTCCATTATGAGGTGTTGATCAGGGAGATCTTACCAGGCACTTCAAGACTCTAATGCATTTCTGCTGTTCTACATGCTTTGATGTCCAAGTGGATCTGGTAGCACTGTTAGAATTTTAACACCACTCTGGAAATCTCATAAAGCCGCTAATTGGGGAATTCCCTCATCGAGTGGTTGTAAGTGCTTTTAAAAAGGGTGCCTGGAGATGCTGACTCTTTTCGACATGAGCTTTCACTACACAGCTTCAAAAATAACTGCTGCCGCCATCCAGACAGGCCATTGATGTTTACTGATGGCACAGTAGCAGTTGCTGTAATGGGGGAGGCCTGGGTCACTAGGTACAGGAAGGATGAGAATTGAAGAAAGTCCCATATGTCTCTCAGAGCAGAGGTGTCAAGGTATGGTTCCACCCACAAACATCTCAGTATTTGATGTGCTATAAGGCCCCAACACACTTTAACTTCTCGTATGAGTCAACCAGTGTGCCTTTCTCATCACTCTTTTCGTTAGTGGCTTTGCTAAGGGCCATGAGGGTTTCTGTGGTTGCCTCCGATACGAAACCTTCTGCACAAAATGTGTTGTTACACATTTCACTATGAGCAAACCTGTGGCGTATTTTTCAAAAGAGATTTGCTGAGCTATCCAGCCAACATCTCTTGCCCTTTTGTATAAAAATGTGTTTCCATTTCTTCATACCAAGCCAATAAACCAGAGGCATCTTATTGTAAACTCTCTGTTTGGCAAGAGGTTAAAATAGAATGGGCACATGGTGCCTGCTAACCATGCAATCATGCACACTTGTTCTAAACAGATATTTCGTCTGCCACAAACAACTGATTTCAGTTCAAATCCTTTCTCCCCGTCAACAAGGTTTATCCATGAAAAAAACCAAAAAATTACTGGATACAGTTATGGGGGCTTTAAACAGGCCCGGCTCCGTGTGCTCACAGTTACACAGTCCTCAAAGCCTTTCCAGACTGCAATCTAACCCTGAGGCAATGGAGAGGTGAAGTTCTTCCAGATGGAGAGTGGGAGAATAATTTAGATAGAGCACGTAAGGTGTGCACATTAGTTACAGGTCACTTGTATCCGCCAAGAATGGGAATGTTCACTTACAACATAAATAAGAATAGCAGTTTATTGCAGATAAGCGCCTGTTGATTAACCATGTTCAAATGTACTTGAAGCGGTAACTGTTACTGATTTTAAGGAGCTAAATATTTTGATGGATGAACAAAATATCGGCTAATGTAATTTTACATGGTCACAAACAATGCTTTGCTCAAATCTCAAATATTTTGCTCATCTTAAATACAAACGGAATTGCTGAAAAGTTGGGTAGGTGTTTGAAATGCCAATAAAACAGAAAGCACAACTGGTTTGACCTGCATTGAACTGAAAAAGTGTAAAAACATGATACTTATTTATCTTATGGAATTTATTTAGTTTTTGTAAATATATATGCTCATTCCAAATGTAATGCCTGCAACACATTCCAGAAAAGTTGGGACAGAAGAGTCTGTACCATTGTGTTCCTTTTAAGAATACTTTATAATGGTTTGAGGACTGAAGACACAAACTGATCCAGTTTTGAAAACTCAGTGTTTTGCATTCTTCTGTTATGCAAGTCTTCACCTGTGCAACAATATGCGGGCTCCGCTGTCACATTTTGAGCTTAACAATGCACCACATGTTTTTAATGGAAGACGGGCAGGCAAGTTCAACACCTGCACTCTGTCCATCACAGAAGCATGGCAGTTTTTTATGTTGTGCAATCTGATGGGTCAAAGGTTACAGGCACTTACTTCAGTGGTTATTGGCTTTACCCCTTCTGCACCAAGATTCCTCTTGATTCCTTTATGGCTTTGATGTTATTATGCACTCGAGATGGTACAATACCTAAAATCCTCACAATGTCCGGCTTGGATATGCTCTTTTTAATCTGTAGTATTTTTTACTGATACATTTTTGGCAAAGTGGTGAGCGTTGACTCCTCCTTGCTTATAAAGGACTAGACTTTTTTTGAATTCACCTATTTTATCCAAGCACCTGTTTTAGGATGCTTTAAACAACAGTTGAGGTTCTAGTTTATAGTCTTGATTTGCCCTGTTCCAATTTTTTTGAGTACTTCAATGGGATGTCACATCAAATTAGTTCCCCCTATTCCTTTAAAATTCTGCAGGGCAGTCACTTCATTTCTGATATGCGTATAGTGGAAACTTGTGAAAACTTGTGTATTTTAATTATTGTATACTACTTAGGTGAAATAACTAATTTGATAATGACGTAAATACACTCCGGTAATGCGTGCGCAGTAGCCTGCTTCTTTCTCTCAGTTTATAACAAGTTGTTCCTGCTAACATTGGTTTAAAACCAGAACTTGCGTGAAGTGTCCAGTAAAGGACAGCTTTTCCACAGAAGTTTCGTTTTCAACCAGCCGTGACACGCGATTGAAGAAACATGGTGCTAGTGTGCCATAGACGTACATTTTCATTCAAACAAGGCAAATGTTCTCTCAAAGGTACAACAGTGGTCTTTAGATCCACCTGTGTCTTTTAGAGAGGAAAGGTATGTATTTGTACCTTTTGATAATGTAACATTTAAAAAAGAACAATAGAAAATAGAATTATATAAAATCTGCAAATTATATGAAACTATGGTAAAGTTTTCCCTAACTGAAGATACTAAAGACGGATTAGAACCCTTTAATAAGTGTATGTGTTGCTGACTCAGACATTTAACGAACCAGTGTTTGGATGAAACCTGGTCAGCCTAAACCTGCAGATATTACAAATTGTTTATTGTGCTGTAAAATCATTCCATACTGCAGAAATTTACATCTTTTTGTTAACTACTGGAAGCGGTTTTGTCACCTCTGTAACAGTGGCATACGTAGGAGGAAAAGGATTAATTTAGGTCCCTAGTCCATTAAATATGCCTGGATTGGCTCCCGTCCTGATCCTTTAAAATAGATCAGGACATCTTGATTTGTAGTGTAAGGGATGGAGCTTCCCAGAATTGCTAGCAGTTTTGTTTGTTTATTTAACTCATTTTTGTTAGTTTTTCTTATAGAAAGTATTTATAGTATTTCTTCATGCTAAAGGTTAGGTTTGGATGCAGCCAACCATGTGGTGACTCTCATCTAGACAGACTCTGTAAAAACAGATAACGTATATATAAATGGTATTTAAATTCTCAGAAATGAATCTGTTTCACCACAGCTCAAAGCTCAAAATCAGCTGATATTATTGGCCAACCGGTATATAGGTTGGGCCCTAGGGCTACAGAGTGAAACGCTTGGAGTGTAGCTATAAGAGAGCTTGTTCCTGGTTGCTTCCTTCACTTTCTCTGCTTGGTCTCTAGGATTGGTTGCTGGGGAAGGGGGCATTGTGGCCAAGCTTGTGGTTTATTTTCTTCCTGTCTGTCTGTGCAACTTCTCTGTGGCTTTTTCTCTGCTCACGGTCAGTCATGCCCCCACACCACATACACACATGCAGCCACCCACTTTCATGCAGCGTAGATGCTAAGTAGACACTCTGTTCTCTGACAAACGCGTGCATGCAGACATGCTCTTGTTACTACACACCATATGCTCACACACACACATATACACAGAAGACATCATGGCCTGAGTTAGCTGCTGTGCTCTCCACCTTTGCTTAATAAACAAGTGTTCTCATTGGTTCTCCACTCTCTAGCCAGACACTCGTCCATTGTACAGGCCGGTCAACACGTCCACTTCACCGGTCTCCAACACCCAGCACATGCCAGCCCTTCACGCCTCTCCCTATAGCCCTTCTGTGTTGTACATTGGCCAGCTATGTGCTGTAGCCGCCTTTGCCTTCTTTCCCCCCTCCCTCCTCTTTACACACTGGAAAATCCTGTGGCCCTGGTCACAGAGATGAAAACTTTCTTTTCAGCTGTGAGTTGTGAGAGGGAAGTCCATTGGTTGCTTGTATAAACAGGTATATGGAGGCTGTGGCAACAGCAAGGCCTTATGTTTAGATTTACTGTCCACAGTTTAGTACTGCTTCTAGTTTAATTCCCTTGCACATCTGCTGTGGATAAGATGCAGTGGGGAAAACAAATGCCATGCACACAGACCACTTGGAATCAGTAGTAACCAGCTAATAGACTGGCATTTTATTTAAGGAATACCAAAGTTCCACAATTTAGGTGTATTTAGATAACAATAGTTCTAATTATCTTATGCAATATAATTACATTTTGGGATATGTATTGAAATAATGTACTATGAGCAAGTTGTATTGCATTTAGCACAGGCAGTGTGGAACATTTCAATAATTACTACATTTCAGTAGGTTCGTAAATCTCTCAGTGGTATGTACAGTGGTCAGTGCTAATAAATACAATTATAATTTGCGATCACTCATTCACTAGTGCCCGTTCATTCTTCGCAAAGTGAAGGAGTAAAGGAGGCAATTAAAACTTAGTTTTAACATAAACTAACCACAGTATGCCGCTTTGCAGGGCAGTGGAACAGTGCAGGGTACTGAATGTCTCATAACATAAGGACTAACAACTGCCTTTCAGCGTGCTGTGCCGTTCCTTTGTGTCCTATGCAGGTCACTGGTAAAAAAGGGAAACTGGCTGAATATTTAGATGTTCTCACCACAAGGTACCCTGTTCATCAAAAATGGCTTTCAGTTTTGCTCACCTGATTTGTGATTGGTTGACAGATTTTGCTGGTTACCGCTGTGCCACATTGGTTTTAAGCTTTGATTTTTAATCCTGTGTTGAATACTTGCATTCTTTGCAACGCTAAAGCCAAAAGTAGTTTTTTAAAACTTATTGTACAATCCTGTCCAGTCTTTCTAAATAACATACTCAGTATTTACCCGGCATGAAATATTTTACTTTGGCATTAATAATTAAGTTAACCGTTTAGTCCATCCTTCACAAATGTCACATAAATATTGCGCAGCTGCTATGGCGACCCAAGAGTTTATTTTCTTAAGCTGTGAAAAGGGAACTGGTGCCCTGATGCCTGTTATTCCTGTGCAGTGTTCCGCTCCATACAGTATTCCGTTGCTTAACACCCAAGCTGTGGCGCTGAGCATTGTGTTGCAAAGCCAGAGTACACTTAGGGCTTCCAGCCTGGAGCTGCCATGCACTGATAAAAGCTCACGCGACTCAGAGGATGTGGCCTATCAGGCCGGACGACATGTTCTTCATACTGTGCATTCTTTACCACTGACATTTCTTGCTCTGTGGGAATGTGCAGCAAAGTTCATTAGCAGTCTGCTGTTGCCAGCACCTCTGTGATTTAGACAAATGTGCAGGTTCAGATCAACAGTGTTTTTTCACATAAAGCTATATTTTGTATGCTGTTCATTCATCAGACATGTTCAGTTGTGGGTTGAAGAGATGCAGTGACATTGGGAAAATTTTTAGAGAGTAAGACTGACTTCCATGAAACCACTATAGCACTATATTAGGATGAAAAGTTAGCCAACACCAAGGGATTTAATAATATTCCAGCTATGTGTGTTATTAAGAAATGTTCTCTGCATTTGCATGTGAATGCTTTAATATTGATGAAAGCTAATTGCATGGTGGTGTAGTGGGTAGCACTGTTGCCTCACAGCTAGACAGGCCTGGGTTTGATTCCTAGCTGGGGTCCTTTTGTGTGGAATTTGCTTGTTCTCCCATGTCAGTGTGAGTTTCCTTCGGGTGCTCCGGTTTCCTCCCACAGTCCAAAGACATGCAGTCAGGTGAATTAGAGATGCTATATCCCCCCACTAGGTCTGAGTGTGTGGGTGAATGTGTATGTCTGGGTGTCTGCCCTGTGATGGACTGGCGGCCTGCCCAGGGTGTTTCCTGCCTTTCGCCCAGCAAGCGCTAGGATAGGCTCCAGTATGATACAATAAGTAAAATGATAAAGGTGTGACAATTCAATATATTGTGCTGTATTGCGATAATGTAAGCAGTGCAATATGTTATATTTGTTATATCTATTTGTAGGAACACTATCACATTGATCAAATTGAGCTTTAAACACAACCCAAAATCATTTGTGATTGTCTGTCACGGATCTTTGCCTATAAACTACCAATAAAAAATCAATACTGTCTTTTTGAGAATTAATACAATATGGCAAAACATATACTCAATATTTTCTTACACCCCAATATTAATATTTTCATACACATATGAAATACATGTATAAGAATTGCACCTGTGCACGGACTGTGCACACTCATGGCATATGTAATGCTTTTAATCCCAACTCAGTCTTTGATATCTAACTAACAGTGCACTAAGCAGAACATATGAAAGTGAAATGCTTATGAAACACTTACTTTCTGTTTTTGTGTCTTTCAGCTTCTACAAACACATACAATATTGTCACCCTTGGCATACATACAAAGTCAGGATAACCACACTGATGTTGTAATCGAGTTTTCTCCCTGGTTGCACAATTATGCATGGCTTTGTTTTCATGGTGGCTATGTTAGGGCAGGTTTGTACGGCAAAGTTTTTTCAGGAGGTGGGTCCCCCTTCTGTGTGTCATGATAATATAAAACAAGCCCCCACACCGTGATGCTATTTTTGTCACGCAGAGGCTGTAAAAGTTTCCATTTGTGCACCCTTGGTGAGTGGAGTCAAAGGAAGAACAGGAAATGATTGCCAGTGCAGAGCCTTCACTGCATGCTAAGGCAAAGTCATAGCATGGAGGTCGTCCACCTAGTGGTCAGACTAGGTCAATGCAGTTTGGTCTGCATATTTTAAAGCAGGAATGGGGAGCTGAGGGCTGGAGCATAACACTGTTTGCTGAATGACTAAAACTGCTGATAAACTGCTGAGTTAAATCAGGTGCTTTGAGCAGGAAAATCATCAAACTGTGCAGGAATCAGGATATTCCCGTTTTGAAGGAGTAGTTTGGCAAAAAACATCACATTTACTCAGTTTTCCAGATTAAGTTGATGCTTTGTGTAGAAATGTGCTTCTTTATGTCAGTGCTGAAGGTACAGGGCTAACACAAGAGATCAATAGTCAAATAGCCAAATATTATGTATATAAATACTCATCCTCAATCGACACCCAGGCCTCCAGTAAGGTCACTCAGACTCGTCAGTGTAGTTTATAAGGTACTGTGATCTGTAGAACTTCAAAATGAACAAAACATTATCACCCACAGGCATTTAAAATTTGACTGCCTGTGCATCTGGTCCGTGGTCCCTGCGCAATGTGCCTGCATACGAAGGGAGTCACATTCGGTGCAACACTGTTATCTAAAATGGCTGACCATAGTATTTTGCTACACAGTGAATATTTTTTTCACAGCGCGTCAAACTGTGCATCCTAAAGACGAGGATGTGGTGTGATTAGACTGAGATAAATCGTTGTCAAGCTGTCAAACTATTTCATATTGTGATGTGAATGTATGTTAGAGCTGTTCTTCTGATTTAAAAAAGCGTCTGTTTATTTTCATTTCTTTGCTTTTTCCCTTTTTTTCTTCCTTCTCATTTTTATTTTTCCCCTATGAATTGTCTGTAGATGAGTTGGAGTGGAATGAATAAAATGGTTTTGTCAGGTCTGGTTTTCTATCAAATGGAAAGCACTTTCCAAATCCCTAAAAGTAAGTTTGCATGATGAAGTCAGGGACACAGCAGACCTTTACTGGGTTGTATTTCCTTGAATGAACCCTGAGTACCAATAATGGGTCTCTTGAGCTTTGTCTAAGCATCATGCTGCTGAGCGCAGTTGCCTCTTTCATGTTCTAAACGACTCTCTTTCTTCTGTCTCTTTCCCTCAGTTAATGAGATCATAAGGAAGGATCTGACGGGCGTGCACAGCAGAGGACAGACATAAAGAAAGAATGCAGCAGGAAGTATGTGGGACTTCTGCAGCACCCGTTTCTCCCCAGCTCGCCTTGCATTTTACAGACACTGCCACCACCATCTGTTGAACTACGAGGAAGAGGGCAATATTCCGGCCTTATTCCTGCTACATCAAACTCGCTTAACGCTTTTTGACCTGCAAACTTTCGAAAGCCAAATGGAGTAAGCTTCATAGCCCGCACAACCAAGCACCATCCGAACCAGCTGTTAGGACACCGGTGTGTTAATGTTTAAACAGCCTTGCGGTCCCAAAAACTAGCCCTGACTGGTCATGAAATGTGGCCAGGGTTGACCTCATATGTCATTGTGTCAGTGGCTTATGATCTCGAAAGCTTCACAAACAGTTTAGATTGGATAAAATGAGTTAAATCCATTTAGTTCTCCTCTGATTTCATATTTCATACCCCTCTGGCTCACTTTAGTAAACTCCCGCTTTAGTACGTCTGGAACAGTTGCATCATCTTGCATGGCTTTGTGTCTAGATCACTGGTGCCTGCCAGATTCTCTAGAGCGTAGCCACGTCATTCTAAAGGAAAGCCATTTACGATTATTTGAATGAGCCATACCTCTGTTTACATTTGATGCTTAAATCAAAGATTAAATTAGTTCATTAAACCAGTAGATAAACTCTTACCTTCAAAGGATGATGCCAAATTTTCGTTTTGATGAAAGCCTCATGCAATTAATTGCACTGTTCTTGCAGAAAGTCCTTAAATGCAAATGATGCACTTCTTGCCAGTGAATTATATTTACTTTTGTATATAGTTTCTCAGCAAAAATTAGATTTTTAATATTTTTTACATTTGTATATTTTCTATAATATCAGCATCTAGTGTTGTAGAAAATACAGCTAAGAACGTTTTTTTGTTTTTTTCTCTTTATACACTGTAAATAATCAAACAGTGATCATAATGTCAGCCTGTGTGCCTTTAGCTATAAACCGTACTGACTCTGAACTGACCAATAACTTGTTTGGGGTTAGTATGAGTTCTTCGTATCCCTACACCTTGCCTGATTCTGCTAGGTCTCTTAACATTTGTGCCGTTCCTACGGATATTTACATCTATTCTTATTGGAGACTGCGAGGAGTAGACGCAAAACTTGCACTTGAATTTCCCCATTGTAAATGTTAGTATAACTAGCAATATGGATGCTGTGCTTCATCTCACAGTGGGTTTTGTCCTAACAGATATGCTGAGCACATGATTTTTACAGTCTATAACATTCAAGATATTTGTAAATATGCTGATGCCCTTTAAGGGCGACGAAGAAGTGATTTAACAACCAAAGAGTCAAACTTTTGTTGGATATTTTACAAAGGGAAGATGGCACTTTTCTAATTTGTGGCACTAATCTTTTTAATAGCTTTAACATACTTGTGAGAAGAGTCATGAAATATTTTATGTGCCTATACATTGTTTTTAATCTTTATTGTGGCCTGAATTGTATAAAAGAAAAGCTTTTTTTTTTACTTTATTAATAGAGCCATTTTCGCAGTGCATGGTGCTCTTAACATCATGGTAAACCCCTGAATGTAAACTGTTTGTTTTTACTGTAAATACGTTTGGCTAAATATGTATAGAGTATTCTGTTGGCGTCTTAGGATTAGGTTGTCCGTCACAAGTAGAGCAAAATATTTTTATGAACTGAATCAGTTGTTCCTTTGCTATTTACTATCACGTAACCAAGGCTGTCGTAATACGCGAACTGCAAAGATAGCAAACCTGTAAGGCAAAACGCATTTAACTTTCTTATGATATTAATATAAGGTAATATGCCATCGGTAAGAAGTTTGCCAAAGACATGTCTTGTAAGGGGTATTACACATGCCTGTTTGACTTCATCCTTGCAGTGAACGTTTCAAAGTTGATGCTTGTCAAAAAAAAAAAACAACATAAGCAATAAATCTGACTGAAGAGCTATTCTGTTTGTAAAATAAATGTTTGATTACAGTTCACCCGAGTTCAGTTCAGTCACTTTACACCGGTCCGTATCATCATCTGATTAAAAGTCCTCTAAGCTTTCCATATGGCCTTGCCCGTCATCTTCACGACTCCGGTTCCTCAAACAAATAACAACAAGGCGGCTTGTAGCTCGCCTCGGTCGCTAAGCAGCTGCTTGTTTGGGCCTTTGCTGGGAGAGGGCACTCTGAATGAAGCCACTGTTCAGGACGTTGCTTAGTATGACATCACTTGCTGTGAGCAATAAATAAGTCAGGCACCCATAGGTTTCCGCAGTACATGAATAAATGGACTAGTTTGGTTTTTCTCTATTACAGATATGCTATGAGTCATTCGCTCTTTATCTGTGATTAGATGATGAAACCAGATCTCACCACATAAGATGCTAAAGAGCAAAAAAAATAAAAATATGAACAGTCTAGAAACTGTTGGGGACCGTTTTCCGTGACATAAAACACTGAAGCAGGCCTAGCTAATGTGTTTTAGCCATTCATTTGCTTTTGGAGAACAGCGGATGTAGTGCAGTGTGTTAGGACATGACGTCAGTGAGTGTTAATGGGAGCAGAATTTAACCATAGCTACAGCTTTTGGTAAACATGCACGCCTCATATGAGCAGTGCTGCCATAGTCTCTCGAGTGAGACTTTCCAGTGTAAAGACTTTTCATGATGTACTTTGAGAAATTGATATCTGCTAAGGTGTGGATTTTTCTGTTGCGAGTCAATTGCTCTTTATCTGTGATTACATGAAATCAGATCTCAATACATCAGATGCCCAACAACAGCACTCTGGAAACTAGACTGAACCAATGTACTTTGCATGCTCACCTCTTACAGCCATGAAGCTCTAGTCTCTCAAGCGAGATTCTGAGGTTTGAAGACTTGGAAATCCCCCTTTTGATGATGTACCTTTATGATCTACTGGTGGGATGATCTTCTGAAAAACCACCACCGCTTTGGAGAGGATTCTGGGGGCAGATTGTTTGAATTACTTATTTATATATATATATATTTTTTTCTTAGCTTACAAATTTAGAATAAGGTTAAACAGCTAATGCTACTGCTAGGAAGGCAGAATTTCCCGCAGTACGTGAATAAATGGCAGTTTGTTTTTTCTCTGTTACAGATATGCTAGGAATCATTTGCTCTTTATCTTTGATCAGATAATGAAACCAAATCTCACCGCGTCAAATAACAAATAACTTTCTAGAAGTTGTTTTGGGGACGGAACCAGCCTAGCAAATGTGTCATAGCCATTCTGACTTCTGGAGAACAGTGGATGCAACAAATTGTGTAAGGACATGACATCGGTGCTTGTTAATGAGACAATCTGACCGTAATGAAAAATGTAGCCATTGCGTTTGTAAACATGCCTACTTGCTTCCAACAGCAGTGCTACAGGCTTCCCTTGAGCAAGCCCCTTTCTGATGATCTGGAAGGTGGAAGGAACTCCACTTTGGGGTAGATTTTTGCTAGGAAGCCATCAGTTACTACCAGTGGTGGACAGTAACTCAGTAAATGTAAGTAGTCACTGTACTGTAAGTAGTTGTTTTGGTGTATCTGTACTGAAGTATTTCCATTCTGGGGGACTTTTTGCTGTAACTCCACAACATTTCAATCAAATATCTTATTTTTTACTCCACTACATTAGGACCAAATCTGTCCTTCCTTTTGGCTTATATGTGCACAATAAAAGAAGCACAAAACGAGTCCACCAATCAGGCTACAGGGGTCGCTTTGTTTTAAGCTTGTTTTGACCTGTTGGACAGAGCTTGGTTCTAGCTAATGGAAACTGTTCTCCTTCAGTGTTTCGTGCTTATGATCATTTGAATAGACGTCAGTCTCAGACTAACTAATGACCTTCTACATAAAGATTGGTGGACCGAGAGTGACACTAGAGCCTTCTCACCTATAATGAGTCTTTTCATCTCATATTATAATTTCTGGAATCACCTTGTTCCAGAAGTGATAAATGAACTTTAGAGTCATAATAAATCATGCTACATTTACTCTCCATACTTAAGTACATTTGAAGGTAAATACTTTTGTACTTTTACTCAAGTGGAGGTCTGAAAGGAGGAACTTCTACTTTTACTGGAGGAATGTTTTACCCTGAGTACCTCTACTTTAACTCAAGTACATGGTTTATGTACTTCGTCCACCTCTGGTTACTATAATACACGAATATTTTGACTAGTTTAGGGTTTACTCTGTTACAGATGCACTATGAGTCATTTGCTGCTTATCTGCGATTAGATAATGAAACCAGATCTCACCACATTAGATGCCAAACACTGTAGAAACTGTGACATTTTCCAAGAAATGAAAGATCAGCCTCGGTATTCAGCTACAGCGTTGCCACAGCAAGACTTTCTAGTTCAAACCTTAGAAATCCCCCGTTTTGACGATCTTGAACGTGTAAGGAAAGTCTTGGATATATATTTCCCTCTTACAAAAGCAGAGGGAGGCTAGAGAGTTAACGTTACTGCTAGGAAGCTGAAAATCTTCTTGCAGCAGTATAACTAGTGGGAGGACAGGCTACCAAGCTAACTACATGGCTGTCTAGATACTGTTCTCCAGTTTGGCTCCTTTCAACTATTGCGATTGTTTCCTGCCTTGCACCCATTGAGCACTGGGATAGGCCCCAGCAGGCCCCCCGACCCAGGATGAGAAGCGGTTTAAATAATGAATGAATGAATATTTGTCTCAAAGGGTGAAAATCGTGTTCAGGTTATTATTAATTATATTAATAAATTATTAATATTTCTGTGACTTATTAAACATCCAAAAGTAAATGTTATTAAGCAAGACAGTTGCTGAGTATGCTGACCTACTTCATGTATGCCTCTGTGTAATTTCTTCACCGTTCTCACCATCCTTGAACCGTGTCTTTGATACTATATATATATATATAGTATATATATATATATATATATATATATGTGTGTGTGTGTGTGTGTGTGTGTGTGTGTGTGTGTGTGTGTGTACAAACATGTGAGTGTTCAGTTACTGTTAAAGCAACTGGTTCTTTCTAAATCATTACAAGCTTTCATGTTCGAGGTGCAAAATTCAGAGAGTAACTCCAGCGCAATTATAAGCCCAATATTAATAAATATTGAGAGTGGAAAAATTCTGCTGTAGTACACAAAGTAGAAACTCCTGAGACACTGTTTTTTTCACACAGAATAATAAAACCCAGAGATAAGATTTTTTATCTGTACATACACACCTGGGCAAAAAAGAGGGGCCAAATCCAAAGTACAGTGGTTTTACTGACTGTTTTCAGAGTCCATAGTTAAACCATATACAGAATATTTGTTTCACATTAAACACAAACTAATTTGGTAATGTATTTTTATTCAGCTGTTTGAAACCGCCAGTGCTGAGTGGAACAAAACTAACTCCTATACTCACTTATACATCTTCACAATTTAAAGAAATAAAGAAAACTTCACATACTAAATGGCTTTATCTGTTTGTTTATTTTTTTGCCTAGTAGTTGTAAACAAAGCACCCCTGTTCAGATGACATGTTTCATTGATTTTGAAGTGAAAATAAATAACTCTCATAGAGCTTAAATATATTTTAAATATATTTAAATATATTTTTTCTGCTATTTAGTGCACAATTTAACATTATGCAAAACATGTATAAAAGTATAAAATATGATGAATAAAAAATATAAAAAATCTAAAGATTATATAAAATAAACTTTTGCAAAGGCCACATTTTTGGTTTTATTTTTTTCTTCAGTATGTTATATTCAGCAAGTAAACAGTAATTTTGGGTTGTGCTGTTGTGTGTAGCAGATGTGTGCTTATTCTATCTTTAAAAAATCAACAATATTATAATAACGTTAATAACATTATATGATATTATAATGGAATTGTAAATATAGCATTATGACTGATGCCAAAGTGAAATATTAGATACTAATGCTGCCAGTTAGAGAAATCGGCAAGTACCTATAATAACTTTTATTATGCTGTTTTAACTTATGACTTATGCTGTTATAACTTAAGATTTTATAGTAAATTATTACAATAAAAATACAATCTATATTCAGAGTCAATTGACTGCATAGACAGGCTTAACTGTGCTGAAGCCCAGGGCCTCCAGTATTTCAGGGCCTCTGTCTGGCCTATTTATAGTCCTTCACCAACTGGGCCTACCCAGATTGATCACAGACCTATCCAAACAGACTGTGAAAGAAGACTTTAAGAAGCCAAAGTGAAATTTGACTTCACATCGTCGTCATCATTATCATCATCATCATCATCAGTTTTCTATGAGTTGAGTATTTACAAAGCTCTTTTACTACAAAGGCTGGAACAGACTTTATGAACATGTCAAAGCAAGCAGCTAACGTTACTTCAGTAGCTCCAATAAAGTTAGGACATGAACAGTCTATGAATATTTGTTATGCCATCTGTGGCAGTATGTCTGTGGCTGTGCTCCCTGCTTTTGTGCACCTCAGCTGCCTGCTTTCAGCTAGTTATGACATCTGGGCAAATGTGTTTGTTGCGAGTGGAGGAACAGCAGTTAGTGGATTTATCACGTTTGGTATCAGTTTCTCAATTTCACAGCTTCCGTGCAGGAGTACGTCTGGATCTGGCTTCCTATTCACCAGCTTCTTGTTCAGACTTTCCATTCTACCTTAAAGGGTGCAGCAGTTACAGGCGCCAGCATTTACAGAGACTGTAAATCTGAAGTCTGCCTTGTTTTCAGTTGCAACAAAGCTTTTTGAATTAATCAGGAGGTTCGTTAATCACTTATCTGAAACCAGTTTTACTTGCTTGCCCAAATACTGCAATAACAGGCGGCCTCCTTAAACAGCTTATGCTCGGTTAAAAATAAAATGTGGGAATTTATTGACTGCTTTGTTCCTAGACTACCAAATGTTATGTGCTCTCACTCACTCGCACATGAAAATTGTATTATGACTGGCAATCAATAAAAATTGTCTTTTAAAAAAGTTGTTTAAAGTAAACAGTTTACAGGCGATTACGAATTAATGATATACAATACATAAATGTAGCTTGCCCGTACTTGATTCTTCCACAGTGTACAAACCAACTGTATTAATTAAGTACTGTACTGGCATTCAGAGGCTTTGCTAAACCAGTCTCAAATAAATGTTTCCAAGTTTCAGCTATGCCTTCAGCATATAATGATGGTAAGATTGATTGAGGAAGGAAGAAGACTGATGAGGGAAGACCCAGGGATGGCCTTTGGTAGGATTGTCATAGGACTGAAGGTGTTTCAGGTACACAAACAGTTTACTTCTTCTTCACTTTCCAGCCATGCTATAGTTTGAGTGGCTGTGTGGAGACTGTGACAAAATCTAGGCCTAAAGCACTGGATTCTGCATATGCAAATAAAATGGTAAATGCAAATTTACTGATGAACAGTGGGAGTGTTTGTGCAACGATGATTTCAGTGACTAGTTTGATTCTAATAAATGAGCACGTAATAATGTAAAATGTATAAACGATTAGCATTAGACTTAAAACTACAAATTGTTTTCACAATCCACTATAAATGCATTTATGAAGCATTATATAGCATACATAACACCTCATAACACCTGGCATAAACCAGGTTAATGTCATGTTGTATAACACCTTATAATATCTGATCGTAAGAACATTATAGGCACTAATGCTGTAATGCACCATAACACTCAATGGAGTTAATAGTGTGAAGTGAGTTTGCTTTTTTATGACTTTTAAATATTTAAGAGCTTTAAGTAAATGATGCCTCATGGAGTATTATAAGGGGCATTATAAGGGGTTTTATACGTAAACTAAGACTGTCCAATTGGATTTTGTCTAACTGGTCTAACTGAATACTGGACATCCAATTTGAATGCGCTGCTCTTCCAAATTCAGGAATTTTTTAAAGACTTGAATAGCAAAGCTTGTTTACGGCCATAGCTGATATATTACAGCATTCATGCTTACAATGTTCAAACAGATATTATAGTGCACTGTATAAAGTGCCATTTTCTTTTTTTATAATGCATTATGCATGTAATTACAGTACATGAATTATTATTACTGAATTTCTGTAAAGCTGCTTTGAGACAACATCAGTTGTAAAAAGCGCTATATAAATAAATTTGATTTGATTTGATTTTACTAGTTGTAAGTAATTATGCAAGCTTAACCCTGGCATTATAAGGTATTATGCATGCCATATAACACCTTGTTAATGCATTTAGTCTCTATAGATTATTATCTAGATCAGAATTGCCAAATGTAACTTTTTTATTAAAATTGCATTTTAGCAGAGGTGGATGAAGTGCACAAACCAGGTAGTTGAGTTAAAGCAAAGATACCCAAGATACAATATTACTCAAGTAAAAGTAAAAATCGTCCCTTTAGACCTCCACTGGAGTAAAAGTACTAAAGTATTTATCTTCAAATGTACTTAAGTATGGCGAGTAACAGCAGCATGATTTATTATGGCTCTAATGTCCTATTATCATTTCTGGAACAAGACTTAATCAGCTCATTTTGGGTGAAGACACTCTAGTGTCTCTCAGTGCACCAGTCTTTAATAGAAGGTCATTAATTAGTCTGACACTGATGTCTATTCAAATGATCATAAGCACAGAACACTGAAGGAGAACAGTTTCCATTAGCTACAACTATAAAATAACTTTTTGCAAAGAAGCAAAGTTTCGGTTTAAGATTTATTTGCAACTTAGTTACAAGTTTAAGTTAGATAATAACTTGCTTTAAAACAGTCAGAGTTTTCCTTTGCTGTATTTCATCCGTAGGTCTCTGTTCAGAAACATAAACTAGTCAAAACAGATTTACTATAAAAAGAAATAGTTTGTAGAAATGCAGAAAAAGACACTCGCCAGTCACAAGTGCATGTGTATATATTTCTATATTGTGGTCTATTTACCCACAAAGTCAGGAACAATATGTTTATCTGTTTACTAACCCTATCCTGCTTTACCTTCCTTCCTCCAGGTGGTCATTGATGTAGTCCAGGCCTGAATGGACATATCCATGGATGCCAAGAATCCATGAATAAGCTTGTTTTGTTTTGACACCTTTTTGTTTTTACATGCACATAAGCTGAAAGGAACTACACATTTCACATAATGTAGTGGAGTAAAAAGTCATCCAAAATGGAAATGCTTCAGTAAAGTACAGATACACGAAAAAACTAATTACATTTACCTTGTTACTGTCCTCCACTGCATTTTAGAAATACAAAATATAGTATAATGTTGTAAATATATATATATATATATGTATATATTTACCTGATTTGAAACCTACCTGGTTTAAAAGTCTTTATTGTCTCCAACTTTATTGTCATTCAGATTATACAAGTAGTGCACAGCTGAACGAGATTGCATTCTCCAGACTCTGATGTGCAAATATAGCATAAAGACAAGTGCACATAGACAACAGGTAGACATACTATCAGCATAGACAGACATAAAATAAATATGGAAAAATTTGAAACGTTATTGTACAAGATAAACATAGTAACATGGTGTTAATGTGAACATTGTACACAGTGTGAACATTATACTATAAGCCATATGCTATAAACATTGGACCAATACGTACTGGCATTATTGCACAGTATAGTAAAGAGAAATTGTAAACTGACAGTGGTGAGTTGTAGTAAGTGCTCACTCACCTCCCTACTTACCTCCCTACTTCATTTCTATATTGTTTTGTCTTTTTGGCCCTTGGTCCACCACAAACGCTGCTCTTTGCATAGAGGTGAACTCTTGGTAGGCACAGATGTGACAAAATGTGTTTGTTTTCATCACTGCTTCTTAAGTGTCAAGTGCTGAATCTTTTCAATCTCCTAACATGAGGTTTACCCACATAGCCAGCAGAGGGAGATGAAGCAATGAGATATGAACACTGCAGTTCTGATCTGGTAAGACATGTAGCCCATCAGTTCTCACACTGAATCAGGACATTAATAAAATCGTTGGATTTTCCATATGGATTATATTGAAAATCTCGTTTTGTCCCGTTTCTGAGCCTCCCTGTAAAACTAACAGCTTTTTAAATAGCTAGCTGTTCATTAATCTTAAAATGTTTCATTTGCATGATTTTAGAATATTACACTTGCAGATGCCAAAAGGGAAAAAGGAAGTGCCACTTTAACTTTGCACTTTGGCCCTGATTGGATATGAGTCAGCCGTTTCTCTGTATTTACATGCTCTCCTCAAACATCCATTCAGGTTTTATTTTTTACACCAGATTATTTTCACCAACAAACAAACATCTTCTTTGAGTTACAGCTTTTGAAGTACGTCTAATGCTACGCTTATTATAGACGACCAAATACCAAACTCCCACCGCACATGCTCTTGCCACCCACCTACAGTTTACTTCTCTCCTGGTCTGAGTCGATTTGCTTTACATAATACGTACTGCCACACAGTGTGCGCGTGAGAGTAACACGAGAAGGCACTGTGAAACCTGTATTTGGTTGTAGCAGTCGGATTAGCCTTTCAGCTACTAAGGAAAGCACCTAGTATGTCTAGCTCACGGGATAAACCGCTCTCAGATTTGTCACCAGCCAATATTACGTCTACAGGCAACTCATTTTTTGCACTTCAGAATTCAAATAACTGCTGCCAAACAAGCCACTGTGCAGCAGAGGGGGTTCCTAAGAGTGACCTGTCATACTTGGGCCTCAGCAATATGTTGTAGTCATTCAGATTAGCATGAGCATTCAGTCAAAGATTGCTTGCATGTCCTTAAATATGCGCTTGGGTTGGACAATGGTGCGCATTGATCCATGGACCAGCACTGGGGTGTGTTTTATTCAAATACCTCATGCTCGTTATTGGAACAGCTTTTGGTTATTAAGCTGCTTCCTGCTTTTAATTAATCTCCAGATGCTTTGGCAGAGTGAAGCAGGTGCTTATCTCATTAATGCACCATTGCTTCATTACTTTCTGTCCTTCTCGCAGCAAGTACTACTGCTGAAAGAGTGCTGAGCAGTTCAGTTACACCACTGGTCAAAGGTTTAAGAACACTTGATGTACTTTTTACCATTAAGTTTTCCCCCGAAATAGCAGCTCATTTCAAGTACATGCATAAAATCCTGTATCTAAGCAATTTATTGAACGTATTCATTGAGAATATTGTAATCCGTCTTTGCCTTAATAACAGCTTCAGGCACAAGCCATTGAAGGATGCAATCTCTATCCGGCAAATCTGCAGTCGAGTATCATGATTTTAGTGCGTATCATGATTTTAGTGTGTTTGTCTGGACACATCAACGGGTAGTTGGAAAAACACCAGCGGGTAGTTGGATTGCTTCAGTAAGCCATGATGGATGGTTCTGCAACTATGGGAACTTTTAGGATCTGGCAGGTGTTGTTTAGATACATGTACGCATTTTTAGCATAAAGCATAGAAAACATTTATTAAGTACTATCACAACACATTTCCACATACATAACTGTATTTGTAATTTATGAAGTACATTTCCATGCAGGATTATTGCTAGATGTTGGTATTTTAATTTATGAAGTACATTTATGGTCAAAAGTTTTATTCATATCCCACATCTGTGATTTCAGTCTTTGATTGCATAACATTAAGCTACAGAATAACAAAATGACATATGTTCATTTGAAAGTGCATTGTATAAATGTTAAATCAAAATATATTTAAATTTATATTATTACTGGTGAGTCATTCATTCTGTGAACATTTATAAGTACTTATGACAACAAATGATCAATACTAGTTACTACTTACTAATTTTGATGGAAACACAAATACTCTTCTTCTAAAATGTATTTTTTTGTGGAGGTATATACATTCTTTTTTTAAAATGTGGACTAAGAAAGTGCTTTTTCATGAATTGCCTTTGCATATTAAGTTGAAAGTTTCTATAGTTAATTATTTCAGAGGTGGTACTCAGCATTTCTAGAATTTGTGATGATACATGACCTGTATTGTTTGAGTATAACTGTAGTGTCATGTTTGCATTACATAGAAACATTTCACCACCGTCCTAAGAAAAACATTTATCTCCAAAAAGGCAGGAGATGTTCTTTATTTTTAATGTAAGTTAATATAAACACATTATATTCCAACTGATTTTGGAGTATTTCCATTGGTCCATTCATCATGAAGTTCCCCCACAATGTAAATCTTGGCTGATGTGTTCAAATGATGTAGAAAAATAAAAATGGAGATATGTCATAGGTCATAGGTCTCGGCTCGGATTTTAGGGACATTTTTCGGACCATGTCGTATGTCTTTAACATTTTTTAACATTCACAAAAACGTTTGGTTCTCAGGTGTTAAATCAATATTTTACTGATGAAAATTTGATGACAATTCACTTACATCCTCAGAAGACACTTCCTGCACCAAGAACTGACCAAGTTTTAAATTTAAGCACTCCTTCAATGATCCAGTTCATGCCCTCGGGCAAAGGATCCGAAGTACAACCAACATTACGACATGGAATTCAGCAGCTGCCCAATGGCTTCTGTTATGAATGAGTTTCAAGTCAGCATGTTTTTTCTGTTTCCCTCTAAGTGCTGACAAATGCATTGAAATGATTATTTGAGTTCATGTTATGATCATCACTGTCTCGCAAAAACATGTATCTCCATTTTTTTGTCATTTTTGACTTTTTTGCATAATTCGAAAGCTCCTATTACCCTTTACATTATGATAATGTTTTGACGCTATGTCAGCAATTATACGCTGTAGATATTTAGATTAAGCAGAAGAACAATAGAGCAGTTTAGAATTTGCTCAACCAATTAATTACAATTCTACATTCTTTAAAACATCATATAGCTAAATATATAAGTTATGGTAGATATGTATACAAGGTCAAATGTTAAAAAAGTTCATACATTATTATATAAACTAGTACTAGTACATGTTCTTACAGTAAATACATTTTTTCTATTAAAATATGAGGGCAGCTGGAGGAGGGAGCAGCTAGCAGCAGTCAGTAGCTTCCAGAATGTGAAGTTTATGTTTTTGCCTGTTGGATATTATTCAGTGAGGGTTTTATTTCCTAGTTCAGCTTCTGAATAATTGCTGCAGCAGTAAAAATGTGCAATCATCATCTCTGTAACGAGAGACAACCATCACTGTGTAGTCTTTCAACAAACTGTAGCTTTGCTTCTAAGTGCAGCCAAATACAGGACCAGCGAGGGCCATCCTCTCATTATCTGAAGCATTGTGTTGAGCTGCGCTGTGTACTCCTACACTGGATTTGTGCTAGGGCTTGAGTAAGCTATGTTGATCACTTGGCGATCTCTCTCTCTGGTATCTGGCAGAGCGGTCTTAACTCCATAATCAACAAACCCAGTTGGCTGCTGATTTTGTTCAGGTGGTGGAAGATGGCAAACGTCCAAGTCTGACAACAAACAAATACAGAGAAAATGAACTTGCGAGGGAGTGCTGGGTGTAGTATATTTGGTTGTGTCACCAGGCTGAGCTAAAATAACCAGAACTCAACAGAGCATATCCATTCATGCTCTATTATCTGTTTCAAACAATGTCTATAGTAAAAGTGAAATATCCTTTTTAGCTGCCCAGCAGTACGGTTTCTTTATTTTTGAGCTCCTCTAGGTAAAATTAGACAAAAGTTATAGGCCTTGTTAGGATTGTGATAGTGTGTGCAATCGACCATCATCTACATTAACAGTACTACTGTGGGTGCAAGTTGCTTTCAAACAAACAGAAAGGCCTTTTTTTTCAGTGTGCACAGAAAAATGGAGCTATAAATATGGACTGCAGGCCTCTTCTTACGCTGACAGAGTGAGGATCCTCTTAAACGATATCTGCACCTTTCTCCACTAACCTGTTTCTGCACAAACAGATATGGGCTAGAGGTTAGGGAACTAGCCTTGTGATTGGATCACCAGTTCGATCCCCTGAACTGAAAGGCTGTGACTGAAGTACCCTTGAGCAAGGCACCTAAGCCTCAACTGCTCCCTGGATGCTGTGGATAGGGCTGCCCACCGCTCTGGGCAAGTGTTCTCACTGCCCCCTAGTATGTAGGGAGCATGTGGGTGTTTCAATGTATGGATGGGTAAGATGTAGAGGACAAGTTCTTCTGTGTGCAAGCACAAATGGTCTATGCTTACTCATATATTTACATATAGCTTATGTGGTAACTGCACTACCTGCTGTGCCTGCCTAAGCTAGAGAATATTCAGGCTTTCTGCTCAAAACCATGTAAATGTGTTTACAGCCTATAAATCGCTTCTTGTCATTTCAACTGCTGGCTGGTGCTCCTGTAGCTACGCATCGTCTTTTTTGCTTTTAATAACTGATGCAATTACAATACAAAGTCATTTCATGTTTCGTGAAGGAGGCCTTCCTGTGCGTAGAAGGCTGGTGTATGGCTTTATGAAGTTAACAAACCCTGCAATGAGTGCGGAAAAAAGATCTACCTTCTATTAATGTCAAGTCAGGACATGGACTAACCTTATACATTCAATTCATTAAAAGAAATAAAAGCATAAACATATTTGACAAATATGATCACCTTTGTGGACATGATTTCAGACATTTAAATTCAGTGGTGGTCAAAGTACACAAACTATGTACTCGAGTTAAAGTAGAGATACCCAAGGTAAAATATTCCTCCAGTAGAAGTTCCTCCCTTTAGACCTCCACTGGAGTAAAAGTACATGTATTTTCCTTCAAACGTACTTACATATGGAAAGTAAAAGTAGCATGATTTATTATGGCTCTAACGTCCTATTATCATTTCTGGAACAAGACTCTTAATCAACTCATGTTAGGTGAAGAGACTCTAGTGTCTCTCTCAGTCCACCAGTCTTTAATAGAAGGTCATTAATTAGTCTGACATTGATGTCTATTCAAATGATGATAAGCACAAAACACTGAAGGAGAACAGTTTCCATTAGCTAGAACCAAGCTCTGTCCAACAGGTCAAAACAAGCTCAAAACAAAGTGACCACTGATTGGTGGGCTCACTTCACACTTCTTTCAATTTGACATGTTACGTTTTTATGCACACATAAGCCAAAAGGAAGGACAGATTAGGCCATAATGTAGTGCAGTAAAAAGTAAAAGATATTTGACTTTGAAATGTAGTGGAGTTAAAGTAAAAAGTCACCCAGAATGGTAATAAAACCCCTGATCGACTCAAGCCTGCACCCGTATTGTGGAAAAATCCATCAGTTCTGCCATATTTTATCTGAATACTTCAAAATGCTATATTCACTCACCAGTCCAATTAGTCCAAATTAAGGAAATTTAAGCAGCATAAACTTCCACTGTTTTTGTGATGGCACTATTCTGATCTACATTTACAGCAGATTAGCCACACCCATTCATTTTATAAGAAATGTTTCAGCCAGGATTTTTTTTTTTTTTTTTTGAATGAGGCATAAAACACTGCACCCAATCGGAATAGAGGTCATTGTTATAGACAGAAAAATCTCTAAAGCCTGTTTAACTTAGAAAAGAGGTTGGACAACGGTCGTATAAAATTAATAATGACTATTTTTTGGTACGGGCGGCATGGTGGCGCAGTGGGTAGTGCTGTCGCCTCACAGCAAGAAGGGCCTGGGCTCAATTCCCAAAGGGGCATCCAGTAGTCTGCATGTTCTCCTTGTGTCTGTGTGGGTTTCCTCCAGGTGCGCTGGGTTTCCTCCCACAGTCCAAAGAGATGCAGTCAAGCAAACTGGAGATGCTAAATTACCACCTAGGCGTGAATGTGTATGTTTGTCTGTGTCTGCCCTGCAATAAACTGTGTAGCCTGTCCAGGTGTTTTCTGCCTTCTGCCCTTTAAGAGCTGAGATAGGCTGCAGCACGCCCCGCAACCCAGTAGGATTAAGCAGGTTAGAAGATGAAAGAGAGATTGATTGATTGATGGTACACCAACCCATAAAAACCTCATAGGTGAAATACAATACAAGAACATTGAAAGATAAAGAAATTAGACATTTTATCTTAACATTCTTAACAGGCTTCTGCACACACAACATAGACTTGTTAGCGTAAACCAAACCAAAAAAGTTCTGAACTGTTTCAAAATTGATTCATTTGTTGGCCAGACAAAATTCTTTAACATACAAAATTCAGAGGTAGATTGAATAAAAACAAACCATAAGAAATGAACATGCAGTTTTTGTTTATTCTTCTTGCATTGAACTCACTAACCTTTAAAAGTATTGTTAGGTAATCATGTGCATAGATATGGAATGGAGCAGGAGTGCAGTTCCTCTAAATAGCAACCGGGGATCAAATTGATCTATTATATACATTCGTTTATGCTTTGCACTCTGTGCTTATCCACCACGTCATAATGATAGATGGATGTAATTGGCAAGAAGCTTGGCAATTGGATTCTGGAACGAACCCTTTAAGCAGCTACTGCATACCCTGCTGCACTTGTTTCAGCACATGGGGCCTGCTGACCACTCAAGCTGAAAAAAGCTGAAAAAACCAAGAAGAAGAAAGAAAAAAAAAGAAAGAAAAAGAAAAACAGAACCGCTGAGAATGAGATGATGCCCCCTGGTGGACTCAGCATATTCGTCTGTCACAGTCAGTGTAATTACTACTGTGACCACTCAAGTCATTTCCTACTTTTTAACACCACTGTTCGGCGTTAGCACTCTTCCTCCAGTGTTAATGAGAGCCTAGCTGGACTGGAAAAAGGCAGAGCATGGTCGTGAAAAAACAAGACATAGGTATCTCTGCTCTATTGCATGGCCCAGAATGAATGGAGCATTATTACTCACCCATTTCTCTGTGCTCCTCTAGACAAAATAAATATGTGCTCTTCTTGCTGCTAGCTAGATCACCCCATGCTGAGAGCATGTGGTCAAAACTGTCCAATTAGTCCCCAAGAGAGAGGAAGTAGAGAAAGCCTTGCAGGCACCCACTTCAAAAGCAGCCTGTAATATCTGTAAAGGCTCCAGCTGAGTTATTCATGTCATAGTCTTTTCATTGGGGAAAAGGAAACGTGAACCTTACTGATCTATATCATAAACATGTTTAAGTCCAGTGGCACCAACTGGCCACCGTGAAGGCATTTCGTAAACGTTTATGGCATGCACAGAGTGGATTCATAATCAGAATCTTTATTTATCAAGCCAGATACATACATACATACATACAGTGATGAAATTGTTGCATGGATTTGTTCAGTCCCATTTGGTCTAACATAATGAAGTTTTGGTTCTGAATGATAAATATTAGTAATACAGAGCTTCCACGGGAGGCGCAGAGAGGCGTGAGAATGGTTCAGCAAATACACTGGCATACATCAGATTACTTACTGCTATTTTATTATCTACTCTAATATTAGTGTTATATTAATGAGCAGACTAATGCTAACTGACCAGATGAACAGCTTGTTTAATAAAACATTCTCAGGTGCTTTAAACTTTTGCACAGTACTGTATGTGTATACTGTAACTTAATACAGTCGCAATATATGCTTGGATAACATGCTTGGAATTGTGTGTGCAGTTAATGCACCAGCTACAGGAGGTATAGGCAACTGTGCTTCAACGTAAAGAGTAATTGAGCATATATCTTATTATAGGATACGTTGGCTGGATGTCATTGATCCCAAGGGGGTGAGCCCCCTTCTTAATGTATGAAGAGGTCTTATAGGCCTACACAGAACATTTGCAAGCATGCGAACAAATGTTTCTGAGATCCTGTTGGTATGGGCTTTCTTGCTCTCTCTCTCTCTCTCTCTCTCTCTCTCTCTCTCTCTCTCTCTCTCCTTGAGCTACTTGAGCTCTAAGCACTTTAAAGTTACTTTGAGAGCAGATACGATTCTGTAGTGGAAATCACTGCTTGGGCTTAGGAACAATTATCTGTTATGTCATTTGATATCTTGCTTTTGTACTATTTTTGAACAAGCATATGGTTTAAATGGTTTGTACATAATTACATCTGTTTTTTTATTTACTTTTAATGTAAACATGGTTGTATAGCTCCACCTGAATGTGGCAGTTTTGCTTTAACATATCAATTTCAGCTGTTTATGTTGCATGTTAGGCAAAAACATGAGCTCATTTTCAAACATAATCGACTTTTTCAATGAATTAGTTCTACTCATAACACAGTATGTTCAAAACAACAGCTATGAGTTTCTATATTTCTACACATGCATTTTTAGATAACCAGTAAAGTCAACGAAAACTAAAAATAGTAGGTCAGATTCACTTGGGAGGGGTGTCTTAAATCTTGTTGGAGTGACACAAGGCCTTCTGGACATGTGACGTGTGACAACAACATCTTGGCGCTGACCGCAGTGCCTCCACACACGGATTCGTTGGTTGTCTCCACCCAGACAAAAGCGTGACTCGTCACTGAAGATGACTCGCTGCCATTGTGAGTCACGCCATGACAGTGGGAATGACACCACTGCAGTCTTTGCATCATGCAGCCGTCTGCCAATGATGCTGCCACTAAGGCTTGACTCATGGAGGGCATCACTGGTTGCTGAATGTCTCCAAGTGTGGCCGTTGGGTCACTCCATGCATTTTGGAAAACTTTGTCAGTTCCGTCTCCCTGTGCTTCGTGTAGGTCTCCCAGATCCTTCATGTCGTTGACGCTTGCCTTCTTCTATTCACTGTGGCCAACAGCGTGCTATGGCAGTATCCGCACCACACCGGTCTAGTGCTCAATATGCCAATAAGACCATTCCACTTCTCAGAGCCCTACGATGCAAACCCTCTCGAACTCTTCCAACTGCTCGATTTGCTTTCGAACTCTATGAAGCATACCTCACTTGCAAAGGATGCTACCAACACAACAGCACGAGTCAGAATGGAAAGAATGTGCAACCGCAATAAGGCCCGTCTTTGCTTACATCACATGCGCAGCTTAAATCATTTTTCATGTCTTATAATACCAAACCTACCTAACAAGTTTAATTTCTGTGGGTCGATTCCTTCTGGATCCAACTATGTTTTCAATGATGATATCTGATATCTGATATCTGAATGCAGATAGCATAGCATGAGGCGGTACAGTGCAGTGAATCTCTCATTCGATGTAAGGGAAATTGGTTGCAAAGCAGTGGCAATAATCCCAGTCTACAGGAAATTCACCTCAGGATCACGCCAGGGAAGGCATCCACAAAATCTGGCCAAACTGTGCAAATCCGATGCCAGAGTGGCATTGATGTCACCTATATCCAGAAACTTGTCCAGTCCATGCTAAATCGAATCACAGCTGTTATTCATGCTTATACACACTAATATTATATTTTATATTATAGCTACCAGTGTTAAGTGTTGTCAAATGCAAGTGTAGAAGTACAGGGGAGTGAGAAGGGAGGATAATGGCCTGGGGAAAAATGCTGGTGGTGGGTTGAAATCTCCAGATCTCTCTTAGGTTCCACTGACAAGGAACCATGTGACTATTAACATGACGTTGTCGTGACATTAAAATATGCAGTAAAGTTTTCTGACGTACCACTAACATCTAGACCAGAATGGAGACACTGTTCTGCTCAATACGGTAAACATTCAGACACTTAGGAGAGGAGAACTAATGATCTTTACACACTTTCCATGTGCTGCCATGCCAGAGCCATCTGTGCTGTCATCACCAAGCCCTACCACCCACCACCGGAGCCACACACACTCATTGGAATGACAAATTTCATCACTAATCATTCACTAAAATGAGATTTAAAATTCATACAAATTTGTCAGAAGAAGACTGTTTGAAAAAGGAACTAACACCCTCTTACTCCCTATGATAGAATCATGTTTTTATGGGTTCTTAACAGGATCATAATCAGGCTTTATTGACCAGGTATGTTAGCACATACAGTGCACATACACTTGTCTTTGGCTACTCTACAGCTCACGGTTACAGCAGTAACTGACAATAGAAGTTTCACAATAATGCATTAACAGAGACATTCACACCTGAGTACCTGAGTTCTACCACCCTTATTCAGTAACATAGACATCCGTACCTGACTTCTACCACCCTTATNTCTGTACCTGAGTTCTACTTATACAGTAACATAGACATCCGTACCTGAGTTCTACTTATACAGTAACATAGACATCCAGAGGAAATGCTGATTTAGCCAGTTTCTATGAATGTATTATGATAATATTATGGAGTACAGAGATTATACATACTGAAATCTGAAGTTTCATGTGGACTGAAGGTAATGCAGCTTCACTAAGATGCCCAAATCACATGTTGTCATGCTGCTCACATTGTGTTCTGTCCTCAGTCATCTACAGCTTTGGACCTTTTACAGCTACCAGTGAACACACACAGGCACTGATTAGACTCAGTGAAGAAAGAAGGAGCCTTAATTACACATTCCCTTATCTCAATTTTTTACTCACTTCCTCACGTGTATAATTAGTGGCCTCCCAAATCATTTGGAACAGGTCTCTCAGTAGCCCACAATCAATACGCTCTTAATAAGAAAAGATGCAGAATACTAGGCAGACAAAAATTAATTTCTAAAAGGACGTCTAAATATTTAATGGAAGGCATTTTCAAGCGCCTAATATCGACGAAACTTCATCAATATCATAAATTTTCACTCTTGTGTTCCTAAAATGTAGAGCTTAGACTCAATATTTCCTCAGCTCTTGTTAAATTTACAAAAGGCGCTAATGCAAGTTTATTGAATTTCTAACATAAATTAATAATAATGAATAATAATAACAATGCATGACATTTGTATGGCCTTTCAAAGATGCTTACAGTTGGATGAACATGTAAAGTCCAACCTTAAAGGAGGCATATTATGAAAGCCTCACTTACTTTGTCCACATACATTTGGGTATCTGGAGTGCTTTTTAACCTATACATTGTGAAGTACGACAACCTAGTCAAATTGTTGTGCCTATATCAGAAAACATTCAACAAACTGTTTAGATTCTGCTCCCCTTGTTCCACAAATGGGGGGTATGTACTGAAATAATCCTACCCAGTTCCTGCCTAAGTCCTAAGTCATCTAAGTATTTCTGTCCACGGTTTCAGAACTAACCTCCACAATGGGGCACCATATTTTTCTCTATACTAGCATTAAATGGAAGCTAAGAGCTAAGCTCAAGAACTGCTCTGTCGCGGGCTGCACCTGACTGGATAAAGTAGATTTTTGCTATGGCGGGCAAAAATGTGCAAGTAGTGCTAACAACTTTGTGCATTCCACAAAACTCAGGTCAGCTTCTTGTTTGAATTTTATCGCTCCACCTTAAAAAGTGTAGCAGTTACACTGGGACCTCAGGCTACTTACCTATTCAAATCTATTTTCCATTTCACCTTAAATGGTGCAGCACTGTGCATGCTGGCACCTCAGGTGCCGTAGTAATTACTGCTGCACCATTTAAGGTGGAACCAGAAAATTCAAACCTTCAAAAATAGGAGCAGGAATAGGAAGTTAAGTTCAGCCTGGTGTGTCTGGTGTGACTGTTGCTTTAATGGCCTGGGTTAGTGTGACACAAAGAGGGGTCAGTACCAACTGTCCATTAAAGCTCCAGCTGAGGGAAATGTATGTATTTAAATATAATTTTACTCGTCGCAATAATGTTACGCAGGATCCACAATAACGTTAGCACCATGAGTCTGTTAGCTGAACGTCTGTAAGACAAACTTCATGGTAAGAGTAGCATGAAAAGATTCTCACCTCACAGAAGCAGAGGCGGATTGTTATCGTTTAAAGCAACAGGCACTCAAATTGGCCATTCTGAACGGCGCTGTTTAGACAAGGTGAGAAATATGCTGTGGTGCAAAGAATGTCACAGACGTTCCATTAAGACCCCAGAGAACTGTGTTAACTTCTGAAAAAGGGGTGCAATATGTCACCTTTAAACAACCATGCAGATGGCAATGCAGATGACGGAAGTTACATGAGCTGTGATGGATTCAAGACAGAGAAAGGTTGTATCCAGGAGAGCGTAATAAATGGTTGGGTTTATACAGTATAAATACAGAGAGTTTGACTGTTGGATTTGTGAAGGGACAGCATTCCAAAAGCACGGAGCAAATCTGGAAAATGCTTGGTCACCAAAGATATGAAGGTTAGTAGAGGAAGTAGTAAGCAATCCAGCTATAGAAGTGCTTCTAAGTTTGTCAGAATAAGGTGAAACTGGTAGGAAGAAGTGAGATTGATTGAAGAGAAGAATGTTAAAATGAATGTGACAAAATTTTGAACCATCTACTTAGCTAATGCTAATGTTAATGCAGAGCAGATATCAGACCACAGATTACGGAGACGAATAACTGTACAAATAACAATGGTGTGAAGACCCTGGCTTGCAGTCCAGTCAACCTCCTCTATCACGATGATGCATCCCAGCCTAGTCAAACTCCACTCCATGATAACGAAATGGGTGGCAAATCGGTGTACTAGCCAAGGACTAGTGACAAAGACGGTTCAAATCTAGTTTAGTCTTGGTATTCCCAGTAGATCTCTTTTTTGCTTACTGTTTAGCTTCTTTCACCATTTCATTCTCGTCTTCATCAAGTTCATTCTTGCTAATATGGCCCAGCTCTTGATGCCTGTGATCTCTTCTTTATTAGAAAGGAGAAAGCATCTGCCAACCTGCCAATGGCTCTTTGTTTTCAAGGCTCCTGACAGATTCATGTCAAGAGCAATGTACAATTTACTCAGAGGAGACCTACTGTGATGGCGTGCTTTTATGTTCGTGGGTGTTTGTGTGTAAGGAAGACAGAAAGACGGAAAAAGACAGAGAAGTAATGGTGTAGCTAACTAAAGCATCTGCAGTGCTGGTTTCTCAGTGGGTGATCTGTCAATCACAGATGATAACTCACCAAGGAAGGCCATTCATTTCTAAAGAAGGAACCTGTTACGAATTGACTCATTATGCTGCGCATCACTGCCATGATTTATTATGTGATGATCAAGCTGGTGTCTGATAAGATTGTGACAGGCTGCAGTATGCTTTGTGCATCAGTGTCATAATAGCTCTGCATTAGGCACATTACAGCACTGTTTTTACATGGAAATCTGGACAAGCAACAGAAGCCCCTCAATGCAGCTGCTGTACTGCCAAGAAAACGGTTGCTCACATTTAAGCTGGCATTTGCAGTGAGCTCCAGGAGCCAGTGAAAGTTGATTCTGAGCCACCCCACACGTTTCTGACTGGAGATTGTGTTCTGGGAGATTGCTCAAAAAGAAGAGAAGATTGCATACCAATAACCTGCCATACTGAGCAACAGACTGTGTTCTCTCTCTCCCTCTCTCTCTCTCTCTCTCTCTCTCTCTATCTATCTATCTATCTCTATCTTCTCTGACTCGCTCTCACTCTTTTCTAAAGACAAACTCTGATGATCATCCAAGCTTGTCATAGCAGGACGGCACAATCACGAGGTAGCTGATGGATGTCTACATTAGCATTCAAGGTTCTATCAGTCGTTTGAGTGCAAGGCTGAAAGCTATAAACTACAGAAGACTGATGATCTTAGATTGAATGTGTGGTCTCGGGAGAAGGAAGTGACTACACATAAAAGCTCTGTTATTCTATGTGTGCCAAGAAACCAGGGAAAAATATGGTTCATCATTTAACAAATGGAGTTAAGTTTAAACAGATTTGAAATATACTTTGGTGCTGAGGCAGGGAGACTGACTCCAAATCATAAATAAATACATGACAAAATTCATAACAATAACATTTTGTCTAACAATGATTGCACTAAGCTATTACAAATGCACAAATACACTGCTGTCTGGCTCATGTTGTATCTGGCATCCTGGTTACTACTATAAAAGATGATTTAGATACATTTCTGAGGTTTTTATGCTCCATCACATCACTCTACAGGCTATCAGCCAATTTTTATATTGTTGCTGTCCAAAGACAGAAAGATGTCCAAACATATGTATCTCCATTTTTGATGATATTGACTTATCATTTGAGCACAGCAGCTGCCCTTCACATTGTGTGACAGTTTTATGATGACTGGACCAATAGAAACGGTCCAAAATGGCTTGGACGATAAGCTTCAATAGGGGGAATAACAAAGAACAAGGGGTGTTTCTTGACTGGCAAAAGTGGTAAAACACATGTCAAAAACGAAGACGCCAGGTGGTCTTGAATGACATCTTATACTATTGACCACTGAAATAACCATAATGGGCTTCTCTGAGATATAGCCCTTTATTGTAGTTGTCTTTCATAAGCTGTAAGCTAGCATAATGGCCACAGTACACCGTGAAACTTCAGGGTACCTAAATGAACACCAACTGATGAACTAAGATCTGATTGTCAAACCACCTTTCATAAGGTGTTTACTAAATAGCTTGGTGCAAGTGTAGGGGGGTAAAGCACATTAGCAGTGTAATAGTAAAGTGACCTTATTGCTTACTATTACTAGCCTTACTTCTAAGTTACTCTCTAAAATCCAAACAAATCTTTCCATGCTTTTTTTTTGGAAAGCCAGCGTGCAGAATACCCCCGGTATCAGAATGGTCCCATGTTAGCTGGCCACATGCCGCCAACTGTATGAACATGTTTTATTTATATGCCTATTTCAGTTCTTTATATGTAATGCATCTCTATGTTCCTGCCTCCCTCTCTACTTCCAAAAAGAAACACTCTTGATCAGCCATGCTGGGACAGCATACATTACTGTAGAGCAACTGATGCATTTCCACATTAATTGTCAAAGTTCTGTCTGTCATTCAGCTGCAAGGTCGAGCACCTCAGAAAGCCCTGCTGACGTTAATTAGATGTGCGGTGTCGAAAGATCTCCAGAGTGGAAATAGAGAGGGAGCTATTGTCTGAAGACCTCCATTATTAGTTGTGCTAATATTGAACTTCAGCAAACAGAACAATGGCATACTTGCACAGCTGATGCACTTTATAATGTTTGAATATAGATTCAATTCATACTCATGTTCCGTGCACATGAATACACTTTTTTGATAAACCAGTGTTTTTCTTCTCGACTAGAGTTCTCAGTTGTTACCGAAGAGTGAAAGAGGAGATGAGGAAAATCTTAGAAGATCTAATATGTGGAAGACTGTATACCAAACCAAAGGAGGAATTGTTAAATCAAACACCTTTATTATTATCAAAGCTGGCAACAGTGCTGCTATAGCGAGTGAGTTAGCAGCTGGCCAACATGGAACCCCTGAATGACAGGGAGGTATTTCACACACTGGTCTAGTGGCAGCATGCTTTACACCACTCCAGGCTTATGTGCACCTGCCCTGGAAACCCATCCTATAATGGCAAGATGTTTGCCTATGGAGACTGCATGGCTATATGCTTGATGTTATAGACCTGTTAGCAAGGGCTTTGGCTGTAACACCTGAGCTCAATAATTAGGAGGGGTGTCCATACACTTTTGACCACAAAGTGATTTTGTTGTTAATATGACAGTGGTATATGCTTTTTCTGTGGCCTATTCTTACTGTAAAAGCAAAAATGAAACATTCAAAATCCCGCTAACAGCTTTTAATAGATAAGCCGAGAGACAAACTGGCAGGAGGAGCAACAATGAGAGGAGCCAAAACCAAGGAAGCAGTCGAAGGGGTAGTGACAATTAATGCTGTCAGATCTGAAAATCTACATATATTGGGGCTACAATGTGGCGCAATCATCTAAGCCAGGGGTCGCTTATCTTATTCATGCAGGGCTGGTGTGCCAACCAAGCAAGGGCACAACTCATAACGCTAATCAGTAGTTTGAAGACCGAGACTGATTAAACAAGTGGAATTAGGTGTTGATTGTTTGAACTAATTGAAAACCTGCAGCCAGATAGGACTGACCTCTGTTCTAATGCTGCTGTCAGGCTGTGTAAGAAATAACGTATTTACTAGATGAGCTTACATGAATGTCACCACAATGTTCTAATTATCAGCAGGAAAGGATAGGCCACGAAATTGATAGCTGCTGATAGTTGTACTGAGTATTTTAATTAGCCGCCACACATGAACACTGCAGGGTAAAGTCTTTTTTTTAATACTTGCTCTCATCCACAAGCAAAAAAAATGATGTGAGCACATGCCATGCCATGGTGCTTTGTTTTTTGTTTTACTTCTTTTGGAAACCACTTGAACACTTGAACCACTTCCAACCACTCCAACCAATCCAAGACAGCATAGCCGACCTCACTAGCTCTGGGTCTTCCATCTTTCCCATCCTTCAGCGAGATGCTAGTCTGTGTGGGTAGTTAGCTTTCTGCTAGTAAATGTAATAGAATGGGCAGTTAGCATTCTCTTCCAAGTGTGGTGAACTGTCCAATGATATCACATTAACTGATGTTCAAAGAGATGTGGTGGCGCTTCATGTGATGGTGCTTCATATAACATTAGCCATGACTAAACATGCAGGGCAAAAAAGCTTCTGTCTGAGATTTAAGCTGGAGCTCTAATTGAAACCTAGTAAAAGATTCCAGCTGAATGAATTATAGTGTCACGCGGGAGGTCAAAGCAGAATTGCAGCCTGGTGAGCAGAAAGTAGACCACTGTAACGCATCTGTGCTAAAAGGAGATTCCACTGCAGATGTAAAAGCAGAGGTACGTATTCATAGAGTATTACTCGGTGCAAGTTGCAAAAGAAGCATCTTTACTACTCGCGTGCGCGGCTTACCACTGATAGGCCTGTGTCATGCGGTCTTGTGGCTTTGGATGTTTCACAGACAGCAATATTGCTGGGGGGGTGGGGGAAGGAGTGATTGTGGGTATGTTACTGTAATCAGATGGACCACAGCTTGAGACTCATTTTGCAAGTGTCAAATGCATGTGCCGTACAAAGTCCGTACCACATGCCACATGGTTTTTCCACTCTCTCTGTCACATAGCAACAATCCTGTGTCCATAGAAACGGCGTTAAACTTAAAACAGAGTGTATTTATATCTATTTCCTTGCTAAGCCAAACAAGAATTCTCTAATTAGGAATGGTAGGCCTTTTTATATCTGTTATGTCCTGCAGTGTGTGTGCTTGCAGCTGCTACACTGTTGGATGTAACTGAAAAATACAGCCTTTCAGTGGACTCAACATCTGTAATACCAGCATTTGTCCATACAGCCTATATGGAAATAGGATATATTGCAACATCGTGTACATACACTCGAAGGAATAGTCGCACCCAAAAGGAAGTGTCGGACTGCAATGCTATTCGGAAGGAAGATAAGGTCTTAGACTGCTATGGGCAATATTTATTGAGCTACACATACAGTAGCGTCTCTCAGTATGGCGTCGGGCTGCCATGTTTGCTAGCGTAACATGCAGGCATCTCAGCATGGAGTTGTAGAGGTTGCTAATGGTGTCCTGTGATAATCCGTCCCATGCAGCTTGAATTTTCTCACACAGTTCCTGCAGATTTTGCGGTAGGGGTGGAGGTGGCGTGACACCAGGCCTTCTGGACATGTGACATGTGACAGCAAACCATTCATCTTGGCGCTGACCTGCTGCCATTCTGAGTCACTCCACGACAGTCTGGCATGACACCATTGCAGTCTTTGGCAACACTGATGTGGTGTTAGGGGCAGTCATTGTAATGGTCCGTGTGCATGTAGTCCTGCAACCATCTGCCAATGGTGCTGGATGATTCATGGAGGGCATCACTGCTTGCTGAATGTTTGCAATCTTGGCTGTTGGGTAATAAAAATATATATATATATATATATATATATATATATAATATAGGTGCGATAAGGCCCATCCTTGGTTATCCTTGCCCATCCTTGTTACATGTCTCACAATGTCAAACCTAACCACCAAGTTTCATTCATTCCTTCTGGATCCAACTATTTGTACAACTATTCATTTAATGATGAGTGTATATTCGGAAGTTAATGTAATGCATTGTAATATCTTTCATTTTTTAAAAGCAGTATAACAATAAACTATAAGAAACTGTGTGTTATAGTGATTTTACTACAATCACTATAGTTAAATTTAACCTGAAATTAAAATGGACTGTTTATCACTTGGGTAGGTGGTAGTATAAAGATGATTCATTATATTAAATCATTTAGAAAATTTTCATATATATTTAATATATACCCAGTAACCCAATTAATTAACCTTAAGCTGTAATTTGCCCAGTTCTAAAACAGCTTCTGATTTTGATCTACATTACCATGTATCAACGCAACCAGCAGCTACACATTAACAGGTAATACAATGTTACACCTCCCATTCCCACCACCCCACCTGGAAATAGTAGTAGAACACCATGTGGAAAACCCTTATTGGTTTCAGTTTTGACTCATTTTCAGTGGAAAACTTCACTGGTTTTTAGCCAGAAACTGGAACACATCTACTGGTGCTAAACGGTAAGCTATACTGGCTTCACCTGTATTTCCCTGTTAGACAGGATTGTAACTGGAGCGAAATGACTAGATAGATCACAGAAACGCTCAGATCTTCCCTAATATCATATTTCCTTTGGAAACACATCACATTACAAAAGAGAAATGGTTTATGATTTCCAGTTTCCATCAACTTTTAGTGAAGTTACTCAGCACAATGCAAAATGGAGTAAAACTAGAACAAAATACGTATGATACATCATATACTGCTGTTTTCCTAGACCCAGATTAATCTTATGCCAAAGGACTATGCAGTTTAGGTCAAGACTATACTAAATCTGTGTCTGGTAAACTTAATAGAAATATAATACAAAAACACTATAACATTCCTTATAACCATTTCAAAGTGTATTGGCATGTTCTATAACTCTACAAGGCAGCTGATAAATGAAGCGAGTGTCCAAGTTGAAATATGACATCATTGTCCTTTGTATCTCCATTATTGAAGCTCTGTTGGTAAAATTACATTTGCCTTGCAAATTGACTCTGGGGTGTTCAGTATGCTCCATATGTCTATTTCATTCATGGAATCAAGACAGAGTACACCCAGAATCAGTGGGGCAATCAGTGTCCACAGTGGGGACACCCATTGTGAGTCCTTGTAATCCCCCACTGTGCTTTGATAATTATAGTATTAATAGACACATTGCCCAGTATACCTTTTCTAAATTCCTTACTAACCTACAATCATTAAAAATTCCTGCAGCAGAAATATCACAGTTATCAGTTATTTTAATGCCATTTTATCAGCAACATTTCTTACAAAGAGAGATTCAAACGAAAGAGTTTCATGATCCATTTCCCCCTGAATAGTGTTATTCATGACCGTGGTACATGTTCAGTTTCTTTGACCCCAGCACCAGAGTAATTGGTATGGGCAGTGGTAACTCTAAGTCATAGGGTGGTCATCTCTGCTGCAGACTAATAGGACCTGATCCAGCTAATCAGATTCTTCATGTACCCAGGTGTGTAGTATTAGGTTGGAACTGTATAGTAGAAGAGAATGGGGGCATAACCTATTTTTGCTTTTTGTTCAATCATTTTTTAATACCTGAGCAAGGTATCTCTGCTGGAAACATCATTAGTTCAGTTATGGATTACCCTTATCGTTTTTGTTACAGTGTTTAAAATGAGTAGTGATTCTAAAATATGTTTTGTGTATATATGTATATGTGAATCCTTTTTTGACGGGCTGTCCTGGTGCCACGATTTCTGTTAAGGAACTTCCTTCAAATATCTCTAAATACATTTGTTATAAACAGAATACTTTATTATGCTTTAAGCACATTCCATACATTAATTACTGTGGCTTACATTTACATTCAGACCAAATTAATGTATTCATTAATCATGTCACAATTAAATCAATTCAAGAGCAGTGAAAAAGATCACAAGTTCAGATACCAACCCCTTATGGGGCTGGCTTTGTCATATTTCTGTTGTTCTAACATGAAAATTAAGGATTTTGAGGCACTCTTAGAATAAAATACAAGGAGACTATAGACTATAGACTAGTTCAAGTTGATGAATTAAAAACAGAAAGATATTTTGCCTTATTTGTTGAAAACCATACATTGGTCTTTGAAACATTTTAACATCAACAGTTATTATAAATTGAGGCTATTTAAAAATGACCATCATTCTACATGCTAAAATGCCTATTTGGGATCCATAAGATGAGCCGGGCTTGGACCCCAGTGATTGCCTTGTGATTTGTAATTGTCACTTAGTTTTCACAGTGGTCACAAAATCAATGTGTTTACACATATTAGCTTTTTTTGCAGCCACGGTTTAATAGTTGTTGAAAATGCAAACCTGAAACCAATTTCCACCCTTTGAAATGTTGCTCTCTTTTCACATATTGCTACTTTTGTGTTCCTCAAAACTTCTATTTATTAGTATTAAGGCACTCAATTCCAGTAAATTTAGCTAATTTAGTGTTATTCAGCCTTAGCGTCATTCCTGAGATTTTTCTGAGATCTGTAAAAGTTGACAAATAAAAAAATAAAATGCTATATTTGTATTTAGTAAAATATTAAAATATTATATAATAAATAGAATAAAATATTATATTTGATCTGTTGGTGGGGAAATAGGGATTTGTCTTAAGAATTGACTTGCTGACAGCAGGGATCAAAATGAACAGCTCTTCAAATCACAGTTTAGTTGAATGGCCTGTCCATCATTTTAACTGGCGAATGTCACCTAAGGCCAATGAATTTGCTTGTACATCAATCAATAACATGTATGGTGAATGACAGAAGAGGGGCACTTAAGGGATCAGTTGGGACCAATCAGATTTTTACTGGGGGGCAGAGCCCCTAAGGCCACAACTCTATATCAGCCCCTGGTCAAAACTCAGCCCACTTAGTGAAAACTGGACTGTTGTCTGTCTAGCTCTCAATGCTAGAATTTGATGTGCTTAAAAGGTTTTATAATAACAGCAACCAAAAAAATGGATTCATGTAATACAGGTCTGAATTATGTGACCATCATCATCTTCAGTTTTATAGACTGCGTTTCCCATGATCATGGTATAAAGTCACCTACAGGTTAGGGTACTGGATAAGATTGAACTCCATAACTCCGTAACTAAAGCCTAGGAAGCCTTGAAGACCCAAAATGTCCTTAGTCACAAAGGTATAGTATTTCAATGCAGTTAAACACCACTAGTCCAGACAGACCCAACTGCTCGGCCTAGGTAGCCACATAGCTGTGATGTACTGCCGCTTAGGCAGCCAATTCCAAAGACCTTGTAGCTTTAGCATACGCATTTAGCATTTAGCATGTGGGTGCAATGTAGCTTCGAACAGGTGACCAGGCTGGGAAGTCTCATAGCTGCGATACACTATCACTCAAGCTGCCAGGTCTAGGCTACATTATAGCTGCGATGTAGCAACGCTCACACAGCCAACCCATATGACTATGCTATAGGAATTCATGAAGCAGACTGAACACACATATTACTTGAACTTCATAAGAAGTCCGTGTTACACTGTTGTTTCCACTGATTTCAGCTATTACAAAGGCTACATTAGCTGCTTTTGCTTCCTAGTTGCCAATGCTCACAACTGACAACACACACAATTCAAACTGCTGTCTTCTAAATATGATATAGAAACTTTATAGAAATTTTACCTTCATAAGACCCTGGCCGTGTCTCAATAAAGGTGTTCTGCTAAGTTATATAAGCTCACAGGTCAAATAATTAAATATTAAATAATCGTAAAAAATGAAATGAAATGTACCTAATAGCATACTTCCACAAGCACGAATAAAAGCCGCATGTGAATGAATTTGGCAAGTTTCTGTATGTAGGCCACATCAATGTTCTATTGCATCAACGACTTGCACAGTTGGGCCAGATTTGGTAGATGCCTTCCCTGGCACAATTCTGAATAGTCTGAGTTCAGACTATGGCCTTTGCCATGCCCAAATGCAGTCACTCATTTTTGACAGTCATTAGCATCTGCTTTGGACCCATTTTCCACACATCGAACTAGACCATCATTGCACTGCATGCCCTCTTCTCAATCTGTGAATCCTGTCGCAGACCTCTTATAGCCCGATCATCCTCCTGCAACACCATCTGCAGGAATCTGTAGTTACTACCACCTTAAACACTCAAGGTAACATTTTTTTTTGTCCAGTGAGCCTTTATTTCCTTTATCCAAATTGATGAACACACACCCAATTTACATTACATTTGATACATATGATCATGAAAGGCATCGACCATGGACAATAACTGTGGTCAACTTAAATGACTGAGATCTGTGCAAATAAACGTGATTAAGCAATAATAACGACAGGCCTAACTGTTCTCCTAATTAGATTGCATTCGGAACTGTATAGTGTGGGAGACATTTTGTTTGGCCACAATGAAGAAATTTCGTCTGTGTTTAAAGACAGTTTTCTCCACGAGCCTTTACCACAGCCCCTGTCAAAGCCTGTTCCCTGCAGTGCAATCAGCCGTGTTGACGAGGCTTTCACAACAGGCGCAAGCACAGAATCACAGATGTGCTCAGCTGTGACTTGAAACATTGTCTGTCTCACCTGTGAAGCGCTGAACAGAACATTCTCACGCTTTCTTGCACACACTCTTTTTCTTTCTTTTGGAGAAAAAAGAACCTCTCCTGTTGGATGGAGCCATCACCCATCTCCACAGAAGAACAAAGCCCCTGATTCCCTCAGTGGGCAGTGGAGATGACCCCAATAAGAAGGTGAAGCTCCAAACGCCAGAGAAAGGCCATCGCGGGGACCTCCAATAGCAATCGTCAAACTGAGACTTTAAAACCCCCTCAGAGACCTTGTGGAGTCTTTTGAGCTTCACAGCAGTGCCTTTTTTGACATCTACAGTCTGCTTTGTGTTTATTGGTATCTTCGCGGAGGTTGAAATCTATCAACTGCCTTTACTTTCTGTGTATCACCTGCAGTGTGAGCTCCGTGTGAAGCAGGAGCACTGTTGGGAAGTTCTTAAAGCATGTGGCTATCAAAAACAAGACTGATTTGGTGAAAGAGCCAGCTAACTGATCATTTACCAGTCACTCTCCAGACTTAGCTTCAGCTATAATAACAAGATATGTGAAATCATTATAATAGGCATCAGGATCAGGTACTGAGATAGCTAATAGTGTAAAGACCAACGTTGTAGCTATTTTTGTGCTTGCTAGCAGTGGGGAGCCATTACTGTTAGAGATAGGCCTTCATTTCAGGCTGTAAATGTCAAAACTCTGGAAAAATAAAGAAAATCATCTCTACACCCTTATGGGTTTCTAGTAATATACCTAGTTGACTTACTTTGGCAGTAACTTCCTGTAACACAGTCACAAGATTACCTTAAAGGTGCTGCATTCTGCGCTACACATACATTACTAATCTGTAACTGTATTTTTGCGTCACTGTAAAAGTAATGCCAATCAATAGTCAGCAATTAACTGTGAAGTCTTTTTTCTTACCTATGGTTTATATCTATAAATATATATTTTGAAGAACAATAACAATATTATAAGCTCACCTTAAGTGGTAGTAATTTCAGGCTCCTGCAGATGGTGCTGTACAAGGATAATCGGCCTATAAATTCCTGCCGGGTGTGCGATGGGATTCATAGAGGTGGTACAGTGCAGTGAATGTCTCATTCGATGTGTGGAAAATGGGTCCAAAGCAGATGTTCACAATTGGCTAAAAGGTGTGATTGCATTGTGCATGCCAAAGGCCATACTGTGAAGGAAGTAGCTGAATTTGCAGGTGTATGGAAGCATATGGTCATACGGGTCTACCACAAGTGGCACAAATCCCAGTCTACAGGAAACTCTCCTCAGAATTGTGCCAGGGAAGACATCCACCAAATCTGGTCCAGCTGTTACTCATGCTCATGGAGATATTACACGCTATTAGTTACAGGTGACTATTTTTTTGTCCGGTGAGCTGTGGTATGCATACAGGGTGGTTGAATGACTTTGGTGGTATGACAACAAATCATTTTTTTTTATCAATCAACCACACAAGTTACACAAGTACCTCCCCAATACAGGTGACACCAACAGATTCCAACACGGGGTAAACTTGAGGTCTAGTGAAGACACCACCAACAGTAGAGTTAATTCAGCTGGTGTGTGTGTGAGGAAGTGAGTATACTGTATGATGCTTCTTAGTGGTGTACTCACATTAATTTTCATGACAATCTTAGTTATTAGTTGATTCATTCGTTTATAGCTGCTGTGATTAGAGCACTGTGTAGCTGTTTAGCTGTTGCAGAGCTGTTATAAATTCTGAAATTCTGGAACATTAGCCGATGCGATATAGGCACATATCTGTGGCTTAGAAGTGAACATACAGTTACTCAATGTTCATTTAACAGCTGCAGTCTCTCTCTTACACACATAATCTGCCCTTAGATGCTGGAGCCTTTATGATTCCCAAAGCGATAATATGATCTGAACTGATAAATCTGATATGAAATCATAAATAAATCTGATATGATACGAGCTTGTAAATGATCTGAACTCTCAAAGAAACTCCAGACTGACCCACACTGTAGTGCAGAGCAATCCCTATTGTTACTTATTACTTATTTATTAAGTGTGATTATTTCTGAGGTTCAACATTAACAACATTGTCTGTTTTACACTGTCCGAATACAGAGTACTGAATAAGTACACTTTTGGTCACCAATGTACAATATAAACATGCCCTCAAAGGAACAGTAATTAAGTTCAGTTGTGCACCTTAAATAGGTTTAAAGGTACATGACACTGATAGAACAAAAGATACTGTGCAGGTACATTTAACCAGGTACAATGTACCGACCAAGTAAATGGTTTTAAGATACAACTGTGCACCATGAATAAGGGTTGTTCCCCACCGAGGGAATGGTACATATTTGTAAACCAATGCTGTAAAACAGAGCAATAAAACAAAAAGGCTGGAGACTTAAAACAAATCATTTCAATGGAACGTGGTTGGTGTAGTATGTAGTGTAGTGGGTAACACTTTCGCCTCCTAAGCTGTAGACCGGAATTTGATTCCTTACCTGGGCAACCACCCAACACTATACCAATAAGAGTCTTTGGGAAAGACTCCTAACGTTACCTTTGCCTAAGTGTGTAAGAAATAATCAAATTGTATGTTGCTCTGGATAAGGGCATCTGCCAAATACCAAATAAATTTAAATGAACATGGTACAATTATGTACCCTAACTAAAAGTACTGAGGTGCGAGTGAGGCAAATGACTGAGAGTGAGGGATACCACCCCACCCAAGTTATGCAACCTTTTTCTTGAAAGTGTATGATGTGGTGTGTTTGTGTTGTGGACTGATTTCAGGAGTCGAACTATTTCACATATTCACCATTGTACTATGTGTGCAGTATGTGTGTATATGTGTATAAGGGAGCTAAAGAGGCACGCATATTGCCCAGCCATATCTATATTGGGTAACTACTCTCTGTATGCTGTAGTGATGAGTAATTCTGGTTTATGTCTCTATTATTATGATGCGGATGAGTTGATGCTCACGGCATGGCTTATGATGGATTTGATGGATTTATGTTGGATTTGATGGATTTCTGTTGGCATTTGTGTTTCCGAATCTACTGAACTTCAGTCCACAAAGAATTACATGAATGCAAACACGGCTCTGTGCAGCTTCATCTGATAAACTGCAAACTTCCTCGGCACAATTAATCCTGTCATAATTGAATATTACAATTTCTCTAAAGAACGTCTTGAATTAGACTTCCATAACAGCACACCGTGCATCTCTGCAGTGAGGATTTGGTAGCAGTTGTTAAGCTCATATGAGGAAAAAAAAATGTTTTGTGAAGGCTGGGTCTTAACAGCGTATCAGTTTGCTAATATTAGCATACTGGCTGTGAGGAGGAGAGTAGTGAGGTCAACCTGCTATTGTTTCTCCAGGGGCACAACGAGGAAGAGACTGGCCACCAGTCCATAGCAACAACACAATTAACAACTCTGGGTAGAAAATAGCATCAGCGCATCATTCTTCATGAGCTTTTGCAGTCGAGATACGGCTGCCAAAGGAGTATGCGTTCCACAAGGCAGTATGCGGGTTTGTATAGTTATGAATTATCATCTATGCTTTTGCAGTAAAGAGTGATGTAAGAAGATGCATGTAGACTGACCTCTGAATGCAGTGTATTGTGAACAAATTGTAATGGCACTGGTGCTCAGTAATGTTCCAAATATACCAGTCAGCAATGTTCCAAATTGGGGCTACCAGTAATTGACCATTTGCACATTTCTGACAAGTTCTGCCTTCATTACTTACTGTTTCTGTATGCAGCATTCTAACGTAAGTTCTAACTGTAGACCCACAGCAATTTAGAAATAACAAGCATTACGAGCTTTCAAATTTACAACATTCAACATTTAAAATAATGCTTAAATTTTTTGCATTTTTTTAAAAATGTTTTTAAAAAGATCTTAATTTATTTCCAAACAATCTTTATTTCTTTTCTTTATTTCTTTTTCCAGTCTAACATACTTCAGTTCCTATGCTGAAGAACCTTTTCAAGTCACTCATTACTTATGTATGCAAAACAGCGCAACATAATATACTCTCTTATATATAAACGCTTACATTAATATGCTACATTCTGATGTATATGTTAGATATGCTTCTGTGTGTATGGCATGAATGAATTATACATACCATTTTCATACCATTTTCATTTTCATACATACCATACTCATATCAGTCAGGCCTGTATGGGCCAACATGATGAAATTATTTACTTGTCTACCAACTTTCTCTTCCATTAGCTTGATTTTATCATGCATAATCCATATATGAGTGTGAATGTGACATTTTGATATTATTAATATAGAAATTGCAAATATAAACAATGATGGTATAAACATAAATAATTTTCACCAAAGGAAACCACTCAGAGAGCATAATGTTATTATTAATATGATTAATATTATTATTGATGTTAAAACCGGTAATGTCTTAGTAATTACTGTTTAGCCTAAAATAAAGATAATAATATTATCTACAGTCAGCACTATTAAAAGCAGCTGTTTTCATAACGTACATATATTTTGGGATAGGTTATGTAACATTAACATATACAGTATATCTAATTAGTATGGTTATAGGACCCTTGACTGGTGGATGTCCTAGGCAGCTGCCTACCTTTGCCTAGTGCAAAGACAACCACCATCGATAGATAACTTAAAACAGGCTTTGCAGGAATGGCCTATAACCAGAGAGAATCAGCCAGTATTATCAGAAGAGGAGACGGGAAGCTTTGTTTGAAATATGGATGGGATTACTCATAATTTCTAAACACCGCAGTTGTATTACAGGAAGCCATGCCCTACCAAAGCATCAAGTCCATTGCTTGTGAAGGCACAACAGGAAAAGTCCCTCCTTTTTGTGGTGATACACACATGCATGGTAACTAAAACAACCAGAAAAATCCTTGCTATGTTATTCAAATGTGTATTTGAAATATTAGCTTGTCAGTCTTTTTTGGTTTATAAGTATAGCAGTTAGGAACCTGGTCTCAAACAACTGGAAAGACCTGTATGGTGGTGTTAGCAAGATGGACAGACATGCCTATATGTTTTTGTCGTGACTAGTCTTGTTGTAATACTTTAAGATTATTGTACATATGATTACTGGTTCAGATCAGATGAAACGCAGAGGACTGATGGCCATGTGGCCTTACCTTACCTTACCAAACCTCTATTACACAATTCGATAAGTCTGGAATAACTCCAGGTAGTTTGCACTGTAGTCTATAAGTAGTTATTGAATCATAAGCCTTAGGAAGTAATCATTTCATATTAACTTGCATGAACGTGAAGTATTAGTCGGCTAGCCTTGGATAAGAACTAGCAGGCTACATTTTCTGTTGATGAGAAGATTGCGGCCTATTAATGAAATGTGAATTGGAGCATCAAATAAATAGTACACTATTCCGTTTTAGTGGATCATGTAATGGACCAGGAAGAAATGTGCAGCCGCTCACTGACCTGTCAATCAGCACAAAAAGAATTGCATATGGTGAAATGTGATGTGGCAGTGGTGGAACATCCACAAATATAGCCAGTGCGGGATCGGGACCAGGAGTTATATGATCCAGACCAACCTACCCCAAACTCTACACACCCACCCCCCCTGCCCCACACACAGCATGGCCTTCATGCAAGACAACAAAATCTATGCATTTTTATCTTCTTCATTTATCATATATGATATATTTTATCTTTCCCTATTTATTATTTTGACATTAATCATAAAACATTCATTACAGTCAATGTGCCACAAACTAATCCTCCTCCTTCAGTAGCTTTTTCTTTCATGCGTGCCTGGTGCCATCCTCGGTTTTTAGCTCCTGCTGTCCATCTTCACATGATTCACATGACAATTACTACATTGGTAATGCAATAAGAGGAAAGTAATGACTTCTGTAAGAGCACTGCCTGTTCGTGTTCCTGTGTCATGCAGCACTAGATTCACACTGTCACGCTGGATCTGATATGCTAATCTCTCAAGGCTGATTCTTATTCTTGATCCTTCTTCAAATTCCTGTTTCACCTTAAATATTGCAGCAGCTACACGCTACCGCCATACATGTGTCTGAAGCTAACTGGGGCATAGTTTAAGGTGGAACGGGAATGGGAATAAGAATCCTTTAGCCTTATCTAATCTTTATTCGCAGTATGAGACTCTTACAATCAGCAAACCAGGGATGTGCCTCTTGTAATGGGATTGATCTGCTGGTTTAACCCTTAAATGACCACAGATTTAGCGACAAGTAGCAAGCGACAAATCGAGTTGAGATTTTCTCAACTTTATGCCAGTGAACAATGATTTGGAGAAGCGACTCTCTCCAACATTTTTTTTTGGACCAATCGCAGACATGGGGGTCCGTGGACCCCAGCTTCTGCTCTCTGGACATTTTGTTCCTACCAGCGTTTCGTTCCGATTCTCAGCAGTGTGGTGGTAAACATGGAGGAGAATCTCAGAACTCAGAAATTTCTCCTTTTCCCAGTTTATATGATGCATCCTTGTACATATACATTTGAAAGAAAAATGAAGCGTGGAAGAAAGAAGGGGATATTGCTGAAGTCTCTGGGGAGTTGAGTCACTTGATAGCTAGCTAGGTTAGCCAGCATGTTAACCGGCTAATAAAGCAAGCCACGATTGCAAACAGTTCCATACAATTCTTTCGTCAAACATAATATGTTCTTTAAAAACTAGCGAGTTGTCCTGGACCTTGTACACACCCACATGCGACAACGCGAGTGGCTTTGAACACACTTACAAGAAACAAACTTGGGACGATGTAAACGATTTGTTGCCTGCTAGTGTGAACAAAGGGCATGTGACTTAACAGCAATCCCGGGTCAAATTGCCTACGCCCCAGTGGGAATTCTCACAAGTCTCTCAATTACCCACTTTGCCACAGAATATGGCCGGCGTTGGAGACGGCTGCCATCCTTTGACTTTTATAAAGACTTATTTCCAACATTTCAGGTGTATTTTTTTCTTCTGGTGGTGGGAATCTGACATGAATGGCCACCATGAGAGATGCTGCAACAGCCAGGAAGTGACACAATAGATTTCCCAGACTACTCGGATAACCCAGAGGATCCCAGCACGTGCTATTTATGTTCATTTCACCAAACCACCATATTGATGAGCCATCACAGTCTCACTGTTCAATGAGATTACATCAAACAGATTTTCAAACTGATTACATTATGGGAAGTGTATGATCCTTTTCTTTCATTCCGTCCCCTTGAGGAAAAAAAGAAGTCCTGTCTGACATACTGTTCCTTTGAGTTGCTTCTCCAAAATCAATCGCCCTGACAAGGAAAAAACGGCAGCCTACAGCAGGTTGTAATTACGACCTTCCAATCTGCGATTGCTATAGCCTTGGAGCGCTAATTGATTCTGACACGCCGTTTTGTTCTGTTAAAATCCTCTCTGAATATCAAGTGTGCTCTCAGCTTTGGAATTCAACAGATGCTACACACGCTCAGACAACTTCTTGGTGCTGGATGTGTTCTTGTTGCCCATGCTTTTAATTTTTGGGCACAGAAATGTATCTTTGGCAACAGAGTAAACAAGGTAAACAAGGAAAGAAGCCACAGCCCACGGGTGTCATTTCTTAGCGCTTCATGGGGTTCAAAAGGTGACTAAAAGCATGAAATGTTTTTGCTTGAGTGCATTAGTAAATGTTTGACATGTCTACTTGTTTACATTCAGATTGAAATCAATTATATCTCATTAAAAATCATTATGCATAACAGTGTGAAAAATAAAGCCAAAGGATATGCTGCGGTAAAAAATCACTTCCCACATTCTATAGCATATGGATGCTTGCTCTTTTGAATGTATATTCTGGAAGTGTTTTGTGCTGTGATTGGGCTTCTGTAACCCAACATTTGGACAATGTTAGAGTCCAAACATTGGTTGACTCCATTAGCATGCAAATGGCATATGGCTTTACAATGCATTGAGCATAATAGCAGAAAGTGGTTTGTAGCTTTTCTCTTTTTGTTCCCAGACGTCCAGTGAAATGTTCCACACCTTTAAAATCACAAGCTTTTTCATACAAGTGCAGAATTTCTGACCATGCATAGCAATGTTCAAAATAGGGCTACTGCAAGCATCTCCATTAGCTGGAAAAGCATTTCTGACCGTATCTGTTGGGCAGCACATGATAACAGAAAATGTGTCTGTATCTGTCAGATTTTTACTGTGGATTATCCCGAACCGGCCAGACTGACCTGTTTGGAAGAATGCAAGTTTCTTTAATTTTATTCTGCATTTTTCCCACATTTTGAGTGGAGTAATACACTGCAGGCAGGATATGCTGAGAATTAAAACCGTATTAAATCTAGTAAGTTTAATTATGTAAAATAGTACATAATTTTAGAATATTAATAATTGCTGTTACTTTAGTAATAGGGCAGCAGGGACGCATTTTAAATGCTGTGTCAGTCATGCTTTTGAATACCATTTGTGTCAATGATAAGCTCACTGGACAAACCATTTGTCACTTTTGTGTGTATAAGGTGGTAGTAACTTCAGACTCCTGCAGACGCCACTTACATTATATTATTATAGTCCCATCATAGATTGGGAAGAGGTGGTACAGTGCAGTGAATGTTTCGTTCCATGTGTGGAAAATTGGTTGCAAAGTGGATGTTAAAGATGGGCAAAAAGGAATGATTGCATTTGGACGTGCTAAAGTCTGTTGTGTGAAGGAAGTAGCTGAATTTGCAGGTGTACGGAAAGCGTATGGTCATACAGGTCTACCAGCAATGGGAAAAAGTCCCAGTCTACATAAAATACCGGTCAGAATTGTTCCAGGGAAGGCATCCACCAAATCTGGCCCAATTCCTTGATACAAGAGTGGCTGAACGTTGATGTCACCTACATCCAGTAACTTGTCCAGTCCATTCCAAACTGAATCGCTGTTGTTTGTGCTCGTGGAGGTATTACATACTATTAGGTACACTTTAGTCCCAGGTGCCTGCAGGTTTTTGTCCGGTAATCTTATTTGTACCTATTTAGTTCATTTATTCTGTGTTTTTTATAGCATTAATTACTTTTTTCATGTAATAATTATTTCTCACTCAAAATAACAGAATGTATGCAGATGGGGGAGGTGCAAAGTACCTAAATGTTCAGAAACAGCCCGTGTAGACCGGCAGCAGAAGGTATTTTACAGGCTCCATATCATGAGAACCCTAACCCTACTGAACGAAATATACTGCACACTCTCCAGTGCATACAGTCCATTAACATATATCCACCTAATTAGTTGACAGGTATTGAGCCCTGACCATTCATGCTGAAGTGTTTCAACCCAGACTGATTTTTGAATGAAGCACAATACCAGATCAGAGCTCATTTATATGCACATATAACAGCACAGTAACAAAAGCAGCCTGTTTTTTGCAAAGGGATAAACAGAGGATGGAAAATGACCTCGCACAAATAAAGTATGTTTGTTTATGATATATAAAAAACATTACAAACATACACATTATAAGTGGACCCTTTATCTATTTATAGTCATTTCTTGTATAAAGTTGCTAGAATGATGTTCTAGCATTGTAATAGACTGAAAACTACATGGAGGTCACAACCACAGTGACCATCCCCGACATGACCACCAAAAACTGACAATAAGATTGACCGCCACAAACTGTGGTGATAAGCTTGCAAACAACAGTACACACGCTTTATCCTCTTACTGTGCATGAGTGCGAAGCCGTAAAAGATGCTTTAGCCTGGTTGAAATTGGAGTGACTGCTGGTCAGCTAGCTAGTTACTTAGCCAGTGTATAATAGTACATTAACATTAAACTAACCATCTGTAGCCTCATAGTCCAAGTAGACTAAATAGCATTTGGGCTGACGGTCACACACAGAGAATGCAGTGGAATACTAGCGTGTCTAGATGTGTGCACTTCAGCATTCACTTGGCACACACCATTTGGCCCATTCCCAGAGCGAACTCAATTGATTTTATATAGGACTATATTAGAAACAACCAGGTGTTTCTCCTTTCTCATGCATTTTAATGCAAATCAGTTTGTTGCAGGTACATTTGTTGCAGGTTTATCCTTCTCAGGTGGACCATTGAGAGAGATAGCCCTGCAACAAATTGATTTCATAGTCAAAAACACAAATTCCAAGCTCACCTTGAGAATATTGTAAGAATATTAGATTATGACTTATTATAAGATTACCTATTTCCAGTAACAAGCAAAATCATCTCCCAATGACATAAAATAATCTCTCCAGATAACATGACTGAACATACATAAAAATACCATTTAAGTGTGACTAGTAGCTAACTAGATATCTCTTTGTTTCATTGCTGCAGCTGGGAAATGGCTCTGAAATGTTGTGCTGCAATGTGTGAGCTACTGATATGTGTTACTCTATGGCCCTCTCATCCAATATTATTACCAGCCATCAGTGTTTGAGACTGTTCTAGAATACTGCAAGATTGTTCAAACAAGCTAAAAATAGCTGCCAATAGAATAAGATACAATTACTGAAAACAAATGGGATGAATAAGCTTACAATGTTCTTAATAAAACATAGTACATACAGCCATATGCAAAAGCTGGTCAAATGACATGTTACATCACAAGTAAAAATAAGGTAACATATCCCCTAAAGTAAATATGCATAAATTAGATTAAATTAGATTCAATTTTATTGTCATTGTGCAGAGTGCAGGTACAGAGCCAATGAAATGCAGTTAGCATCAAACCAGAAGTGCAGGAAAGGTTACAATATGTACAATTATGGGTTAAAATATGGCTATTTTAGGCAATAGTAGAGCTGCTTAGATCTATTTCTATTTGGATTTAAAATATTGTAAACATGTCATTCATTTTGGCCACAGGCCACATTTTGTTTTAGTTTATTCATCTAATATTTCTAATAGTTAAAATCAGCAAATAAGCATTAACTGTGCATCATATTTACAGTGTGTTCTCTGTAAAGGATGCCTTATATTTTGCAAAAAATGATATTTGACCAGGGATGCCAAACAGCGGCTCAGGACACATTACATTACATATCTTTCCCATTTCTCTTATTATCTATTCCTGGTATCCTGGTAGTCACCCCACCTCGCAATAATGCACAATATAATTATATCAACACGCACAAACACACAAGCACACACTCACACACTCACACACACACATACACTCACATACACACCTCCTAAGGGCTTCCTCTCTTCTGCAACAAAATACACTAATGTAAACTCTAATCTAATAGCACGCGTTCTCTGCCCTTTGGCAAAAGTCATGGCAAAACTCCTTCCTGGGCATCTAACCAGCTCCTGCAAACAGGCTTCCTCATTTAGGCCTGTTGTACAAAGTTACAGCCTCTTTGTTTATCTTAAAGCATGCAAATCACACGTCTTTACAAAAGCATGCTGTTAAACATCAGGATTACTCTTGTGAAATAGAACGAGGAGAACACATTTCTACAGACAGCCTGACTCTGATGCAGAAGTGAACATGTCAATATGCCTCTTTGAAAGCGCTCAGTGAAAGGGAATTATTTCCACATCAGCCTCTCTCAGTCAGTCCTGATCAATAGTGAGAGATGTGCTGAGACACAGCCAGCCCTGTCTCACCGCACATGCAATCGTTTATCATTTTAGGGCCCATTTAACACAATTGTATTTCCCAAGTCATCATTGAGCTTTGTTTATTCCTATTCCACTGGCATGAGCCACCAATGAAAACAAGGGCATAAACAGTTTATGTGATGGGGACTTAATGGCTTAATCTGACTCCAAATATGTAGAATATAAAATTCATCATGTCAGAAAGATTTGAGTTTTGCTGGAGATGGGCAAATCGGGTTCCTGTGTTATCTGCGAAGCCGACACACAAGCCTGAACGTGCAGATTATTGGACATGCACATGGAAATGAGCTTCTCTTCCTCATGCATATGCATTTGACAGAGGGCTGTGTATAACGTGGGAGGAGTGTGCAAAAAATGGATGGGAATATTACACATGAGGCTTATTACAGATTCCACTCAACTTGCTAAACTTTAAGCAACTCTTGCTGGTTTTATGTCGATTTTACATCTTTTAAAACCAGGTGTAAATTTGCTTTAGGGTCTCATAAACTGTATGGTGTAGAAAGACTTCGTGTAAAATTGGCAATAGACGCAGCAGTTCAAATGCAGTTAGAAAGCAGTTAGAAACTTAGTTAAAGGACTGGATGTATGTGTGTGAGAAGATGCTGGTGTTGTAATGAAGAGTCCTAGTCAAGACCAAGACTCTGTAGAGGCAAGACCAAGACAGTATGTTATTAAAAACACGCAGAGAACAGACTGTTTTTTACTATTGGAATTTATTGTTAATGTATTGTTAGCGTTAGAATATTCAAGCTGCAAGGGAAGGATTATCACAGGACACCATTAGGAACCTCTGCAACTCCATGGCAATATGTATGGCAGGTTGCATGCGCTGAGAGACANTCTCCCAAGGGAGCCTTCCATGTCTTCCTACAGTGGGGAAAACAGTTTGTTGGCTTGGCCAATTTTTCCCACGAAAAAACAGAAGTGAAATCATAGCAGTTCATAGCAGCCCTATTTAAATCTCTCTTGAAGCTATGTGAACCAGTTTGGCAGAAACAGTAGTTTATTAAATGACTGAGATTAATTTATATACATATACACTTGTCATCAAAAGTATTTGCGCCCGGAAGGAATCAACAAACAGAAATGAAACATTGTAAGGCATGCAAATGATTCAAGTTTTGGCTGTGCATGCGACGCAAGCAAGGGCAGGCCTTATTACTGTACCTGACTGACCCAACAGCCATGATTGCGGATCTTCAGCAGACAGTAATGCCCTCCATGAGTCATCCTGTACACACAGACCGTTACAACGACTGCCCTTAACACCACGTCAACGTCGCCAAACACTGCAATAGTGTTGTGTCGGACTGTCATGGAGTGAGACTCCATGAATGGCAGCGGGTCATCTTCAGTGATGAGTCCTGCTTTTGTCTTGGTAGAGACGACCGACGAATCTGTGTGTGGAGGCACCGTGGTCAGCGCCAAAATGAATGATTTGATGTCATACGTTACACGAAGGATTGGTGTCACTTCACCATCACCCCTACCGCAAAATCTGGAAGCTGCGTAATAATATTCAAGATGCAGGATGGATTATTGTAGGACACCACTAGGAACCTCTACGCCTCCATGCCGATGCGTCTGGCATGTTGTGTTAGCAAACATGGTGGCCCAACGTCATACTGAGAGACACTACTTCTGTACGTGTAGCTCAATAAATATTGTCCATATCAGTCCAAATTTATCATCATCATTTATTGTTCCTGGTAACCTTTATCTTCCTTCCCAATAGCACTGCAATCCGACATTTTCTCTCTGGGTGCAACTATTTTGACGACGAGTGTATATTTGTAAATACTGACTTGTGTAAATACTTTTTTTTTTATTTTGGACTGTTGAATTAGTTTTTTTTTTCATATAAGACATTGAATTAATAAACACCTGTTTGCAATTCCACTTGGAGTACACCTGTGTTTCTTCTATCACAGAGGTAAAGGGTCTTAAGGAGGAGTGTTGCTATATAGAGCTGTCCATTCTTGCACTTCAGTCAAAGTTGTCAAGTCTAAATGAGAGATTTGTCATCCATTATGCATGAGGGTCTATGCAACCCAGTCTTGTTTGGCAGTGTCTAATAATGAAACACGAGAGCCTTTATTAACAGGCTATGGCCATCAGGAATAAATACGTTCAGTGAATATGATTTCATAAGTGGTGCCTTTCAAGTTCAGAGAAGCTTTTAGGAGGTATGTAGATATGGCTTGAGGAGAGCGTTATGAAGAACATTTCCAGCCTGGAAGCATTTCATCTTAGCCTGAATGTGATTCATAATGAATTACTGCATATAAAGAATGCTCTGACATTTACATATCATTGGCGATGATGTTTTACCGTGTGGCCAACCTTTATTCTGAAACCAGAAGGATGGACGGGGTTGAAAGAGCACTGAAGATCATGTAAGAGGACTGCAACAGTAGTGATAATGAAAAATATTAATATTTAACATTAACATTTTTAATGTCCTGCCAGATTTTTCTTCTTCATCACTATCAGCACAATTAGATGCTTCCTTTAAAAGATGGCTGTACAAGTTTTATGGTGTATTAGCCAGCCATACAAGATGGGTTGGAGTTTAATACATCTCCGGGGGTGGGAGACATGTTCCTGTACTGAGGTGGTATTTTATACATTGGATACGCATTATGAAAGTACATTTCAAGTCTCTTTGTTGCTTTCTTGTTCTGAGTACCTTTTGGAACATCTCGCGTGGAATGGCCTTGTTGTGGAATGGAGTTGTAATGGGAAACACTGGGGATACACTGTAAAGCATTACTATTGTTAGACTCCATCAGTGTGGGAGACACATAAAGCGGTGGGTTTTTTTCAAGGACAATTCCTTAAATGGCACTCTCTGTCAGCCACACACAATAAGCCTGTCATGTGCAGCATGAATAAATTGAGTTTGCCTCTATTCATGTACCCACTAGAAGCTATCATTTCCTGAAAGGGAATATCAAGAAGGTTGGTGTTAGGGGTGGCAGAAGAGAGGGCATATACTGTATATGGTGGATCTTTCACTGAGCTTCAATAACGTGTGTATTATGTACTCATCAGTAATGAAAAGTGTGGACATATATTGTATCCTTTATTTTTAAATTTTTCACACTACTGTGCCGAAGTCACAGACCATCCCCACGTGGATCTAATGTCAACTGAAATGGCCATTAAGTGCAATAATCATAATAATCTAACAATAATAATTTTTATTTATAGATCACTTTTCATACCATTGGCAGCTCAAAGTGCTTTACAGACAGTAATCATTTAACATACCAGTTAATAATTTTTCTGCTACCAGCCAGGCTGCCACGAGGAACTTAGGAGGAACATAGGAAGTCTCAGAAGACACCACGCTCCTGGGTTTATACAAATGTAGCATGAAACATTGAAATAACTCATAATTCAGATGGTGACATCTTCTGATAAGGACATTCAGGTGCCAGAATGTAACTGACACAAAAATTCTAACAAAAGACTGGTGAAAAAGAAGCTGACTTCATCCGCATAGTTTGAATGCTATTAGTGTTTTCTTGATAAGGAAATTTAAGCTAGCTAACTGTTTTTAATGGACACTTTGACTGGATGGTAAATAAAAAAATGGGTGGTCTCTGACTTTTGCAAACTGCTGTATAATATTGTGTGTGTGTGTGTGATTTTCATTAGAGGTGAACGGCAATAAATGCTGTCCGCCTGGGTCGCATCTGGTCGGCAGGGGAGAGAGCACTTGATGGAATGACCCTGTTGAGCTGGGAGAGTGGTGGTGCTCTGCCATCTCATCTCCAGTGACATTTTGAGCATGCTAAAATAAAGAGCACATGGGGAACTTGGCCTCTGTAATAATGTCATTTGGTCTTCTGCCAAAGGCGTAGTCATCATTAGGTCACTCAGAGCGTGATTTGAGTGCTCCTTTTGAGGCTGCTATGGCCGTTTGTTCTCAGCCCATCAGAGGGTGGCCATCAGTGTCCCTTGGCTATAAACTGCTCAGATGACCATGACCTAAATAGGACATTTACGTTTGAAATGCACTGAGGAGTCATGACACATAAAGCTGAAATGGTAACATCTCTGGTCGTTTATCAACACAGCTTGTGTTGTGATTTCTAAGGAAGTACTGTAAACGGCTCTTGATCACTTCAGAAAAATGATGCATGTCGTGTTTGTAAATAAGGCTGTCAGTATATTAACCATCTAATAATCTACCAAGTTACAATGGAATACAGCCTTCAGGGGAAAATAAAAAGCAAGTCTTTTAAAAGAGTTTTAAAGTTGGCAGGATTGTCAAAGGTTGACTTGACAAAGCTGCCAATCAACTGGAGTACCATGGCAACAGCCTGGCCACACCTTAGCAACCACCTGGGACATCATAACATGGCCTAGTGATGGCTTAGTGACCACCTGGGATTTCATAGCAACAGCTTTGGCAAGTGAACATTCCGATTCTGGTTACCTTCCGTACTTTTCCATGTTGTATTTATGGTGTGAACATATCATATATACAGTCAGTAGTGCCAACTCTTTGGGACTGTAGTCACTCCGGTTCTTGCTCATGCAGCTCATGAATCCTTATTACACTGGAGGCTCTCAAGGGGAACTGTAGCTTTCTTCATTGAATTTGCATATATTTATTTGCTGTTTGTCGATTTATCTTAATGTCTTTTACACGCACTGATCATGGCAGCATCCCAAAGGTATTGCTTTAAAGGCCGTTTACAAGCTTCTTTTCAATGAGTGCTACAAATGTAGATTCTATCATAGCAATATACAGCACATGAGCAGCTGGGCATCAGCTTGCACCACTACGGAAATCTGAAGGATCACATTCAGGGGCATAGCCGAGCATACCCTAGAATGAAGCATGGCCACCTCAGTTATGGAAAGCAAGGCAAGTCAACAATCAGAGATCAAAAGTTAAGCATCAGTTACTCTTTATGGTAAAAATCTTTTGTAAGTCTGATGATGTTGCGTTAATAATTAGCATATTTTTTATGCAGCTCAAACAGGTGAGTGAAGGTGCTCTGGTATGAGCCACAGCATGATACTATGCAATGAGTTATCTATCAAAAGATCATCAGTTCTAATTGTTCATCATGCTGACTAACTACTTTTTGCAGGTGAATACATACATGCATGTGCTGTAGGTTACCTAATACAGGCTGTCTGGCTAACTTGATAACTTCTAAATCTATATGTAACACCAACACAGTTGTGTCTTTCAGTTTTCCCACTGTAGATGTTGTACTGATGTAATTTTTCATTAAAAAATAAAGTAAAACTCTGTTTAATAGGCAATAGTAAGGTGCATATCCACTTTCACCATGTGAAGAGACTGGGACTTAACAGCTCTGTCTGCTTATCAGAAAAAAGCATATTGGACTCTGGAGCAATGTAAAAAGTCACCCTGTTCCAGAGTGATTGGTGTTTCAGGGTAGGAAAGGAAACACACAAAGCGATGCATTCATCATACATAGTGCCCACTGTACAAGCCTTTGGAGGCAGTGTAATGATCTGGGATTGCCTAAGGTGGTCAGGTTGAGGTTCCACAACAGTATGTAGCAATAAAATGTAGTCAGGCCACCTGAATGTTCTAAATGACCAGGTTATCCCATCAATAGATAATTTCTTCCCTGATGGCACAGATTCATCTGGCTCACATTGTGAGAGAGTGGTTCAGGAAGCATGAGGAATCATGAATTGGCCAGCACAGAGTTCTGACCTTAACCCCACTGGAGATAACTTTATGGCGTGGTTGGAGTGACTGAAGGAAATAAATGTTGTGATAATTGTCAAAACAATGGCACAGCAAATGAGCACAGGATAATTTATAATATGCTTTATTATCAGCATGGTGTTTGATAATGAATGACAGAATGAATAACAATCATGGCAGCCCTAGAAGTAAATAGCGCCTAAATTGGGGCAGTACTTTCTACATTTAAGAATAATAACCTTCACTTTGTGAATGTGACATGCATTTAATTCCATTCAATTATTCTGACAGCAGTTCTTTATAGTCTCAGAGAGCAGATTTGCCGTACAGCCTGAACCCTCCAGCAGCTCCATTGATTTCTTCCCGAAAAGCCCATCAAAGGGAGCGCGTGGCTGGGCTCTCTGCAGGACGATGTCTGTCACATGCTGAATATCTGCAGCCACAGCTTGCTTCACTGCCAAAGGGCCAGAGCAACCTCTACACCCTGCAGCCGCACATACCGGCAGTGAGAACCCCGTTCGCTCTCTGTTTCAATATTTACAAGCCGAATCAGCACCGGTGTCGTTTCACAGAAGTGTGTTGAGGAGATTGTTAAACAGACGTGTTTCTTTCCAGCACTGAAGAAGTAAATATTGGGAGAAGTGCATTTTAAGGGGATGTGTTTGGAGTGGTAAGAAATGTGTGGTACTGTAAGTATCTAGTATGCCCTTACAGAGGACTTCCACCAATCTTTCATAAAGTCTTTTAAAGTTCAGTGCATCATATTATACTTATGGAATATGGACCATTCTCCCGAGTTAGTTCATTCCCACAGTACAACAGACAAGCTAATCAATGTTCAGACCTGAGACATTCACAAGGTTTATATTATCATCTTTTTAAAGCAATGGTATTCAGTAAGGGCCTTTTATCCCCCTCAGAGAAGGGGTAGCAAAATGGAAAAATTATATGCATATACTGCATATGTCGTGAATAAAGTTGAATCAAAATCAGCCAGTTCAAAACACTACTTTGCGCTTTCCAATCGATCAAAACCGCTCACTAGAACAGCTCCAGAGGTTACTCATGCGTATGTGCCCCTTCTGATGGTGTTTTGAAGGGTTCTGTAGTACAAATCTGTTAGCAAAATGACAGGAAATCAGATTTAGGGGTACCCACTGTAGAGTGCCTGAGTACACCACTGATTTAATAAGTCAGTAATAAGTAATAAGCTAAGTGTAGAGAGTGCCTGCGGTGGCTATCCCAAACAGTAAACCCAAAGACTATTTTAAGATCATTTTTTAAAAAAGTGAACATTTAAATGTATCACGTTTCATTTTTAAATGAAGAATGTGTCCTATTCCATGTTCCCAAAACACAACAAATTTTAGTGTATAGGTAGTATATATTTAGCCCCTATGACTTCATAGGAGATCAGGTACATCAGATAGTTTGGAAGTAAGTGTGTAAATTTGTGTGAACTTTCCTTGCAGAAAAACATTTTAGAAATTACTGAATTTTTCTGAGTTTTAATACAAAAAAATATTATGAATGTAATAAGTGTGTGCTTAAATAACTGTTCAAATCTGTGTTTGCTGGTCATGTACTGGCTAGTGTTTTTGAATCAAACTGATCTAAAATTGTAACTACCAAAACAGTCTCTACTGAAAAACATGACAGTTTCATGTTGAAAATTTCAGTGTTGAAGTCAAAGACTCTATATTAGTTTAAAGTCTGATTATATAGTTTAGTGTCGTGGTTTGATAGTGCTTTATTCTTAGCATGCTGAAGCATGTATAAACAAAAGTATATTTAATTGTCGTCAACTTAAGTGTGTTTTTAGTGTCAGCACAATTAGCAACACTATTGTTATCTGACAGTATATTCTTCTTATTCATCTTCTTGGTTAACCTTTCTCCGACTTCGTCCTGCAGATACTCCGTAATGTTTCATCTGAATGGGAATGCTGTGCTTGTATACAGCTTTTTTTCCATTTAAGAATGCATGGGGTGGAAAAGTGCACACCCATCTCCTGTATTTCTGCTTGACCGACAGACACCGGTTTGCATACACTATCTCAGGGCAGACCCCCAAGGACAAATTCAAAGTTGGTCCAACCCGCATTCATCTGTTTGTTGTGTTTTTATTCCCCTGTCACTCATTCCAGCACATTCATTTTCACCCCTATTCAAATCCCATTGTTGTCTTTACCCAACAGCCACCAAACTGCATGTACTTACTCAGGGCAGACCACCAACCCTAATCCACAGCTGTACTCCTCTGTGTGTGACTCCCATTCATGTTCAGCAACACTTTCATTACTTCATTACATACTTTCTAACACAATCTTCATTTAAGCCACAGGAATAGATTATGAGAGCCCAATAAACCAAATAACACAAAATGTAGCTTTTCATCCATTTACTGAACCGAAGTGGTCCAACATTACATGCCTTTGTATTTGAACAAAAACCTTGTGAACTTCTTGAATTATCAGTCTGGTAAAGGTGATAATGAAGGTCAGGAAATTCAGTGAATCGGATGACAGCGAGTTGCGAGTGTGGCTGACCTTACCCTGAATAAAAGACCTCAACTTCCACCACTGAAGTTTGGTCTTTACCACGCACATTTGTTAGTGCATGCCATGTCTCAGTCAAAAGAAATTTCTGAGGACCTCAGAAAATGATTTGCTAGTGCTCATTACGATGGAAGAGATTCCAAACCTATTTCTGAGTTTGGACTTCAGTGATCCACTGTAGAGAGTAGGTATACAGATGGAAGAAATTCAGCACTGTTGCTACCCTTCCTACGAGTGGTCTTGAAAGAAAATGACTCAAAGGTTTAGAATATACTAGGAGATCACAAAAAACCCCGGGGTTACATCTAAGGATCTGCAGGCCTGTCTAGCACTGGCTAACGTCAGTGTTCATGAGTCAACAATCAGACAAACATTGCACAAGAACAGTATGTATGGAATGATGGCATGCAGAAAGCCACTGCTCGCCAGGAGCTTGTCAACATTTCTGCCTGTTTAAAGTCTCCAAAAGATCACCTGTCTGAACCAGGAGACTACTGAGATTATGTTATGTGGACGGGTAAGGCAAAAAAGAGATTTGTTTGACTTGCATGAGAGAAAGTTAGTTCGGCAAAATCAAACACTGCATTCCAGCATAAGAACCTCAAACCAGCTTCACAGTAGCGTCATGGTTTCAAGGTGTCACATTTTGCAGCTGTTTTGCTTGCTCTAGGATTATTTGATGGAGCTGTGAATTCTGGATTGCATTAGGAAAAATTTAAGACGTACAGGCATGAACAGAACACTAACACACCACAACCATGTCAGTATTACTGCAGTGCTAAGAATGACCCACCACCCAAATAATACCTGCTCTGTGGTGGTCCTGTGATACAAAAGTATGATGAAGTATGCATTACATGTTTTTCCTAGAATGGTACGTTCCAGATAAGAACCATTTACAGTTTACAATCAAAGTTTACAATCAAACGTGAGTTTACAATCAAACTGAAACCTCCTAAACCTTCTTATGGCACAGAAGTGAAGTTCACAAGTTCAGTTTTCTTGAGCAAAAACTTTCCTACATTCATGCATGAGACTCAGAAAGTGTAAACACCTTATGGGTTGTTTTGCTGGCGGCTCTGTGGTGCCAGACTTGTTAAGCCCACATTATGATAATTTCTGTTTTGGTCTTAGTTCAAAATAGCAGTTTACCATGTTTGAAAGGGGGCCCAGAACTGGAGTACTGTCATGCATTATGCATTAGCGGAGTAGTAGCATTTTTTTCTGGGCTAAACAGTGGCTATTCACTCAGCTGCGTTATTTAATGTATGTCTATAGTGTGTCTGAAAATGAATAAAACAGTGTAAATACATTACAGGCTATACATATTAGCAACACCCACTACCCTGATGGTATCACCGCTGTGAGGTCATTTTTAGTCTTTAATGTAGTCTAAGATTTGCTCTTTTGACAAAAACGGCTTTTAAATGTGATTCTTTTTTAGCTATATTATAGTTTGTTGTTGTGGAGTCTACGTTGTTTTGTTTTACTCCGAATAAAATGGCAAAAAGTTTTAGCTGACAAAAATATTAAGACAGCACTGTGCATAAGCTGACACCTCATCACATTGTTCAAAACCATTTATCTTAATAAAAAAGTGTGTCTGTGCTTGTAAATACCATACACCATTCCATCACCAGCACTCTTGATTTAATGTAAGTGCAAACCAGATATTGGATTTTAATGCTACACTAAGATTTGGAGACTGTGTCGAAATGTGTAATGGTGCAGAAAAACATTTTGTCATTGGCTGTGCTTTGGACCTCTTCTCCAACCTGGGGAATCTGGTGATTGTGAGTATTCAAATGAAGAGAAGAGAAGAGAAGAGAAGAGAAGAGAAGAGCAGAGCAGAGCAGAGCAGAGAAGAGAAGAGAAGAGAAGAGAAGAGAAGAGAAGAGAAGAGAAGACAACAATCAAGGGAGGTAAGTGAATTATCTACTATTTTCATCATATCATCATTAGCATAATGCTGTTTTTCCATTTAGCCAGACCTTGTATTTGAGCCTGTGCATGTTGTGTTAATCTATAACGACATATGACGCTTTCTATAAATCTCTATAATCTGACCCTCAGACTCAGTAATGCTACTTATCTGAGTTTAAACCAAATTCTAACATAGTGCAGCTTTAACTTTTATCAGTGCTGGCCTGCATTATTGGATCAGTCAGGCATCTTTAAGCAGGCAGGGTTAGTTCTTTATTTATGTGCTAAAACACTGTGTGAGCTTACAGTGATTGCTGTTTTATTCAAACTCACTATAACTAAAAGTGTATCAAATAAGAAGGGCCTCATTTTGACCAACTCCAGAGGAATGGAGTGGTTCCATACAAACTCACAAACAAAGAGTGGAATAATGATCTGGACATGCTCATTCCTCTTTCATTGACAAACTTACCCCTAAAATAGGTGGGAATTACATTTTCAAAATGTTTGCATAATACAGTCATTGTAAATTGACATGATAAATTATTTCTTTCCCATGGTGGGGTCAGGAATCACATTGGTAACTACATCATATAATAGCTTTATATTGTGCAGTAATGATATAAAGCAAATAAACACACTGGACGTCTGGTTTCTATCACCACCACTGTGGTCGGGAGGTTTCTCTAAAATGGTGCATTTGTTTACATTTGCAGACATACAGTATGTACTCACACTACTACTAGACTAACTGTATATGCACCTAAACAGAGCAAAGACTTCACATTCGTCCATTCATGAGTTGAAGAACCAGCGTGTGCTTTGATGAATTACTTATATAATACTAGCTAGCAAGCCAAAAGTCAGTATGTAGCAGTTATAAGGGTGAAATGAACAGTCAACACAGTTTACACAGTGAATGTACCAAATGTTATTTTTCATAACACTATATTGGCTTCTTAGTGAGGTCCAACTGGCAGAAAAGTGACCACCAACTGTGAATTTCTCCTGTGAAATTCATTGCTCCCTATTTTCCCCATCCATTATTGTTATAAACCTTTTCCTTTGACTTGTTAATCCCTCCATTCTTAAACTGCAGTTGCTGTTCCATGAACTGAGTTAATGTGTGACCCTGTTTAATTTTATTCAGTCAAGTATTTTGTTATTTATTTAGTCTTTTTGTTTCAGCTGACAATACTCATAAAAATCTACACAGACCTAATCAGTTGACAGTTTCAAATTACTTAAATGAGGTTTTATAAGCATAATCTGTTAATTAACCTAACTCATAAATGTTCACATTTATGTAACAGCTAAGTTGTATGTTAGCCTATGGTATGTGTGCTGCGTATCTGTACATCTCAAGAATTGAAAGCCAGTCTGGGTAGCTTAGCGTCTCGTAAATAAACATTAGCAGTCAGTAGAGTGTGTGGTCAAACCACAGCTTTTCTGAGGTCACTTGAAAATCAGTGTCATCGTGTCTCTATTGAATCTTCCAAAATACATGCTACTTACAGCCATAGGCACAAGTCCCTGGTGGATGGATTTACTGATATAATAAATGTTATGGGGTTGGTGGGGAGTTTTTTGTATAATACACCTGGGTGTAATCTTAGACTCTGAGCTCTGTTTTATCCTGTATGTAAACGCAGTCACTAAAGCGGCTTTGAGAAATATCGTCTAGAGCCACACAGAGAAACTTGCTAATGCGTATTTCAAACAGAACTGATCACTGTAAAGCTCTTCTTAGGGGCTGCTAAGAAAACAATTCATCCTCTAAAACATATACAAAACCCAGAAGCACAGATCCTAACTAAACCTAAAAAGAGCTCATATCAGCCTGTTTAAAAGAGCTGCACTGGCTGCCTGTATCTATTAGAACAGACTTTAAAGTTCTGCCACTGGTCTATAAACCTCTAAATAATGTAGCCCCAACTTATATCACAGAATGCTTCTCTGTTTATGTTCCAACTTGTGGTCTTAGATCTGCAGATACTGGCCTTCTGCGTATACCTTCTATAAAATATAGGAAACGTAGAGAGAGAGTGCTTTTCAACTTCTGAACTGTGGAACTTAATTGGAATTTTTATTAGACAGTGACCGTTAGTTCACACTTTTAAGAAACATTAAACTTTTAAACTATTTTACTTTTTAATTTGGTGTTTAATTAAAATTCTTGCATCTTCTTGGTGCTTGTAAATTTGATCTGTCTCTTTGGCTTATTAAAACTCATAGTTTCTGCTATTACTGATGGTAACTGTCTGTGAAGCACTTTGAGGTGCCAACAGAATAAAAAGTCTTCTCTCTCTCTCTATATGTGTATATATATATATATATATATATATATATATATATAAATCGGAATAATCTGTTCAACCTATTAAAACGGGACCTTTGTCTTGGCTTATTGAGGCCCTAGGTAGCTACCTTCGCCTAGTGTAATGACTGCCCTTGTTCAAATACATGGAGCACATGTTCCTAATCCTGGTCCTTATTGCTCTAGAATGCACTCACAACAAAGTAAGGGCTTGTTAATGAACTGCTTAGTAAAGTAAAAGTAGTAGCTGAGTATGACTGGACATCTGGCTTGTGGACGTCTGACCTAACGTACTCTCCTACATCACTTGAGAAAAGTTTTTCCCCTAATTCTTTGCACCATTCAAATATTGCAGATTCAAGTTGGAATTTCAGGTTGGGATGATGATAGAGCGCTGTACATTTGCACGTCTCCAAATGTTGTTTGATAGCCATAGCAATTTCTTCCCCTCAGCTGCACCTCCCCACCCCCAAGGAAAGGTTCAGTTGAGCCCGTCTAATGTTTAACCCAAAGCTACACACTTGTTTACAGCCAAGACATACATAAAGGTTTACCCTGTGTCTCTTGTGACTTTGAATGCTGGCGCTGTGATGTTATATTAGTATGAAGAGTGGTGGCGCCAAAATAGGCTCTGCTGACTTTCATCACTAACTGAACTCGAACCAGTCCCTAACGTAATCCAGCAAGCTATTGCTGCATTTTCATTCAGTGCTGCACTCAGACACAGACATCAATCAATACCCGAGGGCCGTAATTTCATCCTCTCTGACATCACTGTCCTACAGCACACCATATTACCTGCATTTCAGTTCTTTTCTTTTTTTAAATGAACCTTTTAATGATGGGAACTGAACCATTAAATCAACGCCATTTTCTTTTCACCTGAAATGAAAGTGTGAAATTAGAATGGGGGGAGGGGAGAATTGGGGAGGACATGCTAAAGTACGCATGAACAGCTTCAAAGCTCTACTCTGTACTCCGTAACAAGTTTAGATTTCCAAAGCGCATTTGTGGTGTTCAGATGAGGGCTGAATGAGAAATGCCAGTGCTGGCTAGCCCAGACAGCTGTTTTATCCACCTCCCCCTACTGCAGATCCTCCTGGAATTGGCAGTCACATTCCTCTCAGCCATGCCAATGTGCTCCCTTGTAGTTGAGATTCGGCACCACCCTGTTTATGGAGCCACAGCAGAGGTTTCCATTGCCTGCTAATCGCATCATTAAAACTGCAGCTAAGAGGAAGCAGGAGGCGGTCAAAGTACGGATAAATCACGAGCACAGCCTTTCAACCCAACACGCCGGTAATAGATCCGATGTGTTTCGATCTCGCTTTATAGTTTGAGCATATGGCTCAAGACAGCATGAAGTCTAGTTTTGTTTGCAAGGCTATGGAGGTCAGAACAGCAGCCTGAAGAAAACGTTTCTAGGTTCTAAAAGAATTCATTTAATTAGCTTCTACATTCAGATAATAACATTTGCAGTCATTATTTTATATGATCTATATTTCATACCACATATCGTCTCTATTGTAATAAAGTTTAAGGAATTCTCAACTTCAGTTTATGAGATTTTGTTCCAAGTAATTTTGAACCATGTATATTGATCCATTCATCACAATGTAAAGGCAAGGCTATGTAAAGGCCAGTACTTCTGGCAACGGGCTCTCCAACTGGATCGATTTATTCATTGTGGTCACTGTTGAGGCTTTTGTACACCATATCATACAAATTATTGACATGCATAATGAGTTGAATAATGTAATTTCCTAAATGATTCATTTCCTGATGTCATTTAAATGAAACTGCCCAGGATGCTTTAGCTCAAAGTTGACTCTTGGGCCATAACTGTTCTCTCAGAGTGTGCTGGTCATTTATTCAGGAGAGCTAATACTTTGAAGCTGCCCTCCAGCAAGTGCACACAACAGATGGGTTATTTAATGCTGTTTGCCAGGAACCAGTTTGAAGCCGCGCTGGAGTGGCCTACTCCAGGTGTATTGCTTATGGTGATTAATAACGTGTGACAACTGCTATGTAGAATACCAAATCTATCGAAATGGGTGATATAAGTTTACAGTAGTTTTTACTCTAATAGATCTATTCAGCTTCCAACTGTTATATAAATAAATTAGTTATTTAACTATGTTTGTTTCCTTTCCAGTCAAAATGGCTTTTGAGTATGTTCATTACGTTTTCATTTTTCAGCATCAGGAAATAAACAGAAAATACATGTATTCAAGTCAATAATTCTTTTTTTAGTAATTAATGTAGCCACTATTTATCTTCATCTAAAATTGGATTTTTTCATATGTAAAGGTGGGCTTTTTCATATCTAACGTTGGACTTTTCCATGTCTAAAGTTGGATTTTTTTCGTATCTAAAGGTGCATTATTTTATATATGTTTTTTTCATATCTAAAGTGATTTTTTTCATAAGTAAAGGTGAATTATTTCATATGTAAAGGTGGATTTCTTCATACCTAACAGTGGACTTTTTTATATCTAAAGTTGGATTTTTATATCTAAAGTGAGAGTATAGCCTGATTTCTCCTCTCTTTTAAAAATGACTCATCTGATAATGCTCATCTGATGGTGACGGTTACGATAGTCTACCTGGTCTAGACTATTGTTAATAATCCCATTTTAATAATCTTTTAACCATTTTTAGAACTCCAGTTTTAGAATATCCAGTTTTTTCACTTCTTTTCATTTGACTTTCTATATGCACATCGATTCTCTTAAATCTAACCTCTTCAGAATTGTCTCCTAAAAAGGTGTACGTGTACAATACTGTATGAATTTCATTATATACTGTATATATAATGCTGCGACACCTTGCCTAAGAAGAAGAAGGCAATTGCCACTCAGCGCTACTCAACAGGACAGCAGGCTCTGACCACACAACTCTACAACTCTACACGGCACCAACTACCACAAAGCCCAGTACAGAATGGCACATGCAACACATGACACATTGCTAGGCTAACATCCATTTGCATGGATAAAAGTCTCTGTTATTGCATTCCCATGAGCCTCCACGCACCTTTGGTCGCATGAGCCAATAGCAAGATGCTACGTCATAAAACAATAAGCCATGAAAGGCTGTGTGTTGCAGCGATTTTACCAGTGTTAAAGGGTATTGCTATAAGACACACCAATTTTCAATTAGTAATTGAATGTATTTATAATAATTACAATAAACAATTCTTCTGCCATACATAATAGTTTCATAACAGTAATCAATAACTGGATTTGAGCTTAGTTTGCTCTTGGTTTTAATAATTAATAATAATTAAATAATTAATTAATTGAATTGTATTAGTATTGAAAGCACAGCTCATCAATGTGTCTAATATCTTATGTGTGTATTAAAACATAACATGTCAAAACAAAAGATGTGTGAAGCCAGTCCACCAATCAGGGTAGAGCAGACACTTTGTTTTAAGCTTGTTTTGACCTGTTGGACACTGGTACTTTCTATTAAAGACTGGTGGACCAAGCGACACTAGAGTCTCTTCACCTAAAATGAGCTGATTAAGAGTCTTGTTCCAGAAATGATCGTAGGACATTAGAGCCATAATAAATCAGCTACTTTTACTCTCCATACTTAAGTACATTTGAAGGTAAATGCTTCTACTTTTACTGGAGAGATATTGTACCTTGGGTATCTCTACTTTAACTCAAGTACATGGTTTGAATACTTCATCTATCACTGTTTATTTGTTCTTATCTGTATATTCATTGTGTCAATATGAATACAATAAATGCACTGAATGTGAGAAAGTTTCTTGAGGTAAGCATTCCAATGTTTAACTGCTTATTGTATAAAGCAAACTGATTGTGCTTTTACCACCATTGATTTGTCATGCTTTAATGCATAATAATTTTGTTCCAGGTTTGCAAACCTGCTTCATAACCTCATTTTATGTGGAATGTTTTATATGGCCTTTTGGGAAGTTGGTGTCATTGCTGTGGTCATTGCTGTCCTCTTACTGTAACCCAAACAGACTTTAATACACCGTGAGGTCATGTTGCAGCAATTTTTTAATTACCTGCTGTCAGTCTCAGATTATACGCTTTTGAAAGTCCATTACACATATCGATTACAGTGGGGGAAAATAGCAAACTTTAATCCTTCACTGAGATCTAAACTGACTCAGGGTCTCCAGTGGGAGTTCTCTGACTATGCGGTGGTTTTGAACTCTACCACTTACGGATTGTCATCTTTATGTTCCCTATGCTTATTACATGCAATGGAGGAATGTTCCTTTAATGTAATAGCCTGACCCTGTGTGGAAGCATCCTTGTAATGAGCCACTTAATGTGAGCCATCTGGAGGCACACTGCAAAGCAATGGAGGCCAGTTGCGCAAGGATTCGGAGAAGGGAGACTAGCAGCTCAAGCATATACTTTACATCCTGGCATATCCAGTCAAAGATCAGGGTTTAAGTATCAATCTATAGGGCCCAACAAAGATGCCAAGCTAGAGGATTCAAGCCTTTCTCTCCAGAGAGGCCACCACAGTGTTCTCTGTTCATCTCCTGGCTTGTGTTCCTATGCAGGGCATCATGCAGAAGCTTGGCTTGTCCTCAATCTTCCAAAGCTCACTAATGTAACAACATTACAGCATTCCTTTCACTGGCTTCCTGTACCAGAAGGCATCCAGTTTAAAACATTGATGCTTGCCTAAGCCAAAAATGGACCAGCCCCTCAAAACCTGAACCCCTCAAGCTATAAGTATGACTCCGATTGACCCGCAGTCCTTCAAGACGCATGAAGCACAAGCATCAAGACCGTTCCTTGTCCTGGCACTCAGGTGGCAGGGGGGGAATTTCACTGGCTGCCTGAATATTAAAGTTCCTTGCCAGCAACTGAAGACCCATTGCTTTCTGAAGCATTTCAGTGACACTAATCTAGCACTGATTGAATTATCTTGTATTGATTGCACTTATGCAATGTCTTTTTTCTTTATTTTGTATCTTCTAGCTATCAACTCTGGCCGTTGTTTCTGATCTCTTATTTGTACTGGCTAGTACTCATTCTCTAAGTGGACAACAAAGCACTAGATCAGAGCGTCTGCTAAATGCTGTAAATGCCATTTGAAGTAAAACATAAAAATGTGGTATATGCAGAATATGTTTACATTTTTTTTAGTTTCGTTTTTTGTTCATTTTGTTCAGCACATTGTGCACTGAAATGTGCAAGAAAGGCCACTTCCAATTTTGTTTTCTGTAGGCTATAGGATGTTTTAACCTTTAACAAAACATGTCATTTGACAGAAGAGTTCAAACTTTTCCATACAACTGTAGCATATAGCATTAACATTGTAGTATGAAATTTTACATATACTGTGATTAGCCTACCTAGGCATGTATAGTATACATAAATACATAATCCATTAATATTATGTTCATGGTGTAACATTCTTATGTTCATAGTATGATTCATAATTAATATTCCTTTTTACTTCAGTTTCAAATGATATTCATTGTGGGGCAAATTTAGCTTACAAAGTTAGTCAATACAGCTATTTCTAGCTATCATTAACATTACCTCACCAGTTTCCATGAGGGCCATTCAAGCAGACGAACAAGCTTTGTTCAGAGATTTTCTCGGAGTGGTAGAGAGAAAGTGTTTTTTCCAAGGATCCTGAACCTTTGATATTATAGGGTTACATGACGATTTGCGTGAAACCTAAAGGGTTTTTGGCAAAACTGGCTGTAGAGACTGCTCAAGTTCTTGTTCATTCCTGACATTACTACTGCAAGACTTCCGTTGTATGCCATTACTCCTCTACAGAGAATCGAGAATGCTGTAACTTGTCTGGTTCATAACCTGCCAAAGTTCTCCCAGATGACTCTTCGGCTGATTTCACTCTGCTGGCTTCTTGGGGAAGCAAAAATCTGGTATACAGCTCTTGTTCTTACATTCCAGGCTTCAAAATATGCAGCGCCTCTGCACCTTGTTACACAGCACACCTGCATGCCAGCATAGGTCTTCGACTTCTTGGCTCTTAACATGTTCTTCCTTAAAGGAGTAGTTTGCCAAAAATCAGAATTACATGATTTTCCACTTATCCCAAATGTAGTTGTTCAGGCCAGGCTTGCTTGCCAACCTTTTTTAGTTTAGAACTGGAGCTGCTAGGCTAATGGTGCTAACAATCACTTGAAGACAGAAGCCACCCAAACTGTTTCAACACATGCATGCTAAAAGCCAAATAATTTAGTCAAATGGATCTAATTTACACATTTAAGCTAAATTTAGCACTACATTATCATCCGCATAACATCCTGCTTTCCAGAACTATTCCGCCTTCAGACTCTGGAAGGTTGGAGCGCAGGAAGCGTTTTTTTGTAAAATGTCACTGTGCATAGAATTAGCAGAGTAATACCTAAAACGTGCTTACAGTATAAGAGTTGTAACCAAATAATGAGAAACCTACAAAAGTGAAGTGTTTTCATTTTGCAAAAAGCAGAACAAATAAATCTAATGTGTCTGTGCTGTGAATTCCCTTAGCCCATGTAGGACATCAAACCAAAACATACAAGTTTATAGTTGTTTTTATAGCTTATAGCGTGTCATAATATGTTCTAAACCAACTGATTTTGTCTGAATTAATTACTGGTAACCCGGTTACCTTATGTCCTAACGTCCTCAAAAAAAAAAAAAAACATAAAAACTTTTACCTTTAGATTCCTTTTGAGTGATTCTGTTCATCACAACCTCTGAAACTACATGTGTGGAGTGATTTACGTGTTGCTTGCTTCCTCCATGGATAAGAACAGTAAAGGTCTATTTACTAAAAGACTCAGCAACCTCTTGACGATTTTGTTTAGCCTAATGTATCTCTGTCGATTGGTAGAGATGCCACAATCAGTTTAAGTTTAACACCTTCTTCATTTAGACATAGTAACTCAAAATGTGCTCTACCAAAATGTTGAGCAAAGCATTAAAAGATGGTTTTAATTACTGACATGATTCAACTTTCTGGCTTTACCAAAAAATTTAAGAGGTGTTTAGACTGGTTGCATTTTCACTGTATATTCCTGGTTTAGCACAGTTGATTATATTTAGGACAGGCTTGATAATTCACTGAGGACCTGTGGTATTACATGGAAAACATTCATCTCTGCAGCACAGGGAAGCACCAGGACTGAGATCGAGAGCCATTGTTATGGAGTATGGTCCTCCAAATTCAGCCCCACAGAGCACCATTGTCCATTTGCCCTGCTCACACATGCCTGATTCACCTCATCAGCCGATTATCAAGCTCTTCATAGAACTGAATCAGGGATTTTAGAGCAGAAACTCTAAATTAAGCCCTGTGGTTCTGAAACTCTTCAGGGCTGGAATTGGAGTATTACTTCACAGTGTCATCCGGAACAATATTCGGGCTCCACATAATATGTAGATTTTCATGTTTACGAGTCAGGCAAATTAAATAATAAACAACAATAAACAGCTAGCTCCTGCTAGCACCCAGACAGGAGTATATGACTTTAAAACATATCGACCTTGTGCAGTCATAAACAACAAGAACGGCAAATTGGAGGATTATTTACTGAACAACTTGTTCTTGTTCCCGAGAACGTGCATGTAATATTTCATCTTTGCGCCCAATAGTCATGAATTTTTAGATGCCTGCCTCATGGGGCCAATCACAGCTCTCTGATTTGGTGGAGTCGTATTAGGCGTGCAGGCAGCTAGCAGAAGAGAACAACTGCTCATAAAGCAATCAATTAGAAAAGGGCATGACATTTATGTGCAGTCCGTGACTGGACGATGACTAGATCTTGCTTTTTTTTTTTTTTGCATCTCAAGATCCTCTTGTGGCCTCGGTCCCAATTTCAGACGTTGGGGGGGCCATGGCCACTTGTCAGTGTGTCCCTTTCACACTTCAGCATTGCATTTTCACTCACGGACAGCATGCTGTGCAGGAACAGAAGGTATTTGAGGCACTGATCTTGTGATTCAATTGAAGGCACTCTTCATGTTCTGCAGTTCTGCTAAGCATACTGTGCATGCTAGGAATTCACAATTGCCAGGATCACATCACTCTAGTTGTGCAAGTCTGAAATCAGGGTCTTTTTATACATGAACCCAGGAGCTTTCACTGGTCTATCTTTGTATGAAATACAGATATATTTCCTGCACTGTGCAAAGGTTTGGATTACCATTGATAATTAGTCAAGTTAAGTCAAGTCAAGCTTTGTTTATATAGTGCCTTTTACAGCAGATGTTGTCAGCAGCTTTTGGATCAAGTAGTAGAACTTCTGATTTATCTGGGTTGAGTGGGAGGAAGTTACTTGACATCCAGTCTATTATGTCTTTAAGACTGTGCTGTCTTTTTAGGTTCAAATTTAGCACCTGGTTTGACTGAAATATATAACTGCGTGTTGGCAGCATAGCAGTGGAATTTATGTTATGTATTATGATTACTAGCAGTAGCATTTATGAAGGCAAATAATATAGGTCCTAAGACAGAGCCCTGTGGAACACCATACTTTACTTTTGCATGAACAAATGGTTTGCCCTTTACATTTACAAACTGATAGCGATCATTCAGGTAAGATCTGAACCAGGAAAGAGCTTTTCTTGTTACTCCTACAATGTTTCTATTCTGTCTAGTATGATAGAGTGGTCTAATGCTGCACTAAGATCAAGCAGAACCAGTAAGGATATGTTTCCTTTGTCAGCGAATACTAAAAGATCATTTACAATTTTCACTACTGCAGTCTCAGTACTATGATAAGGCCTAAATCCACACTGAATTTATTTAATCTAGGTCCCCTGTGAACAAGCCTCAGTCCTAAGAAGTCAGCGCCCCACAGCTCCACCATCAACACACTTAATTTAACATGCAAGAGCAGCGGGATGACAGCACCAACATTCTGAGTTTACTATAATACTGTCAGTCAGTTCACCCCCATATCTACACCTTATATCTGACTGGAAAGTAATTACCCAAGCCACGACTATACATGTAGGTTTTTAGCCCAGGCTTTAAAACGGAACCTGTGTAAAAACTCACAGTCCCAAACACTGACTGGAAGGTTATTCCAAACCTGGGGGGGCTTTGTATGAAAATGCTCTTCCCCCTGATGTAACTTCACTAATTCTACTATACCACTAATTATGAGTTTGGGCCTTATTTTCTATGTTCGCATGTCAGTCCATGACAAGAGATAAATTTGTCTCTCAGGTACAGAGGAACGAGGCATGTTTAGAGCTCAATAGAAAAAAATTGTACTCAATGAGGAATTTAACTGCCAATCTGTGCAGGGAAAACTTGTAAGGACACTGGCCACAGTGTTCTGGATTAACTGAAGCTTGTTGAGGCATTTGCTGGAAACACCCAGAAAGTAGGGCATTACAATTGTGACACCAAGGCTTTTTACTAATTAAGAATAAGCATTAATGTAGACACTTTGTTTTTAGCAGCTTTTGGATCAAGAAATAGAACTTCTGATTTGTCTCAGTTGAGTAGGAGGAAGTTACTTGGCATGCAGTCTTTTACGTCACAGTCCTGTCTTTTTAGGTTCAAATTTATCACCTGGTTTGACTGAAATATATAACCGTGTTGGCAGCATAGCAGTGGAACTTATGCTTTTCTGATAATGGTACCTAGCAGTAGCATTTATGATGGCAAATAATATAGGTCCTAAGACAGAGCCCTGTGGAACACCATACTTTACTTTTGCATGAACAAATGATTTGCCCTTTACATTTACAAACTGATAGCGATCATTCAGGTAAGATCTGAACCAGGAAAGAGCTTTTCCTGTTACTCCTACAAGGTTTTCTATTTCTGTCTAGTATGATAGAGTGGTCTAATGCTGCACTAGATCAAGCAGAACCTGTAAGGATATGCTTCCTTTGTCAGAGAATACTAAAAGATAATTTACAATTTTCACTAGTGCAGTTTCAATACTGATTTGTTTTATGTATGTGACTTTTATGCGGGTAGGAATGTAGTTGTTGTGCCACAGCTTTCTCTAAAATCTTTGATACAAGAGGAAGATTTGAAATCTGAGGTCTATAGTTCGATAGCTCGCTGGGATCAAGTTGAGGTTTCTTAATTAGAGGTTTAATTACTGCCAATTGCAGAGATTTTGGAAAGTAGCCAAGGCTAAGTGAGGGTTTTATTACAGGCAGAAGAGTCTTGGTAATTTTGGCAAAACATTTTTAAAACTGTAGGAATTGGCTCTAGTATGCCAGTAGATGGTTTTAAAGAGGACCAGCTCTGTTCGTTGAAGTGAGGAAAAAGTCTCTCCGCTGTGGTCATACTGTGCTCTAGATCTAGACTAGGTTTGTTAGGCAGTGCACTTGTAGCTGTTAACTGTGCATTTTAAATTATTAGCATGATCGATTCAAATTTATTACTGAAGAAAATAATGAAATCATCGCTACTATAGGCTGATGGTATCAGGAGTTCAGTAGCTGCAACATTCTCAGTTAATTTAGAGATTGTGCTAAACAGTAATCTTGGATTATTCTTATTATTTTCAGTCAGAGAGGAAAGGTGTTACAGTTAGTGCTCCTCTATAGCCTATAAGGCTGTCCTTCCAGGTGGATTGGAATACTTCAAGTTTATTTAGACGCCATTTACACATAGTTGAATGACAGTCTGTTTTAGAGCTCAATCATTGTACCATGTAACAAGCTTTTCCTGCCAAATGATTAGTGAAGTCACATTATCTAAAGTAGAACGAAAAGTATCCCCCAAGCATTTGTTCAGAATATCTAGTTCAATCAGTTCAGACTGACAACTGATATAAGTTGCCAGATCTGGGAGTCTAAAATGGAAACAAATGCCTTACTTAGTGGATCCTGTGGATGTCTAGGTGGATATCAAAACTTCCAACAATTATTACTTTATTTGTGAGTGTTATTAAATTTGATAAAAAGGTAGATATTCTTTTTTATGCCAATACTTGACCAGTGGTTATCCTATCAGTATTTGTTTTCTCTGTGGTATATAGACAGATACAGCCAAGTGAACTCTCTCATTGGTTATGTCTTCAGGAGCTGAATTGAAGTCATGTCATATTAACCAACATAAGTAGGAACTGAGAGTGTAATCAGTCAATAACGTTGTGACTTACATTTGGTCGGAGGAACTTTGTGAGATTAATGTCACTCGAGCCCTTTTGGAAGGCTTAGATGCGTTGAGTGCATGCATTTAAGTCAGCTGTTAAAATAGGAAAACAGCAGCCGCTCTGTGCCAGTGGCCCTTTACTGAACTACTACAAAGCAAAATACACTCTGACTGATCACTTTGTAGTTCTACAACTGCAGCCTGTAGTCCATCTGATTCTCTACTTTGTTACCTCCATTTCAACCTCCATTTCAGTGGTCAGGACCCCCACGTAGCAGGTATTATGTTGGTGGTGGATCATTCTCAGCACTGCAGTGACACTGACATGACATGAGTGTATCAGACACAGCAGTGCTGCTGGAGTGTTTAAACACCTCAATGTTGCTGCTGGCCGGCTGAGAAAAGTCCACCAACCAAAACTATCCAGCCAACAGCATCCTGTGAGCAGCGCCCTGTGACCACTGATGAAGGACAAGAGGATGACCAACACAAACTATTCAGCAGCAAATGAGCTATCATCTCTGACTGTACACCTACACGGTGGACCAGCAAGGTAGGTGTGTCTAAAAGAGCGGACAGTGAGTGGACACAGTGTTTAAAACTCCAGCAGCACTGTTGTGTTTTAATTATAAGGTTGTTAAGCAGTCAAAGAGAGAGGTGTGGACAGTCAGTGTAGGGTGACTCTCTTTTAAAATCAGTGCAATAGAAATCAAGGCTTCTTGACCTCTGATTCTGTATGATAATTGGTTTGATTCGGCACCAGTTTGGATATCACAAATTAAGCCACTCTCTGCAAATAGTGACAAACAAATCACTGAATTCTCCAAAGAAGATATAACACGCTGTGTTCTCTTGATATAGCAGTCTGGGCTTCAGTGAGGGGAGGTGAAATTCCATGTGTGAAATTCTTCGCCCTATGTGTGAGATTCACTAATGGAGGATGTTGGAGATTGCTGAGTGATAGTAAACCTTTGGCCTTTTCATGAACCCTGCAGAGTTACAGCTACTACAGCCAAACATAATCAGAATAAAGCTTTATTGGGCAGGTATGTTCACACATACAAGGAATTTGTCTTTGGTTACATTAGCTTACAGTGCACAGAGAGTTAGAACAACATTTCACAAGTACAAAACACACATTCTTAACACACACACACACACACACAATACCTTATATACTTGTAAACCTTACAAGAACAGGAAGTGAGAAAAGTGTCCCGAGTATGGATTGCATGTGTATGTAATTGAAGATAAATAAGAGCAGAGTGGATTGTCCTGTGCATTGTAGTACTCAGCTGTTTATAAGTGTGATGGCATGTGGGAAGAAACTGCTCCGTAGTCTGGTTGTCTTGAAAGTATCGGCCTGAAGGAAGACACTGGAACAGGTGATGGGCAGGGTGTGATGGATCAGTGATGATCTTCTCTGCACGCTTCCTGGTTCTGGAAGTGTGCAGATCCAACAGTGTGGGTTTGATCTGCCAAGGGTTGACATCAGTGAAGGTTTACCATCAAAGATTCATTAAAGGTAGAGAGAGTGCAGAGGACTAACTTGATTTTGCCTGATGCATTTCTATTTGGGAAACCCTTGGAATCGGGCTTCTCCACATCGATGGTTGGAAAGCAAACTGAATCAGCTCTGCATATCAACGACTGCGGATTAACTTTAGAGAGTCAGACTCAAGGGAGGAGCTAAAACCTCAGATGGTACAGAATAACAAGTAGCTGGAAACGACTGGAATGATCACAGCACCTCCATTTTGCTGTACCATTTTCAAAGCAGATAAGCATAGGTCCCTCCAGTTCTTATATTTCAACAGGTTCTGCTATTGTTTCCGTTTCATTCTATAGATGGAATAGGGGAAAGACTATTGATCAGGAAACAAAAAAAACCCTCCTTAGTGTCACTGCTAAATGATGACATTCAGAAGATAGATATTGATCAAATGACCCCTGATTTAAAGGCAATTGAATTGTGATTTATGAAGCAAGGAAAGGTCCAAGTGTATGTGCATTCCTTCAGCCAACAGTGTAGTATATTTTAATGTGAGGACATGTTTCATTTTCATCTTAATGGCCTTACGTGACCTGACTTGCATTGATTTCCTAAAAGCATTGTAAAAAGAGCCACATGAAATGATTAAGTCATTTTAAAGTAAAATGATCTCAACTTACTAATGCAAGTAAATTCAGCTTCAGAATTATTAGCATCCTTGGATCAAAAAAATCAAAAACAATCTCACACTGAAAATACAAGATGAATCTATCCTTTGACAGAAGTGCATTACAAAAAACATAACCAAATGTGTCACAATTATCAGTACTTCATTACAATTATCAGCTCAACATTATCTATAATTCAATAAATCTGAGCTCACTGCTCAATACAGAACCTCACCAGATCCTCAAGGGTCCTCTCAGGTCTTCAATAGATTTTCAGGTCAAGATATTGGGATAGCCATGTCAAAAGCTTAATTTTGTAATCATTAAATGTGTTTTTGTGAATGTGAAGGTATATTTAGGATCATTGTCCTGCTGAAAGGTCCAACCATGACCCACTTTTAGCTTTTAATTTTCATTAGAGTCGACTGTGACTCCAATGACACGTGAAGAAAAAACATGAAATGTGAAATTTTGTTTCCTATAATCATCTTTCTTTTTATGTCAAACACACCCTTTGTTTGCCAAAAAGCCAATTTCTGTCTCATGTAACCACATGAACCCAGTGCCCACTGGTTGCAGCAAACCTCAGGTGCTTACATTTAAAAAAAGGTTTTCTCCTGACATTGTTTCAAAGTAGCTTGTTAGCATGATGTAGTGGCTTGTTGGCTTTCAATTTTGGAGAATAAAGAGCATTTTAGAGATCCAAAATATGGCCATATTCAGCAAATCTCCAAATGTGATCCTTGGAGAAATTAGGGTAAATTAAACAAGGTTGTCTTCTAGGCAGGTTCACTAAAGCTCTGATTGTTTTAAACTCATTAATTATTGCCATTATAGTGTATATGGACATTTTCAGGAGTATAGGTATTTTTAGCCATTGCCTGATTTATAAACATCACTTTTGTCTTAGTCTCAATTTACTTATGTGTCTCGATTTATTTATGGGGACTCCAGATGATATTGGAAATCACTGCTTAAAACTGCTTTTTCAATTTCAGGTTAGATTTTTCTTATATTTTTAGTTTGAGGTTGAGCTTATTACGTGACCTTACATGATTATAATAATATTAACCCATTTAACCTGTGTAAAAAACGGAAGGACTTTTTTGCAAATCAGTTAAACCATATTGTTAATTACGTGCTACGCTATGAAGGTTTTGGGTCTCTGGAGACCTCTCTGGTGGACATATGGAATTACACTTAATGTGTAGAAGAATATTTCGGAATGTCAACTGGGCTTTGGACTCCTTCCCTGAGGGAATTAATGTAATGATTGTGAGCACGCTTAAAGAACATTCAAAGAGAGCTCAGTCAATACTTGGCAAAGGATGCGTAAGTGCACAAGGGAATTATCTACTATTGACATCATATCTCCATCAGTATAATTGTCATCAGTATAATGCTGATTGTGCACTTGAAACCTAAACAACTAAGCCAGGCCTTCTTTTTGAGCGTGTAAAGATGTTTGATATCTTGACCAAAAATGCCCACCTAATTTGACCCAATACCTCTGACTCTTAAATTGCTATTTCAGGCTTTACAGGGTGACTTACAGAAGTGCACATATACCATATGATATCTTCCCTCTTTTCAGTAATGCTACTAATTTAATTAGTAGCAAGCAAAACTACAAAAAAATCACATCTGATGGTGAGTAAAAGTAAGAAAGAAAATAAAAAATTATGTGAAAAAAAAGTATAATTGTACACGATTTCATCACCAGACCAACCAGAACACACTTTTTCCTCATGGTTCCAAGTGTAGTTTTTGGACATAAATGAGTTAAACACTTTATTTAGTCTATGATGTGTTGGCCCACAGGCAAAGCCTTTATCAGGTGTAGCAGTCTTTTTTCCCCCCTGCATCAGCACACACTGTATTACATGTAGTCTGGTATAACAATCAATGACTAATAGAGTAATAAATTTAACCACTGCCATTAGCACTGTGGAGGTATTTATCTTGACGACCAATGCGGACTTTGCACTATGGCCACAGGCAAGTTATGCTTATTTGGGACATAATTCACCACAAGAAATGGACTCCAAACTCAGCTTTTTCTTTCCCAAACTGGTCATAACCCTGGTCACATCATTCCTCCTGTTTCTATTCTAGAGAAGCAATGTTTGCCCGGCAAAACCACTGTGTGAGTATGTGTGCTTTTTTATGGTCTGCCACTGAAAGACTTGTTAGCCCTGAAGAAAATGTAATTGGTGCCAATTGACTTTCCAAGTCCACAGTCTGTAGGCACACAAATACTGTTTAAGGCAGGTGGATCAATAGGAAATAATGGCAGCTAATGCAGACGGCCCTGTATTCGGGAGATAATGCCTGGTGGCAAATCACGGTACGTGCTGAGCATACTAAAGATCATTAAGCCACGAGTACTAGTGCATGGTCCTTCCGTCAAATTTGTCTGGAGAAGCTTACGCTGAGCTGTAAGGATCCTGTAAGATTATCCTTATGCTTAATGTGGTGAGTTAAGCCCATCTTTAACCTGGTAAAAGTGAGAAATCGCTGCCAAGCAAAACAGCGGAAAACATGTCTATTTTATTATCAGAAATGAAGCAAAATCAAAAACAGCAACAAAATAAAACCAGCATCATAAACATTCATTTCTCTGGACTGCTGAAATGCTCAGTAATAAATGAATAATAAATGTTAATGTTTATGAACGGTGTTAATAAAGCTCATATTTCAATAAACGCATTACTTTGTCAGTGTTTTCATCTGACATCTTTAAAATCTGGCTTCCTAAGCTACACCTGATGGAGCTCTCTGGTAGACTGTAACAGTTTTCTTTTATTTATTTCCATTTTGCCTTAAATACGTGGTTCTGTCTTTCCTATACAGCAAATGAAACCTCATCCAGCTTCCCCTGCCATTCCACTCCGGTCTTATTCTGGATGGAAACGGATGTTGATGGACAGAAATGGTGGAAAAGCATGAGGAAACACCTCAAGCCAGAAGAAAGTGATCCATATGGCAACATGTACCAACCTGCCGTTCAAAAAAAAAAAAAAAAAAGAAGAAGACAAAAAAAAAGAAAACAGCAGTGATTATTCCCATTATTATGAAGGAAGGGAATCCACCTCTCGCTACAGGCTGGTTGCTATGGATTTCTCTCAAAAGCTCTCAGAATAATGGCACATCCCACCTCTGATGTCAGAGCTCAGAGCTGTTGATGTGTGTGTATGTGTGTGTGAGTGAAGGAGGGAGGAAGGGAGGGAGGATAGGAGTGAGGGAGTGAGGGAGGGCTGTAGCCTGTTGCTCATGTTCATCAGATGTGCCGCTAGCACTCTGCAAGCGCTTGCTTTGCTCACAGATGAGGCAGAGTTGGAGTGAAGAACAGATCGCACTTCTCTAGCTCTTCTACTGACTTCAGTCTTTTCTCATCCCTCCATGGCAGCCTCTGCTAGCTTTTCCTCCACATCATGAATGCGCTCAGTTGTGGATGAACTGAATCCAAACTGCGGTGAGTGAATCAAACTGTTGTGTTTTTCTTTTACGGGTCTTTAATTGTGAACATGTTGAAGTGTGCTTTAAGTGTGCTCATCCATGTCAGACTGTGTAGACTGAGACATGGTGGTAGAGTTATTGCTCATCATTATAGAATGCTGGTAGCCTGTTGTTTGTCATGTGTCCATGTGTGCGAAACAGCTTGATTATACTGTTAAATGTACTAATAGTATGGCCACATGGCACATGAGCTCCACAAACTTCCCCTGATGTTAACATACAGTTACCTACTGTATTAAAAACTGCAGTCATGTAATATAGCCTACAGAACACAGCATCATTGTCGGGACAGAACCTTGCATCTAAATTTGTGTGCTTTTGTGTATTTATATTTGAAACCACCAGCTGTCCTTTGCAATGTGTGAACATCTCATGATGGTTCATGATGGACTGACCCATAGAAATGGCCAAAAACTGCATGGACAATATATTATGACATTATGTTTCAATCTAGTGTATATTAGTAGATCAATAAGAGTATGCACCAAATTGCTGTTGTCCAAAAACAAAAACCTAGCTACCTCTAAAATATCAGCTTTACAGTTTTCTTTTACTGTAAGTCAATCTAAAGAGATTTGGTGACACTGTTTTTGGATGGTCCCTTATAGATGACCTACAGATGCATAAATCATTAAATCATAAACTTTTTGGTGATTCCCAACTGAGTGTGAGGTTAGGTTTAGGAGTAGGTGTAGGTGGGTACACCTACTCCTACTCTTTGGGTTTAGATATGGATGTAATAGAATATCATTCATGCTCAACTTCAAGTTCAGTTACATTCAATAGATATTTAATTCACTGTTAGTTAAAGATCTTGAGTGGAGCATCAAAATAAACTGAATTCCAATCAATATTGGAATCCATTTGGGAGACAATTTTCCAACATAGTAAAGGTCTGGTGCTAAATTCAAATGGTGTATAAATAAAAAAAATGGTGATGTACAACATGATGTAATGTAATGTCCCACATAACACAAGGTTCCATATAACTTATGTTGTGATGTAACATATCGTCGGTGTCCAAAGAAAAACGTGTCTTACTTTTATGCATTTGGTCTAAGAATCTGCTGTTTACATTGTGTGAAGATTTCCAAGAGAAATGCCTTGGAAAAAAATTGCTTGGAAAAAGGTCTGGTTCCATTGACTTACATTAAAACTCATTAGGTTTTTGCCCCTTTCCTGTAAAAAGTCATCATTTTGGACATACTTTTTTGTCTTTGGACAGTAATGATATATTGCAATCACTGCTCCGTTCAATAACCAACTTGTATTACAAAACAATAAATACCATAAGGGTGTGATTAATAGCAGACATTTGTTGCAGCTGCTTATGTATATTTTCTCTATTACATCATTATGACTCACATTTATGTCCATTGAGGTTCATAAAATGACTGAAATGAAGACAGAGCTTGTGATTGATGACCATAATTTTGTATGGTATTTTGGATATTTATGAAGAGATGAAGAGAATCTGGTTGAAATAAACACCAATAAGCTGCTACTATCACTGACAGCAGTTGCAGTATATTCACATAATATAACCCAGCAATAGATCGACACCTGTCACAACCACTTTGTTGGTTCATACATTTGTACATCATGGTGTTACATGACAGATTATCGGAGAACAGGAAAACTTTTCAACAGTGAAGCATCAGAGACTATGTTAGGAGAAAACCTGCTCTCGAATAAGAGCTGCAGGTATCATTTTCCCTGTCACATGTAGTCGGAGTGCTCTCTGGTTAGAGCAGTCCCTGATCAGACGGAGCTGAACTGAGCCAGGCTTGTTTACTAATAGCACCAGAACTGCACTGAGTTAGTGTTGCTTATCACTGATGCATTTGCAAATAAATGGTTTCCTCTAAAGTCATTTATATTTATTACCTAGTTTGCATATTTTGACATATGCGATGCACAAACACAAATTTTCCCGCAGGATCTTTCTGAGTGACTGAATGTGAAATGAAACCTAATGTCGCATTTGTAGCAAACGGTCTATTAGAACAGACAATAATTAGCACAGATAATAAATTGCCATACTTAGTAAAGAACAAAAACAGAAAATGGCAGATGCTTCTATAAGAATGCTTTAAGCCAACATTTCTTTTCTGTTCTTGGAATTCTTGTCCAAGGTGAACGACTGTATTCTGCAGATGTGGAACATAGAGTTTAGGTTGAAACACTCGAGAGTACCCCTTTAATTTCATGCCGAGTCTGATAGAGCCAAATGCTGTATATGTAAATGTCACCACAGGTGGCGCCTAATCTTCGGTCTAGACGTCATACTGAAAATTATGAGTTGCTTTTATCAAGACGCACCATGTAATTACTGTTTTTTGGGCAGGGGCAGGTTTAAAGTTTGAGACTGTGGAGAAGTATAAATGGTCGGCAGGTTTTCCGCCTCAGTGGGCAGTCTTCTATATATGCTGTGCATCAGTGAGAGAGACAGCATCTGTCAGCTTTGCTGTTGCTATGCATTTGTCTAAAGTGGGAGAGAACTTTGAGGGGCATCAATCTGAAAGCCCCTTGAGTGCAGTATAGTCATAATATGGCTATAGCTCTAATGGCTAGCTTGAGGTTAGGAAAGCTTTGCATTTGCATGTCATGAATTTCAAGTATGGAAATAAGATGAAAATGAGGCGAGCCAAAATGGATGGGAGTGATTCATGGTATTGCTAGCAGTGTGTGCAAACTTTCTCTTTCAACTGAGTCACTTGGCATAGTCAGAAGTACGACGAGTCTGTCAGTTTATTGATCATAGCTAAACAGGTATGGTTGGGCAAATAATATATATATATAAACAAATGTTTAATTTATTCATTTATAAAATTGTTCTGGTGTGTTGGTATCAAGTAAGAAACAAATCAAGTAAGTAATAAATAAATAAATAAGTTGACATCAACATCAAGAATTATAATAATTATATATGGCATTATAATAATTGCACTTATAAGTAAAAGTATACATACAACATACTTCACATGCCAAAAGTACTGATCAAATCCACTAGACAGATAATTTGACCAATTTACTGTTTATTAGTTAATCATAGTATATTAATCATCATTTACTATTTTATATAATTTTATGTTATATATTGTATCAGCATAAAGAAAGAAACAAAAATTAATTAATTAATTATTAATGAACATGATGGGATCCCAAAGGCTTCCAAACTTTAGAATGGTACACTGTTGGAACACCGCTGTTGGAATAAAACCTCCAAAATGACAGCTTTACAGCAGAAGGAAAACATACATTTGTTGGAAAGGAAGTTAAAGGAACAGGATTTCTTTCAGGAAAGGAAGTCTTTCTAATAGCCTACGAAATTTAACAACGTAGGACTTTTTTCATTTATAAATTATGGAATTATAATGTTTTATCCTGACAGCTGCAACATCTTAGCAGAGCTCAAAATAATACAGATAATTAGTTTCGTTGAACCTGCAGGTTTAGAGTGTGTTACACATGTATATTAATAGGATAAATCTAAATTAATTAGGAATGCAAACAACATCCAAAAAGTGGTATTCTCATCACTCAAAGTAATTACACTGACATGAGTAAACCTTTACAGTAGTTACAGGTCAAAACTGCATTACTGAGTGCTGCAGTACTTTATGTCAGAAGATTTGCTGTGAATGGATATACAGTAGCTTACTCAAAACAATTACGGTGGCAAACACAAGTACCAAAGAACATTTATGAATATGAATAACTCCATAATGACCATAATGGCCAAATGGCCATAATCATCACTAACAGGGGATTTTATTGATTTATTGTGGACTGCAACTAACTGCAGCAACATTTACATTAAATACCTGCAAAATCTATACGAATCTGACCTTTGAGCATGAAGATTACATGATAACTGAAATCAACAAAACCACTGGGGTTTAAACTCACATCATAATTGTGTTAATAAATCTATCGCGGACAGCTTAAAACTGCAAATTAGACTCCACTAAGTCAGTTTCACCAACTAAGGAATAAGAAACTATTGAGCTCACTCAATATGTTTAAAAGTTGGGAATGGAATGGAGTGTTTACTACTCAGTCCAATGAATAAACTTCAACATGGGGGATTACAGTGTAGAATCATCATCAATGAAAGGCGTACTGCCTCTTGCCTCTTGCTCTTGATCTTTTGACTATGACACTTTTGACAAACTCCCTGGATCCATACCCTAGGTCTTTTAATGCCCATTTTCAGACAGATGATGATTTGGGTTTTCAATCAATAATGACCACCTCATTTGTGCTTTCACTCCAGGCTTTCAAAGTTTTATGTCCACAGGAGTGATGTAAGCTGCTTATTAGGCCATGACATTGTTTTTTTTTCCCAAATACAGCGTAAGGGCCAGTTTTAATGAGTTTTGTTAATTACTTTTTATACATTTATGTCCAGTGTAATTGTGTGCAGTAGAGCATGGGACTAATAATGGCTCAGTATTCCCAGTAGTCTTAGATCTTCGCAGCTCATCATGGGGGGTCTTGACATCCTGTTGAAATAGTGCACTGACCTGCAGTTGAAACATGCTCAATTACACTTTAGTGGTTCACTGTTTCCAAGCGTTCAGCACACTTTTCCAAATTGTGCTTATTTAAGATACATTTTTGATGAAATCAACCAATTCTCTTCATGTGCACACTCTAAAAACTGAACACATATCGTGTTACTGTTGAACACATCCATGTGTAGGTCAGGACAACAATTTTTGTTTTACTTTTAACACAATCAGTGTTACGCTTCATTAACTATATTATATACTATACTATACTATACTATACTATACTATACTATACTGTACTATATTAATTATATGTGAACTTGCTTTAAAAATTACATTACCCCACAACATGGCATCTAACTTATAAGGTCTGTGCTAGAAAAACTAGCATAGACCAGCATAGCAGGTCATCAGCAAAACCAGCACATGGTCTGTTATGAATACTGATATGTTGATCAGCAGCAATGAAAGTTAATGTGCTGGTCACTAGCAAAACCAGAATAAGTTCTGTTATGGTTGCTGGTATCCTGATCAGCAGCAATGGAAGTTAATATGCTGGTCACCAGCACAACCAGCATATCGCTGCTGTCTATTTTATTTACATAGTTAATGTAACCAGGACCATTACTTTCGATCCATTCATCATGAAATTCACACACAAGGTAAAGGGCACCCTCCAAATTATGTCAAAACTGAAAAATGGACATACAAGGTTTTGTTTGAACAGCAGTGATATGTTGTGTTTTGATGCATGCTGGTATCAAGTCAAGTCAAGTCGTTTTATTGTCAATACTTCAATAGGCACAAGACACACAGGATTGAAATTGCGTTACTCTCCGTCCCAAGGTGTAGCAAATAAACATTTAACGATAAATCGATTACAGCTAAAACAAGAACAGTTATAGTATATTGAATGTAATAAACAATAAACATAAAATAGACTGACGCAAGACATATGACAGAATAAAATAAGGGCCCTGAGATAGACATAAAAGAGACAATAAGACACTGAAGACAATAAGGACGATATAGTATGCTAGTCAACCAGCATGACCAAGCTTGGTGACTAACTTAACCACCACCAGACCATCACTATACCAACTCTAACATTATATCAGTATAGACCAACTTAAACCAGCAACTTAAACCAGCAACTTAAACCAGTGTTGTTTTTTTCGTTATGGCTATATTAGCCGGAAGAGTAAAATAGCACCTGGCTAATGTTGCTATCTAGCTTGCCTACAGCTTTCATGCTAGCATGGTCACAACTGACATACCCAGTGTCTCTTAATATTAAACACTTCATGACATCAAGAGCTTGGCTACATAGCTAGTGCTTTCCAAAAGGTGTTTTGCTGCCATTAGCTGACAACTTGAAACTCGTGAACAATGCTTTTTCTCTAGCTAACCGGCATTATTTGGAACAAAAAGACGAGAGCCTCTGTGTTTGCCAGAATTGTTTTAGCTTGAATCTGCTTCAGTCAAATAAAATTATTAAGTGACATAAATGGCATTAAACATACAGTATATTGCAATGCATATTTATTACACTCAATAGCACAACCCTTGACTTCTAGGGGTTAAGTGAGCTGCAAGTGCGCTGCAGAAGCAAAGCACGCATACAAGAGAGTATTACATGTCAGTGCTTTGTGTGCCGTTATGTCACTGATCCATTACCTTTTCCCGCATAGTGCTTTAGCTCCTAGCGAATGGTCAATGGAAGCAGGTTGAGTTATTAAATATGTTTGGCTGTGCATAGGTCCCTGGCAGGCAGCAGAAAGACTGCATTAAAAGGCCTCTGCGGGTTTGCAGTGGCAACAAATCCATCACCTTACCTCGCACTCAAAACATTAGTTGTTCACCACTCACAAAGCACTCACCCATTCTTCACCTGTTTGAAGACTGATAAGAACCTAGGCCATTTTAATCTATCCTATCAACTAGAGTACCCTTCTGTCTTCTTAAAGGTCACTGACACCATCCAATAATGCGGATGCTGCCCTCCTGCCTCACCCCTCAACCCAACCACCCACCAAAACACATAGTCTTCTCAGAACTGACCCTCTGTTTTCTTTTGATGTTCTATCCACTTATATACTACCCTACTCCATCATACAGATGCCTGTTGGGATGGGGAAACTGATGGGGATCTCCATTCAAACGCTCTGTCAGCATCGACAGCATGATCTCAAGGTAGTGTTCTCCACCCAGGACTTCTGTAGTCTCAATTCCTGGAAGCGCTTAAGCCATAATGGAGCTTTTCCACACAGAACGCGATGAGCTCACTAAGCCTTTGCCTGTTGTACAATGGAGATGGACGCTAACTGGATAATAATGTGTGGTAATGCAAACGGTCGGTGGCTGAAGCCTTATGTAATCCTTATGTAATGCAAGTTAAGATTCGGGTGAGTGCAACCCTATGATCTATATTTGAAACGTTTGCAGAATAAGTGCAGAGAGATAGAGGGAAAAAGAGAGACAGAATGGAATTTGTTAGCCTTTTTACCCTATTCTTCCTTGGATTTCAGGACCACCACATAGCTGGTATTATCTGGATGGTGGATCATTCTCAGCACTGCAGTGACACCAGCAAGTTGGTGTTGTGCTGGTGTAAGTAGATCAGACACAACAGTGCTGCTGGAGTTTATAGACACTTTGTCCACTTGCGGTCCACTCTATTAGACACTCCCACCTTAAACAGATCATCACTTAACCTAAAACAATAAAGAGAACCCAGGTAAAAAAATGTAAAAAAGGATATAGTGTTTCATTAATATATTGAACTAAGTAATCTAACATTGACATGTTTGTTGGCAAAAGTATGTGAACCTCTGCTTTCAGTAACTGTTGGGACCCATTTGAGCACCACTGACTTCAAGCAAACATTTCCTGTAACAGCTGACCAGCCCTGCACATTGACTTGGTGGAATCTTGCCCCATTTCTGCAGACAGAGCTGCTTCAACATTCTCCTGCTACAATCCAAAATTAAAATCCGATATTAGCCAGTATAAGGCATGTAGACCCTTGAATGTTACCCTGGAGCATTGGAATTCTTGCCCTATAATCTCCCAGAATATTCTACGCCTAGGAGTCTAGGAGTCTTTCCAATGGATGTCAATGAACGACATTGCATTGTTGTTGGATGACCAACCCTGGGAGGGGTAACAACAATGTTGAATTACCTACATTTGTACACTGTCAACCTGATAGTGGACCTCCTTCCATTGGCAAAGGTTTTTTGGTCAAGTGGTCATCTTATTTGACGGAGACATGACATGCATTGCGGTAAACGCCAGACCTTGATGTTAATGAGCTGATAAGTTGAATCAGGTCTGTGAAGAGCAGTGCAGAGTGCCTCCAGGACCAGGACTGAGACATGATGATCTACACCATGATAATTCTAGAGGTTCACATACTTTTGCAACAAAGCCATTAACAATAATGAAGACACTATATGCCTGAATATACTTGGTCTTGTTATTTGTTCTATTGGGTTCTCTTTATCTATTTGTATCACTTGAATTAAGGTTTTAGGTTTTAGGTTTTGAAGTTCAGATTTATCTAAAAAGAGTTCAGAAGACGTTAAAAGACATTTAAAGAGAAAACTGAACAATATTTATGTAGAGATAAAACTGTAGCATGTACATTTAAGCACGTAGCAGCTTATTTGTCTTGTCAAACACAGTGTTAAATGTTGTTGCACATCCAAATTCATTAAGTCATTTATCTCATACATGCATCTCGTTTACTCATACTTATTATCTCCAAATCCGGTCAAAGTTTAGTGAATATGATAGCCATTAATGCTATCAGCAGCAGTGTTTTTTTTAGGATCTTTTTCTGCCTCTGGCTGACATACACAGATGCACTGCAGGCAGGGCAAGTGGATGCCTTAGCCTAGCTAGCAGGGTTTGCTGAATGCAAAGGCTATTTCAAGACTAAAGGCCATCATTACACCTAAAGAACTGACTGCTCTTTCCATATGCGTCTATGACATTTACTCGGCCAGTAACATCCTGGGCTACCATTACCTCAAACTGTAATTGACTAAACAGCTAGAGAAGAGGGATTACTGAAAGAAGCCTGGTTTAGGCATTCAGGTAATGTTAAAGAGTTCACACATCAGAAATTGCTTTGTGGTATTGATCATATGTCTCAGCATCTCCACCTCTGATATCAATACTGCGTTTAAGTGCTTGTATCGGTTGCCAATACCAATATGGTATTGATGCAACAGCAATGTAAATGGTTCAGTCATCTATTTTGAGTATACTATGTTGTAGTACATTTAGTAGCTTATAAATAATGTATATTGATAATGTATTTAATTACATACATTATAATAGAGTTCCAGCATATTTCAATTCAAATATAACAATGAAGATGAAGTGAATAACTATACACTTTTTTTTTTGCATTTTAGACAAGCAAAAGAACCAAAAGTACTTTGGCAATTAACTCCTTAGTTGTTTCTTGTGCAGGTATCATTGTTTCATTAGTTTATGTTCACTGATAGATCATGATAGACTGACCAATAAAGAGTGGATCCATCATCCATCTGGATATGGTGTTTGCATCTGAAATATCAGAAGATGTACCGATATAGCCCAAACAATATTTTCATCAACTGAATACTGGGATACAATTCTAAAAAAACTATAAAAAACTGTTGAAGAGTTCAAGAACACTATCCAGGATGTAGGCTTAGATGTGTTAAAGACTACTATAAAGAGAAGGATACACCAATATGACCTTGGAGGGTTTACTAGAAGATGCATTCCACCGGTCAGCTTCAAGAACAGAGAAGCCAGGTTGCAGCCTGCTACAAAAACATACAAAAGGCCCCCAGAGCTCTTATGAACATGTGAGAAGTCAGTTAACTAATGTCAGAACGAGTAAAAATATGAGAATGCAGCTGTAGAGTTTTGGAGCTTTTTAGGGCCAAAAAGTGGAGAGTTCCTGAGTGGTCGAGTCAATCACCCAACCTGTACGCCACTGAGCTTTTCACTCGCCGAAAAGCAAGATTGATGCTAGAAAGCACTTTGAAAGAAGCAGTTGCTGAGACACGGCCTGGAGTTCAAGCCTGGGAAAACTTCACTATGAAAGACAGATGATGTACGTGAGTGGCAAATGTCTGGCAGTCATCTACAGTGATGGAGATGCATATCGACTGTTTTATTTTAGATTATGTTAATTTGTTTAATCGCTTTACTGGATTCATAACCCTTTTTATCCAGCACTTTCCAATGTACTTTCATACAGACCTTTACATGGGAAGCAAAACATTGGACGTTGTAATTAGTCGAGGTGAAATAACAGCAATTACAAACTGTAGGAAAAAAGCTGGTACGTTTGCTATATGCTATATGCTAAAAATGTGTTTAGAATCTGGATATAAAATAAAAACTACTGCACTTTCTTACTCTGGAACATTATTACAGAATTTTCACTAGATGAGAGGTGAGCGATTCTAGAAATGTACAAATATTGCAACAATAAAATGGATATATTTTAGGTCCGTCAAAATTAATTTACTAATAATGTTGCAATTTTTTTAATGCTGTTAATGCATTTTCCTAGTTTGACCCTTTGAAAATCTGTAAAGTCATTTGCAAAAGCTTAAAAGTTTTCTCGATCTGCTGAAGTCCTCTACAGGAGAACTGATTCTACACACTTCGGCACATTTTAATACACAGTTACTGTTCACTTGCCAGATTTAACATATTGAGAATAAACTGTGAACTGTGTAAAAGTTTAATTTAAACTTTATGCTTTTTGTAATATATAAACAATATTTAAATCATTAGAAACTCTGCAAATATTTTGTCCCCAGGGAGGAGCTGTGTGAAATTTAAAACATGCCATTTGACCAGGGTGTTGAATTTTTTGCGTATGACCATAGGTTGAAATTGCAGGGACAGGAGGCTCCTGATTCACCTTTCTGGGAAGAACAGAAAATTGTCCTCCTTAAATATATCACAGTAAACATAACTATATCACTTTAAAACATACAATAATATGCACTGAAAGAACTTGTGATAATTATAAAATATATTTTTTTAAGCTTCATATACTTCACAGTGTTTTTTTCCACTGCCAACCATCTCTGCACCACAGATATAGATACATAAATGCAGCATTGCGTTCATGCAGGCACATCAGTGATGCCGCCATTTTGGGTCGGTTAAACAAAGTGGCAAACAAAGTGGCATCTATGTATGTATACCTGCCCCAAACCCCCTTTTGGTGTCACCTTCGGTAATTGGTCATTTTTCTGTTTATTGTCCCCCGTCAATAGTTAAGAGAAATATTCATCCATACATACAACTAATGTTCCAGCCTGACGCCCAGCTGCTCTCACACTACAAACTGCTATGATAGGACCAGCCCTCTCATCCAGATACAGCTTTTAAATACTATTAAAGCCATACTTTTGGCAGACCATGCTGGATGATGTCTCCTGGAACTACAGATAAATCAATGAGGAGTAGACTAACAAGAGCAACATTAAAGTGGAAAGCTACAGTTCAGCCAAAACCCTCTATCACAACAAGAATCCCTGATCTATATGAGTGAGAATGAGAGGTTACAGTTACGGAAGAGCTGGAACTACTGACTTTTTTCAGTTATTCAGAAACAACTAACGGCGCATTTACATTGGCAGGATTTTATTTTTTCATTTTTCAAATATCCTCAAAATATGTAATTTGACCAGGGGTGTCCAAACTTTATACCTGCACTGTGTCTGCCACTGTGTCTCTTTTTCATGTTTAGTTCTTGACAATTATTTTATTGTTATTTATTGTTATTGAATGTTCTTGTTAGTACTACATATACACAAAATACACTATATACTCTATACACTCTCTCTCTCTCTCTCTCTCTCTCTCTCTATATATATATATATATATACATATATATATATATATCTTCAGGGTGAGATTTGAGCAAAAAAGAATACAAAAATTGCAGTTAGCCACAATTAACCAAACCAATTCATTTTAGTTCAACTTTACTGTCATTATACCAGCAGAGAGTTGTACAGTATAACAAAACACTACCAGGCTACTTCGCCAGTGCATTAATTAAAACAGTAGATAAGTAGCAACTAATAGTGCAAAGACACAGTTCAATATCTGCATATCTGCATATCAAGCAATACAACAGATGTGCAAAATGTGCATGTGCAGTAATGTCAGAATGTTAGAATACTAGAACTGAGGTGCAAACAGCAGTTAGCGTGTGCAGTAGAGCGAAATACAGCTTAGTGTTACGTGTACATATCGGAATATACAGTATGTTAAGGCAAAGTTAATTGTGATGAATAATTGTTACTGTTTCACAACACTAATGTATTTGCAATCATATTATAAATTGACTGAACCATTTGGCAGTTCGATCTAGCAAAATTAGCTAATCAGTGCATGCTGATAAAAAGGGTAGTGCAGGAGACGTATGACCATACACAGAAACTCAGTAGTGTGCTTCCTCCGTGGATGATTCAGTCTGAAATCAGCCTGGAACACACACAGCAACGTGGCAAAGGTTAAGCACAGTGTGGAAGCTCCAAAGAATCTCAGCTACTTCTTCATCTACGGTGGGCCATGGCGATGCCTGGGAATGCAATTATAGCCCCGGACATGTTTCTTGTTTCAATACATTCAGCGATTTATTAAATCCACCCACAAACATCTAAAAAAAGTGTTTGGGGTTTTTATTTTTCTTTCTCTTCTCTCTGCTGGAACCAGTACAAGCAAAGGTCTTACGACGCAATGTTGCCTGCAGGCATTTTTGGCCCTGAACATTTTCACGTTTGAAAGTCGTTTTGGACATGTTTTGTGTATATATAGAGAATAAAGAGTATAAACTGAAGGGATGTCAGTGCCCTGAAGTCCAGTTCCCAAAGTGCTCCTGCATGTAGATGTAGATGGGCTCTGAAGGACTGTGTCTTCCCGGAGGAGATGGAGTTTAATTGTACTGTGTCTTGTGGTTGTCCTATCTCTCCAGATAAGCTATCGTTTCCACATGGTTAGTACTGCAGGAGATAAAACGAAGCAATTCATTTCTAGGTCTTGTATTGCATTTGTGGTGATTTTGAAGGATGATACTATAACAACATCTGATGCATCTGACACACATACACTGTATGGACAAAAGTATTCATTACTGAGTTCAGGCTTTTCAGCAATATTCACTGCTAATAGGTATATATATATATATATATATATATATATATATATATATATACTGACAGTACAACATGTTGTACTGAAGCGCTCGGTGACTTTAAAGATGGCACTGTCTTAGGAGTCCCTGTCATTAGTTTGTGCCATTTCTGCCATGAAAAATCTGCCCCGGTATGTAAGTGAAGCATGTAGCACATAAAAATGGCCCATCCTTTGTTGCACCACTCACTATAACTCACTATGAGTTCTAGACTGCCTCTGGATGCAAGATCAGCCCAAAAACTTTTGTAGGGAGCTCCATAAAATGTATTTCCATGGCCTAATGGCTGTATAAAAGCCTAAGACCACCATGTGCAATGCAAAGCATCGGCTGGAGCGATAAAGTGAATAAAGCACACCACCTCTAGACTGTATAGCATCCCTGGAGTGATGGATCATCTTCATCTGATAGTCTGGTGGACAACTTTGGGTTTAGCAGGTCCCAGGAGAACACTATCTACTGTACAGCACAGTGCCGTGTCAGTCAGTTTAGACAGTTGTTTGCAGCCGGTTTTGTGGCAACAGTGTGTGGAAGGCCTTTGTGACTGCGTCCCGTCAGTTTGACTGCTGATACTCAGCCGATGCTCAAGATTTCAGTATTGCTATTGGAAGACATGTGGTACACTGTCATCTCTAGTATTGTCACGTAGGACCTTCACAAAGTTGGAAAATTTCAGTGCTGCCAACAGTTACACTTGCAGGGACGACAGACTCCAGCACACGGCCCAGTATGTACAGAAAGTGAAGTCCTCCAGCAAGAGCCCCCAGAGGACCTGCTGGAGAGGGAGACTGCCTGGGTGGGTGGCAGTGTAAAGAGCAGAAGTCATGCAAAGAGAAGAAATAAAAAAATAAAAGATCCAGGATGCAAACAAGGCAGTGTAGACGGATGGGTGGGCGGTACCCGATCAAAGCATGAGAAGTGTAGGAGAGGGTGGACCAGGGTTGCCAAGTGTTCACACCAAGCAGAAACAGGAGGGTGCTTTCATCGTCGCCAAATGGATTGAATTTCAACCTCAAATACGCCAGCTAAAACAGTACATTAGACATGAAAGAAGGTTTGGATTGCAATGAATCAATGAGCTAATGCATGATTTGAGTTCAATTTAGCAATTTATCCGAGGATGCTGTGTTGAAAGTATTTTGTTAGAGAAAATTAGACACTTTAATGTGCTAGATAATCTGATTAGTGTAATATACATCCGTCAGAAGTGATTCTGCAAGTCATAGCTTTAGCTAGTGGCATAAATAGCCCAGATTTTCATAAATGCCATGGACATAAAGCCACATACAAAGTGCACACATATTTATGTTATCATACAAACCAGATATAATTCCAGGATGATAATGTAATAGTCACATTAATATTGCATTTTTATTTATGCATTTTTCATTCGTTACTGCCTTAGAGAATTGATTCTTTTCATTAGAACAGGATTAGCATTCAGGTACATTATTGTGTCCTGCATCTTAAATGACATCAGAGAATATAAGTACACTCTGAATTCTTTCAAAACAGATTTTACTAGAGCTAGAGGGCGAGCAAACCAAACAACTGCCCAAGGACCAAGGCAAAGGTGAGGTGGGTTGGGTCAAGGCCATGGATATCAGAATCATATAAAAAAAACAATTTTAGCATGATTCAAGACAACCGTTGCCTTTAATAAAGAAGCCTTCAACAATGCCTTTTTGTAGTAACGTTTTCAGATTTTTCTTTTTCCTGCATTAATATTGAATTAAAAAATATTAAATCATGAATAAGAACACATATTCAACATTGAATATGCTCCAACACATATTCAAAGTTTTGGCAACGATATTTACAGTGCTACATTAAAATCAAAGATCGCACTACTACTTCATTTCCTGTTAAATCAGCCATTAAGTACAAGAAATTCATTTTTCAGGAGATATTTCTGAACGGATTAGATATATACAAGTATTCTGGTATCCCACTGTTGGCTTGTGCAATCGTGAATGCGTGGGGGCTCATGGGAAACACTGAACTCACATTAAATAGTTGGGACTGTTAGCTTAAATGTGTGTGTTGTGCTATTCTGAGGATGCTTGGTCCCAGTGTAGGTACCTATCATTGTGTTGAGGTGTTTGGTTGTATGTGACTTGCCTGCTTTCCCAGTTGTTTAGTGCAACTGAGTAGGATGTTTTCCCTGCTGTAAACTTTAGATGTGTGGAAAAAATATCCCTGGTCAAGGGTTTATATGTGTTTACTACTCCTTTATTATACTATTATAAACTCAACAACCAAAGTATTAGTCACCTGTGACTGAAACATACCTAATAGCATCTAATAGTACTACTGTCTGCCAGGCTACCGGTTTGAACTGCAAACTGAAACCCAAAATCCATCATGACTGAAATGACAAAAACATGTAAAATCCATTAATGATGGGGGATGCAAAGGGCTCACAGAAGTTCAGAAATACCATTCCATGCATCTTAGATTCATGGGTAAATGACATAATGAATTTCTAATAGCACAGACATTTTCATCTCTACAGAGTTATAAATAAATCTAGCTGATAAGCAACAATGCCTGTAACTACCTCATCCTCTTCTCGCGGAATGCCAGAATTCTAGACCTCTAAAAAACTTGCAGTGTCCAGCCTATATCTACATATGATTGGCGTATTGACCAGATTGGACTGTAAGAAGCTAGAGCCTCTCGGAATATTCTTGCAACGGCTGTTAAAGCTGCTGCTCTCCGTAACCACACATTTCGGAGAGCAGCAGCTACTGTAAATATCCTGGGGCATGTTTGAGGTGGTACAATGAATCCTTGAGCTGCTTTTGAAGTGCATGTGCTCTTTATGGAGTATCTGAAGTTAGCGGTGCTGGCTTGGAAGGTATGCTTGTCCTGCTTCTGACAGAATGTGAGTTCTCTGAGTCATAGGCAATCTGGAGAATAAGCCCTGGAGCAAAGCTGTGATCACACTGTTGCAGAGAGGGAGAGAGAGAGACATAGAGAGGTCTTCAATCTGCGTCAGAAACATCTATCCATAGCTTGTGCTTTTACCAACGCCCTCGAAATTACCTCATAGCCTGCTTGAGCCACATGAAGGATGTATCATACATGTTCACCAACATCAAAATAACATTTGTCACAATCTCACAAACAGTGCTGACACTAAGTGTAGCATCAAAGCTTTATACCAGAATGATACTATGGCAAAATATTAAAAACACTTGTCATTGTCTGAACACTCAGTGTTTACTGAATTTAATCCCAAGTATATTCAAATCCGGGTTCTCAAGACTATGCAAGTGTTTCGTGCTTGACTGATTGGAAGTTCCATCACTGGTGATGGCAGGACTCACTCTCTCTTGGTGAGTAGGATGGTCCTTACCTTCTCCCTATCACTAGTCATAAATGCCAGTGCAGTCATCTGTTAATATAATAGAACTGGTAGTTAATGTTCTCCTCCAAGCGTGCTGAGCTTCCCACTGACATCACAATAGGGAACAGTTTATTTGATTGATGTGATGGAGCATCATGTCTCTCAGAGGAAGGACAGTCCAGCCCTCTAGCTTGGTAGCCTTGTGTGCTAAGAGACCGAGGCAAAGAGTGGAATTGGGCATGACAAAATTGGAGTAAAAGATAAATAATACATGTTTGCTTCTCTTAAACAAAATGCAAAGAACTCTTATTTTCTCTTTTTTATCAGCACAAAATTCGTAAAATATTATCAAATTAAATACTAACCCGTCAAATGAGACGAGCACATGCTCCTTGGATAACTAATATCTGGATCATTCTGCCAAATTTGCTTAAAGTAATAAAAACAATTAAAGTAAAATTAAAGTAATTAAAAACAATTGAGATGTGCCTCAGAACCTAAACCTAAACCTAACTTGTGAAACTAATACTTAATTTTTTTGTAAGTATTTTAAATAATTTATAAAAATAAGACTGGGAGACAAGATTAAAAGCTATCAGTTTAAGGTGCTAGTCATGTACTGATTGACTAAAAACTGTCACTACCAACCACAAACTAACCAGAGGTTTTGTTGGTGACTAAATGCAATGTTCAATTATGTAATTTAAACAATTAACATAATTAGAGTTTGTTTTCTTTTTGTTTTATTGTATTTTGTAAGTGATGTGATGGCATGTTGATTAGGACTAGAATTGTCAATTGCATACAATTGATGTCTTTAATTATTATTAATATTCATTAATTGAAAGGGTAGCTAGAGCTTTTAAATTGTGCAAAAAATGAGATACGTTTTTTGTGCAACAAAATATATATTAGAGGTGGCGATATGGAAAATATATAAAAATATAATATTGTGATACATCACGAGTACATGTGGTGTATCTGGATATTTATTTTTTCTCATGAGTTGGAACTGTTAAGCCTGTAGAGTCTTTAGGATAACCAAAACCATCTATTTAGTTGGGTGTGTCTAAACATTTGCCTGGCACTGTATGTGAGAAAAGAGTCAAGTCATCAGTGCATTACTCAGTGCAGGATTTTACAAAGTGCAGTGGTGGAATAATCAAAGTGTGATTAGAGAGTCAAAGATTTAGTCCCTTTAGATCCAGACTGTTTATCTGTTTAACTTTCAAATAAAGTAAAAATACATAGTATGACTGCTAAAGTGATATCAGTAAAGGAAACCAGAATGGGTTAAATTGCTGTTGAGTTAAACCTTAAACATGTGCTATATGCATATCAGTGAATTCCTATAGTTTGCAGGCTGTAAATATAAGGGTTACTAAGGTTGACACGGATGTAAATAGGAAATTTAGACAGAAATGCATCATTGGGCCAAATTAGCATGCATAATTTGACTTGCATTGCTAACATACGCAACATATTTGTTAGCTTATTTAGATAAAGAATTGAAGGTATTAGAATTAGAGTAATGGATTGTTCACCATGTGGTATGGAAAGAGCACTAAACTTTTGATACATCATGAAACGGTAGCCAGCAGCAGTACGTGTGTTAGCTTCATCAACGGCTAGGCTATTTTGGTTCTCTTAATCAAGATGCCAAAGGAGAGCCTCCACTGAGCCCTCCTTCCAGGCTAATTCTCGGCATGCCGCTCTGCTGTGCATCATGACCACTGTGTTTTTGTGCCTCCCTCCCATGTAATTATTCTTGTCTCATCGGCGAGCTCATGCATGACCCACCGTAGGACGGAAGCTAGCGCGAGCAGCGAGCAGTGGGGGCCGATTGAGCCAGCAGACCCTCCCCAACAGCGTGGGGCTTAATTTGACAGGCCGGAAACAAAAGGCCAAGTGCAATCATTATCTAGCGGTGACTGACAGCGCAGGTGCCTAATAAGCATCTGGTGACGCACTTGCACCCTGGCTTTAGCCAGCTGAAGGCCCCAGTCTTAATCTCTGATTGGAGCGCGCTGGAGCGCAGACACTAATTTGCGACTTGTGAACCTACTGCGTCTTAATCACAGTAATTGATTTAATTAGTTTGGACACAGGCCATGGAAATTGTGGAGCTACCGGGGTGTGAAATGCTTTTTCTTCTTTTGCTGGTCAAATGTTGAGGAAGTGTAGGCCCGCGCATTTATTTGAGGCTATTTATGATCAGCGCACGAGCCTGATTTCTGTTGTGGTGCCAAGAAAAGCATGCATGTAAACAAATACATAGGTGGCAATTAACTGCAATTGTAGAAATATCATTTAAATATAATCTAAATTAAATTCCATTTGATCTCCTACAATAAGCAGCCTACCCTAGAAAAGAAAAGAAAAGAAAAGAAGGGATGAGAAAAGAAAAGAAAAGAAAAAGAAAAGAAAAGAAAAGAAAGGAAAAGAAAAGAAAAGATGAGATGAGATGAAAAAAGAAAAGAAAAGAAAAGAAAAGAAAAGAAAAGATGAGATGAAAAAAGAAAAGAAAAGAAAAGAAAAGAAGGGATGGTCATGGGATAATTAGTTAGTAACTGCATTGTTCCAGACAAAATATTCATACACTGAACAATCAAGAAAAGTCGCATTGGCTATGTAAATACCATAATACCCTTTTTTATCCCAGTTCTTTTTGGAATCATTCCACTGTTTTGGAAAAATAAGACATGTGCTCCTGTGTGCTGCTAGGCTATACTTTTGGTGCAACAACTGTTCTGCCACCTAAATCGTGACCCTACAGTCCTACCTGATTGCCGGCCAATAAAGGCATTGTTTATTTTTCCCTGCAGTAACCCTAATATCCATTCATAAACTCTTATGGACACCTGCATATCAAAATTAGTCGGAACTGACATCCCTGGTTGACTCTAGGTATGTAGGAACATGTGGGAAAACACCAGTGTATTGAAGACATACAGAGAATTAGCTTGTTTTGCTAGCAGCGCCAGCACTACTAGTCATTAGTAAATCTTTTCAGAGTGTTTTAAAGGAAAGCTGCTGCTTATTTATATTACAATGATGGCTATCTAGCACAACTGAATGACATTGTGAACCCCCAAGAAATAAGGCCATGTGGTGCACCTAACGTTTTTATTCCGTAAGAGCAAAAATGGCAATGATTACTCAGAAACATTGTCTAAATGTACCCATTAAAATATTCATAAACAGAAAAAGGCTATTTAAATAAGCCATTCCTTCACCTGCCTAATGATGGAAAACAAGCTTTTGTTTATCAAGCTTAATGCTGGTAGGACACCAGTAGTGCACAGTAACAGTGCATCTAATGGTAATTTCCCCCCACATGGTGTGACTTGTCTTGACTTCACACTACTTGCTTTGTTTTCCACTGCAGATGTAGTAGCCCCTCAATGTAGCCCCTGACCACGTCCAGAAGGCCTGGTGTCACTCCACCTCCACCCCTACAGCCAAATCTGCAGGAACTGTGTGAGAATATTCAAGCTACATGGGATGGATTATCACAGGACACCATTAGGAACCTCTACAACTCCGTGCCGAGACATCTGCATGTTTTATCTTCCTTACGAGCAGCATTGCAATCCGACACTTAAATCTGTATTATAATTTTTTAGGGTCTGATAGTTCAGCCTTTCTTCTTGTTCGGAACTGCTCAATATGGTACCTAACCAGCCAGCACAGCTAATGCCACAACCCTATATGTGTGTATGAGTGCACACACCTTCATATGAGTGAGACAAGCCAGGGGTGCTCTCGAAATAGAGGAAATTGTTTTCTGTCTAATCTCAAACCCAGTCACCTCACCATCTTCATCTGTGAAAGCACTGTGGCAGCAAGTGGTGCAGTAAACACTCTTGCAACCTGTTGATCTGTTGTAACATTACGCCCAACTTTTACAAGCCAATAGTAATTAAACAACAAACAAAGCACCAATTCACTGAAGTTACACCCTAAAAACCAAAAAGAGAAAAGATCAAGGCTGTTTTAGTATAAGGACTAGTCTGTAGAGCTGCTGAGTCACAGTCCACTCCCTAAAAAGCCATCTCTGTTGGTAAGTTGAAGGGCAGTGGCACCCATTAGAGAAGTGTTCTTGGTGCATTACCGAGGAAGCGGTTCACTACATTAGTGGAGTAGCCAGTCGTCTAAGGCCAAGCACTCATTGTAATACCATTAGGTGTTTGTTCCACAGGCTCTTTTGGGTGGGTAATTAGCGTTTCAGTGCCCAGTAAGACAGCAGCACTCATTCCTCCGCAATGGAAATGTACTGAGTGACTGTGGCTAACTGTAAGATGTGAATGATCTTACATACAGGGACCTTATACATTATATAAGGTCCTGTATTGGCTATGCATTAAAGAGGAATTCGACCCATCCCTGCATTATTAAACGGTTAAGATGTAAACAGAGTCATGCAGAGCAGTCTGATGTGTAATGCAAGTGAGGATTGTTCACAGTAGTTTTGATAGGAACCAGATGTCTGTAGGCTCTACTGAGAAAGGCATTATATTAAATGCTATGAACGCACTGTCCTATGTTTGCATTGTTGACATCGCAATCCCCTTTTTCTATCGCTACAACTATAAAGAAAGATGACTTTCTCTGCAAGGAGCCATTTCACATCGAGCCACTCTGGACATGGTTTCTCAAAAACATCTTAACACTAAGGTGTTCCTTAAATGGTAGCGAGAACCTCCAGTTAAGATGATCTTAACACTAAGATGCTATTGGGAAACTGGGCCCTGAATGACTTTTTTAGAACTCAGTGATTAAAAAAACAAGATTTACCAATCAGTGACCGGATTCCTCTTTAGCCTCCAACTTGCATGACCATGATTCAGTGTTCTGACCTCTGGTAAATGTTTAAGTCTTCCAGTGCAAGTCATTTAAATGATCAATTTTTAACCCGTAATTCCCAGTAAAAGCATGGCTATCCTTGCCCTACATATTTTGTTTTACCTTCTCTAACCAAGTTGATCCGATCTCCCAGCCAAATTTCGAGCCTTTGAGTTGAATTCCATGTTAGACAATGTTCACATTACCTAATGGAAGTGGCACTAGGACTGGGAGTTGATCTCAAAGAGAGTCAATTTTCCATTTCCAGACATTTGAAAATTGAGAGTCAACTCTTAATCTTTGCACTCAGTTCCACATATTGTTGTTTAAGTTTGCATGGAGCACATGGAGTATGAGATATTCCGTGGTCACTGTTTAGTCAGTGTGTCTAAAAATGCATCCTTCCACAACACACACACATCTATTAGCAACAAAAAGTGATCAGGTTTGCTGGTCAAGCTGGTCGCTTATGTGCAGTAGTGGCCAAACTTGCTCATAAGGCAGATTATGCCTCAAAGAGGCATCATGTAATCTGTAAAGACAGAAGCGCCATAAGAACAATTTCAAGCATGCCTTTATTCACGTATATGTTTCTGTAAGGAGCCAATAAAATAACAGCATTTAGCGGCTCCTGGGCCAGTGGCTGTGCTTATAGGTGGAGTTTCAGGTTGAGCAGTGTGCAAACTGAGCTAACGTTGTAGTGTTAACATTACGACGACTGGAAAGAATAAAATGTAACATAAACAAACCAATTTTTGTTATTTAAAATGACAGAATGGTGTAATTGTGAAAAGCGTTTAATTGTAAAGTAACATATATCAGTGCTGTATGACTGCAGTATTTCAGGTACTTTTGCACCAGCTTTGTTTGTATTGCTTTTGTTTTGTGGGCGGAGTCAGTAGTACTTTTATTGTTTATACCAATGTATACCATTTTAATCATTTATACCAATATGCCTGTGAAATAGGCACATGCTGTTTTTTATATTGGATAGCCACATGCACATATATTAATTGTTCTAATAATAATTCATGATTATTATTATTTTCTGTTTTTATTCTAATTACTGATAGAACAGATAGTGCTGATAATAGCTTTGTTTATTTAACTGCAAATCTGGTGTATTTTTTCAGGTTGTTAAAGCTTTACATTTACACACTGCTACTAAAGGAAAAGATAAGTTGATGCAGCATGGTTTTGTTACATTCTGGTCATATGTGCAGACAAAATAAAATCTCTATTCCTGCTGACAAAGGGCCACGGCTCACACAGAAGTTCTTTCCAATTTCAGCCACAAAAATCACTGTGCCTTAGAAGTACAGCTTTCTATTCTATTATCCAAAAATTGGATTTAGTGTTAATATCAGTCAGCAGGCACAGGCCCATGTGGTCAGTTCTATAGCTATAAGTAAATATGCAGCAGGAGCGGAGAACTGAGAGCTGGAGTCCAGCACCATTTGGTCATTTCTCTGCTCTGGCACACCTACTAAAGCTGGTAATTAGCTGATGAGTTAAATCAAGTGTGCTTAAGAAGGAAAACCATCAAACTGTCGAGCAGCCCAGCCCTGCCACTTTGGAGCTCCACAACCCAGATTAACAGGGCTCTTTCTAATGGGAGGTGGCTGTCCCACACCCTAACCCCCAGATTTCAGATTTTTTTTAACTCTCTGTTATCTGTAAATTTGTGTTTCAATGAAAAATATCGAGATTTTATGGGAGCTCAGTTAATCATGTACTGGCTTGCATTTTAGCATTTGCTATGCTCAAAATTAGCTACAGGTACCTAAACTTATTTAACATTTGGGTATGTTTTGGCAGTGTTATAATTTCCATTATTTACATTAAACATATCGTCGCTGTCCAAAGATAAACATGTTTCTCTATTTTTGTTGATTTCTACTTTTATGAATCATTTGATCATGTGAACTGCTGTTTCAATTGTGTGAAAATTTCATGATAAGTGGGTCGACAGAAATAGCCCATAATTGCTTGGAAAAAGTTTGTTTGTTGTAAAGCTGCCATTTTGGAGATACTTCTTTGGACAGAGACGAGTCTGACAATGATGTCTATTAAAACACAAACACTGAAGGTAAACAATTTCCATTAGGTAGGACTAAGCTCTGTCCAACAGTTCAAAACAAGCTCAAAACAACACGTGCTGTACCCCGATCGGTGGGCTTGCTTCATGCTTCTAATGTTTTGACATGTTACATTTATGCACACATAAATAAAAACACTTCAGTAAAGATACATGTAACAGCTACTTAAGTTCAGTAACCAATTACATTCACTTCCTTACGGTCCACCACTGATTAAGCAGTGAATGTGCAGACATGTAGAAAAATAGCTGGGGTTTCTGTATGGGTGTGCTTGTTTTGCATTTTTTTAATATTTATTTACAGATTTATAGGCAGCATGACAAAATGATAAATGCAAGTGTTTTTTTCCCAACTAGTTCTAGTTTTCACATTCTGTTTCTCACAGGTGTTTCACATTCAAAAATACTGTAAAAGCTTTTTTATTTTTACATTCACAACATTCTCCTGTCATGTACAGGTGAGGGCCCATGAGTGAGTGCCGGCCTCCAGGCACATGAGCCTAAGCTGGCCAGGTGAAAGATGACTTTGCTGGCCGGGGATGGCTCCGACTACGACTACAGTGCCCTGAGCTGCGCCTCAGACACCTCCCTGAACCCGCCGCCTGTCCAGGAGCGTGAGTCCCTCAAAGGTGTCTACTATAAGCGGGCCCAGCGTCTCCTCTCACCTGATACTGCCGATGCCGCAGTCCGTCCAGCTGATGGCCAGAGGCTGCACGTCATCATCAACGTGGGTGGTCTGCGATACCAGCTGCCATGGACTACGCTGGAGGACTTTCCTCTGTCACGGCTGGGCCAGCTGCGCCTGTGTAGCAGCTTTGACGAGATCATGCGGGTGTGCGACGACTACGACGTAACGCGCAACGAGTTCTTCTTTGACCGCAGCCCTTGCGCCTTCCGCACCATCCTGACCTTCCTGCGCGCTGGCAAACTGCGCTCATTGCGGGAGATGTGCGCCCTCTCCTTCCGCGAGGAGCTCCTATACTGGGGTGTCCCAGAGGAGAGCCTGGAGTGGTGCTGCCGGAGGCGTCTGCTGCAGCGCGCTGAGGAGTGCAATGAGCTGGAAAGGGCAGCCGAGGAGGAGGAGGAAGAGGATGAGGACGATGAGGAGAGTGAAGGTGTCATGACGGGCCAGTCCCGGCTGGGCCGCTGCATGAGCAAGCTGAGGGACATGGTGGAGAAGCCACACTCGGGACTTCCCGGCAAAATATTCGCCTGCCTCTCGGTGCTTTTTGTCACCATCACAGCCGTCAATCTGTCCATAAGCACCATGCCTGCCATGAGGGCGGAGGAGGAAGATGTGAGTGCCTGAATGTTTTGTTCTAATAGTGCATTCAGCTGCGCCATGTGAACTGGCAAAGTTGCGAAACTGCAAATTACAGCATGACACAGCTGTAGGATGGTGAACTATTCTAGTTTAGATGAGCTAACATATTAGCAGCTTGTACATTCTGCATCTCATACTGCATAAACACAACAGACCAAGCTGGCAGTGGTCAGTTCCTGAAGATATAAGCTCACCAGACAAAAAAATGGAGTCACCAGTGACTGAAACGTACCTAATAGTGTGTAATACCCTCACAAGCACGAATAACAGCTATGGTTTGATTATTTGGTGGATGCCTTCATGGCACAATTCTGAAGGAGAATTCCCTGTAGTAAATTCAACTACTTTCCTCACACTATGGTCTTTGGCATGCCCAAATGCAATCACTCCTATTAGCCGATCATTAACATCAGCTTTGCAACCCATTTTCCACACATCCAATGAGACATTCACTGCGTTGTACCACCTCTTCTCAATCCTGTCACACACCCTGCAGGTATTTATAGCCCCATCATCCACATGCAGTGGAAGTTACTACCACCCTACATATGCAAGGTGACTAATTTTTTGTCCAGTGAGGTAGCATTAGGGATGGAAAACATACTGATTGCTAGATGAAGTGCAATTCAGAGGAATCATTGAACCCATATATACCTGGTCGCATTATGTGACTAGCATGTGGATTATATTCCTATAAGATTTTAGCCAGATGCATTTCCACTTCATAGTCAAACGTGTGGGACAGAATACCCAAATTCACTCATGACGCAGCAACCAATTACCAATTGCTCATGCGTTCAGTCTCTATCATCAGCAGTTTGCTATGCAGAGTGGTGTCTGTCCAAATCAGTTTCGTCCAGGTCCCCAACTACATGCTTCCTCCATGATTTTCTTCCTCACAGATGGAGATTACATGCCCAGTGATGTACTGCATAGGGAGGAGGTTTGGTTGTACTGGGATGGGTTTGGTTGTTGAATGTGTCTTGGGCCTTGTTCAGACTGTTAGCCCAAATCCAATAATTGGCATTTCCAGATTATGTCTAGAAAACAACACATGAAATATGATCTTTGCAACTCTGATCCAAACCACATTTGAAGGTCTAGTTAATAAATGGGTGGTTTGAATGATCTGACTTTTAAATGCGTCCTAGGTTATATATTATATTTGCATTATTATGTGGCTTGGCCTCATCCAGATATACAGTAATCCTGATATTCAAGATGCATGAAGTGACCAGGGGTAAACTGGATCAAAGATTCAGAATCGGCTAGTAAAACAAAATGTTTCCAGAACTGGAATTGGACACCCTTACACATTTGCTTCAGTCTAACCTCAGAAATGACAAAGCATGGTTTACACTTCAGGTGAATTTGTGTGGCGTGACCACAGTCCACATGCTCAGTCCTCTTGTTACAATACATGCACATTTCTATGCACATTTATGTAAAAAGTCTAGATTTTATCAAATCAGAGTCATAATTCCTTACAGTCAGCCTTAAACTATGTAACCAAAGCTAATGCAATGTATTAATACAAAAAGGACTTTAATACGTCTATCATGATTTTCTAAGAATAGGATGGTTTTCAAGGCACACCTCTACCGGGGGGTGGGGGGGGAGGGCGGGTTGGTGGAATGGGATGGGGTGATCTTAATCCAGAAATTATCTAGTTCAGTTACACACTGACTCACATTTAGAGCCCTCCTTTGTTAATTGAATTAAGGCGCTTGTTATCCAGTCTGGCATCAGTCAGAGGAGTAATTAACATGGCTGCCCTCAGCTAAAGGAGAGAAGCAGGACGTGTAATTTTCAATTATGAATTACAGCAGCACCGTACTGCCTTAAAAGAACCTCTTTAACATATCCAACATATCCAAGACAACGCTTTTGCCATTTCTATGTGCATTCTGATGTACACTGCCTGATGGAGAGCCAGAGAAACAGGGTGCCTGTGTCCACTCACTGCCCAGTCTATTAGGCACGCCAATCCTGTTGGTCCTCCTTGTAGATATAAAGTCAGAGACAGTAACATCTGTTGCTGCACAGGTTGTTTTAGACACCTTCTAGTCCTTCATCAGTGGCCACAAGATGCTCGTCACAGGACGTTGTTGGCTGGATAGTTTTGGTTGGTGGACTATTCTCAGTCCAGCAGTGCCACTGAGGTGCCCAGCAGCACTGCTGTGTCTGATCCCCTCAAATCAGCACAACACACACTAACACACCACCACCATGTCAGTGCCACTACAGTGCTCAGAATGATACACCACCCACATAATATCTAATACCTGCTCTGTGGTGGTCCTGTGGAGATCCTGACCATTGAGGAACAGGGTGAAAGGGGGCTAACAAAGTATGCAGAGAAACAGATGGACTACAGTCTGTAATTGTAAGACAGCAAAGTGCATCTATATGGTAACTGGAGCTGATATAATGGAGAATGAGTGTAGAAGCAAGGAGGTGGTTTAAATGTTATGGCTGATCAGTGCATCTTCCAACAGTTAACATTAAGCTGTTAACATACTACCTTTCTGTGTGGCATGTATAAAATGCTGATCTGGTTGACCTGGATATCAAGTTGGGAAAATATTCTAATGACTTTGAAAGAGGGTTCGTTATTGGCATGCTTACTATTTAGATCTGTGTCAGGCATCACTAAATAGGGTCAGAAACTGTGGCCGAACGTGCGCATTCAATGTGCATGACGCTCGTGCATTATCTTGACGTGTAAAGAAAAACAGTCCGAGCACCTGTTTCTCGGGTAACTGAGAGTGTCAATGCGGGACATAATTAGACCGTGTGAGTGAGAACAGTCTGTCCACAGCCACATTGAGAGGGATATTATAGTAGGGCTGCGGTGCAGCAACCCCTCATTATAAAAAGACGTATGCACATTGGAGAGTTCACACTCTCGCAGTATACTTTACCTGAACTGAACTGAATTATGGAAAGGATTTCCAATCAGTTACATGTTTTTCTTTCACAATAAGGCAATTGTGTTGATCCAACATAACCATCTTAAATTGGTTAAACTTAATCTGCTATCACATTTACAATTCAACTAATTTAAGCTCATTGACCGAATTATTTAGTATCTGTTGGGCTGTGCAAGCTGGAATGGGTTTAAAAGTGGTCACTGTAGTGCCCAGTCAATTCGGAACCCCACTCAACAATCGAGAACAATGCTGCTGTCAGAACAAAACCTTGTACCTTCATCATTTGTTTTTTACATGCCTGGTTATATTCATTTAACATTAAAAGTAAAGTATGTTTTTTTGTCCTCTTGTACAAGGTCTTGTTCTGCCAGCAGCGATACGCTAATGCACCAACAATAACAAAGCTAGACTATTAACCAAATCTTAGACCGCTAAGGGAAAATAGCCTAGAAGGAAAAACAAAACAAGTGGGAAATGCACGCCCAATATGCAAACAGATGCAAAGTCAGGAGCCAATGAAATGTCTCCTGTTGCAGTCTCTCCAGATATTAATGGGATCAGACTAAACTAAATTGAAAACATTAATTCAAATCCAAGATCCCATTTGAAAACCTGAAAGGCTGTTCTGAGTGGGGGAAACAGCTTACAAAGCCCTTTTGTCTTTTTTTTCCCCTTTATTTGTTACCCACTATGTATGACTATATTCCCAAAATGAAACTTCAGATGGAATGGAAATTTAAAAGGAATATTAGTTTTCAGCAGCGAGCAACTGTGTGAACATTTCTTTAAGACTGCCGGACAGCATAATAAGCATCTCAGCTGACTACTGGAGCTGGATGAGAACGTGCATTGCAGAAAAGGAGATGAAAATAATGGAACTTGTAGAATAAATGGGTTTGGTCTTGCTTAACACTGTTTTGGTCACTTCCCAATTCCATTTTCCTTATTGTATAGACTTGTCTGCCGTTATACAGTATAAAGAAAGTCATTCTAATAAGAAGGTGTATCCAAACTTTTAACTGCTACTGCATGAGCTTCCTTATTATATATGTACAGTATAAGTAACATATAAAATGTGGGCACAAAATGTTTCAGAGCAACAGAGACCATGGGCTGCAGAGGAGAATTCGACCTAGAGTTTTATATTAGCTCGCAGCCACTGAAGCTTGCACACCATTTATCTAATATTTGCAAACATGCCCCAGACTGTTCGACGCCTGTATAATTTTGTGCTTGATCTTTCCACAGCAATTCTGACAAATGCATGTAATTTATGCATGACTCTGTCATTTCAGGACCACTTAAGCTATTTCCACCTTTGTGGGTGTTTGTTTCATAATTCTATGGGTTTTGCAGAGGAAATAAAAGGTGGTGCTAGAACATAGTGGCTAACTAAAAGGTGGTGCTAGAACATAGTGGCTTACTAAAAGGTGGTGCTAGAATATAGTGGCTTTGTTGGGGTAGGCTAGTCGTGGTGTGTTGCAGGACAGGGAGGCAAATGCATCAAGACGGTGTGTTTTGGCCTGAAGGCATGTAATAACAATGCTTCAGTCTCACCTTTGGAAACCTTATTAGAATTCTTGCAAGGCAATAACAATCATGTGCAGCTGCTGAAATAAATCAACACATTTGCTAACACTTTCCTGATAAGCAGGATTTTTTGCAGGCAGTCTGCGACTAGCATGTAGATGGTGAAGGACCCTGTGGGGATAGAGTTAGCACTGGTTCAGACAAATGGAGAGAACACTTTGAAATGGAATATGAAGTCAGTATGGGGTAGATTGTGCTGCTTTGGGGTGCTATATCAATATTTGGTGGCTCCTGCTTCCCCCTGCTGTTCTATGGTCAACACTGCAACCAAAGCGAGGACATTCTAGGTTCAGGGCATCAAATATACAGCTTATGGGCCCTGGCTGGCCTGGAAATGTTTTTTTTTATCTAGCCCATCAGAGGAATTTAGTAAAATACTAAAAAATAAAATCAAAATAATGAAAAAGTCATAATGTAAAGTCAATGAAGAACTCAAGAAAACCTGTATTTGCTAACAAGCAACAATGTTAAGAAGATTTAGCTTGCTAAGTTTTTCTTGGCATATATTAGCTTCGCATTTTTAGGTTTCCTAAGACACAATATCTCCAGCATCTCATGTAACGTTAGTCTGGTCTAATGAGTTCTGTAGGTGATATTTAATAGTGATAAATTGAGATGGGCGGATTGATACCTAAATACTGATGCTTCCAAACCTGGCTTTTACTTTTAGGAACTGATTCTAGCACAAAAATATTGATATCATTAGTTTATTTATTTAGCAGAATGGATCTGCATCCTATCTCTCCGTGAAAATAAAAAAGCAAAAAACTTCCATGAATGATGGTGCAGAATAGGAACTTTGCTTCTGCCTTCTTCCCCTGCTCCCAAATAAAGCTGGTGAATTAAAAACCTATAAATGTGACACAGAAACGTGCCTTTTAATTTGTAGACTTCTTTAAACTAATTATCGAAAGATTTACATGCAAAAGTCTTATAAGATGTAAATGCCTCTTGTAAATAATGTGGTACATGTGGCCTACACTACCACTAAAACACCCAGCAGAATATTAGATATTCTAGATACCTTATAAGTATTATCTGGCATACTTTTGATTAAGTTCAGTTTTCAGTATATATATAATGAACTTTTAAATGTAACTATTCAGATATTAATCTAATGAATACACTTTTAATAACTGAATTTTCAGTTCACATGTAAAGTACTAGTTTAACTGCATATATAATTTAACATTGTTGAACACTGAACTGGTATTTGTCATTACTCAGTTGAATTATGTTATTAAAGTGAAGGACGGAGAGATTAAAGTATGGCTATCGATATAGGTGTATTAGCTTTGTTATTACTTGGCTTGGGTTGAATTGGAAATCAGTGGTATCGTCCACCTCTAGTGATAGAATAAGCATATTTATAAAGAGTTGTTGATGTATTAAAGGCCTACTAAATGTGTAATATGGCCTGAAATCTAAAAGGAATTTGGTACCTGTGTTCTTGGTACATAAAGCAAAGGTTTTTTGCTCCTGGGGAACCTGATCCAGCAGGTCAGCCGAATATTAAGTATAAGTTGCATCAGTTGTGTTTGGGTTGCAGGATCACAAGGATTGGAGTTGAAGACCCCTGCCAAAAAGCTTCACAGGGCGATATCATTGATCTAGCAGTGGTCATCAATCTTGACCTAACCAACACAGTTTGATGATTTCTTTCATGTAACACACCAGCTAAGCTGACAGATACTGTTGAGCAGGTACAATCACTAAGCCGTACTGGACTTGACAGAACTGCAATGAATGAACATATGCTTTTCTCTCTCTTGCTGTATAAGGAGGGTATAAAGCCTAGATCAGCAATAGAAGGTTCAACATATTTGAATCACTGAGATGTAAACAGTGTGGTTTGATGTGGTTTGATGGATCATTGTAGAGAAACTTGCCAGCTTGGATTTTGTGCAGTGGTAGTGATAGGAACCTAGGGTTGTGATGTCTTCAGTGCAGCTATAGCCATTAATTGACTGACTAGTAAACTTTTAAATGTAATGCTAATAATGTAATGGAGATAGTGGTAAATCAGAAAACATATTGTCGCCACCCAAAGAAAAACATGTATCTCAGTTTTTTGATGATACTACAATGCATCATTTGATCACATGAGCTGCCGTTTACATTGTGTGAAAATCTCATGACGAATGGACCAAGAAAAATGGCCCATATTTGCTTGGAAAAAAGACTGGTTCCATTGACTTCCATTAACATTACGTCTTTGCCCTCTCCTGTAAAGTTGCCATTTTGGAGATACTTGTTTTTCTTTGGACAGCGAAGTACATTTTCTTGAGTACTATTTGGCTGCATGTACTTCTCTTTAAAAGATACTTATTCAGGCCATCACCCTTTCAAAACTACTGAAAAACGTCTCGAGTATCAATCAAAATATCCATAATGCTTCTGTATATTGATTTTCTTTGATGTAGCCCTTAGAGGCAGTAGATGCTTTAGACCTCATGTTTGCATCACCATCACTGTGAACAATTCTGGTAATTTCTCTAAATTGGTGCATTTCACATTCAACCACTGCATTGCTTTGTTCAGTGATTCCTCAGTGACTGAGCTAAACAGACGTTTTTGGGAAAATACACTTTAATGCATGATGGAGCCACATGATAATGTGATATGTGAGTAGCACTTAAAATGTTTGTGCTATGTTTATATATGCATTGGGAAACTCATGAGCATAGCCTGTGGTAACCTGCAGTCTTAAAGGAACGTACTAATCAGTCTTGTTGTATGTCTTAGGGAAAGTGCTCTCAGATGTGCTACAACATCTTCATTGTGGAGACGGTGTGCGTAGCCTGGTTCTCCCTGGAGTTCACACTGCGTTTCATCCAGGACCGCAGCAAGTTGGCCTTCCTCCGTCGCCCGCTCAACCTCATTGACGTCGTGGCTATTCTGCCCTACTACATCACACTTGTGGTGGACAGCACCTCCGCAGGAGAGAAACGTCTAGGCTCGGGTAACACTTACCTGGACAAAGTGGGCCTTGTGCTGCGTGTCCTTCGTGCCCTGCGCATTCTCTATGTGATGCGACTAGCCAGGCACTCGCTCGGCCTTCAGACTCTGGGCCTGACAGCTCGGAGATGCACGCGCGAGTTCGGCCTACTGCTGCTCTTCCTTTGCGTGGCCATTGCACTCTTCTCACCGCTCCTGTACCTTATTGAGAATGAGGTGGCCGCCACACAGGAGTTCAGCAGCATCCCCGCCACTTACTGGTGGGCGGTCATCACCATGACCACTGTTGGCTATGGTGACATGGTTCCACGGAGCATCCCTGGCCAGGTGGTGGCACTGAGCAGCATCCTCAGCGGCATCCTGCTCATGGCCTTCCCCGTCACGTCCATCTTCCACACTTTTTCACGCTCATATGTCGAGCTGAAGCAGGAGCAACAGCGACTTCTCCAGCGGCGGACTCACTTCTTGCTGCGCAGCCGAATGGCCGGCCTGGGCAGCAACATGTCACTGGAGAGCGACGTCCTCTTCCCCAGCGCCTCGTCTGATCCGAGGGACACTGACAACTGAAATGGAAAGTCTGGGGACAGCTATGTCAGTCAACAGACACTGGTGATCAGTATAAATTACTTCATCCCCCTGGAAGCTGGACTCATCAGGACATCGATCAGGAGATGGAGAACAGCAGGAGCCCCAGCCAGCAGGGGGCGCAAGAGCAGACAGTCTTTTTCCTATGAAAGCTAGCTAGCTAGTTATGAAACCTGTCTGGTTAGACAACTGTTTCTCTTTTGCTGCACTGACTAAGTGGGCTTGGCTATGAACATGTCGCTGGAGAGCAATGTCCTCCTCCTCAGCAGCATGTCTGATCTGTGAAACCCTGATGCCTGAAATGAAAATGCTGTGGGCGATTTTAGAGACGTTGTTTACCAGTTTAAATTGGGTCATCCCTTTTGAGGCTTGACTCATCACGATATTATGAAAGTGTACTCAGTCTTTTCAGAGCTCACTTCAGAAGGCCATTCAGTGAAGCAGGACTCACTCACCGTAATGCATGTTCTATACAACAGCACTTTGTGTCTCCTTCCTACCCTTTGCAATTCCAGCGATACAATGAGAAAACAGGTCCCCATCTTAAAGTAATGATAAAACTAAAAAATGATTAAGCGGTTGCGTCACAGAAGCTATAACACAGTCCAAAAGTGTATATGTATGTTTCATTGAAAAGCATATTTCCGAATGATGATGCATGAGTTGATATGGAACACCTGATCTAAACTATATCTGAGCACAAGACACGTTATGCACATCTGACATTTAGAGGCCCAGACCATTTTTGTCTTTTGTAATACTGTTATGAAGTTTCCAAAATGTCCTAATTCACAACATTTTGTACAATGACTTGAAGATATCTCGAATGTCTCTTGTGTCCGTAATGAAGTGTTACCACAAATTTACACATTAAACATGCAATGTATGTATAATAGATTGGTTTGATTATTCTCGCTGTTCTCTGTGTGTTTTGGTTTTTAAATGCAGTAACATATTTTGTAAGTCAGAGACAACAATTGCTGATCACTTGTGCCATTTTAGGCTACAAACTGCACAGTTAATAAAATGCAGTTAACATCAAAAAAGAGTTGCCCCCAGAAGGAAGTGTCGGATTGCAATGCTACTGGGAAGGAAGATAAAAGTTACCAGAAACAATAAATGATGACAAATTTAGACTGATATGGGCAGTATGTATTGAGCTAAACATACAGATCTAGTGTCTCTCAGTATGGCGTTAGGCCGTCATGTTTGCTAACACAACATGCAAGACGTCTTGGCATGGAGTTGTAGAGGTTCATAATGGTGTCCTGTGATAACCTGTCCCATGCAGCTCGAATATATACATAGTTCCTGAAGATTTTGCGGTAGGGGTGGAGATGAAGTGACACCAGGCCTTCTGGACATGTGATACGTGACAACAAACCGTTCATTATGGCAACGGTCTGCCGTCATGCAGCTGTCTGCCAATGGGGCTGGTGATAACAGGATGACTCATGGAGGGCATAAATGCTCCCTCAATGTCAGCAATTGTGGCTGCTGGGTCACACAGTGCATGTGTGATAGATAATCCATTGGTTCCCCCTCTCTGTGGTTGCTAGTGTGTGCCTTCTTCTATCCAGTGCTGCCAACAGCGTGCTATGGTAATATCCTCATGTAATATCCTCGCAACTTGTCGATAAGACCATTACGCTTCCCAGAGTCCTACGATGTGACCCCTCTCCAACTCTTCCAACTGCTCAGATTGCTTTCAAACTCTTCTCTGAGGCATACTTTGTGTGCAACGGATGCTACCAACACAACAGCACAAGTCAGAATGAAAAGCACGCTCAACAGGATGCCCTAGTATAGTCAGTCAGGTACAATAAAAAGGCCTGTCCTTGCTCACATCACATGCGCAGCCAAGCATGAAACTTGAACCATTCGCATGTTCCACAATGATAAAGTCAAAATTTTATGGAAGCCCTAAAGGTTAAGATAAAAAAATGATAATTAAAGTGTGGGTCCACATTCTGCTTCAACAAATTTTCAACTTTAAATAAAATATATATATATAGAAACAACCCAAAAAAAAATTTCTCACAGTCTTTCTTATATTGGCTGTACAAGACTTGACCAACAGGGGTTGGTTGTTTTTTTGTTTCCTTGCCTTTCAGGGATCAGGTGAACAATATATATATATATAGCATGCTAATTGTTAGCCAGTTGGCTCCCTAGTATTTGTTTATTTGTTCCCTAGTATCAGAAGTGTCAGACTTTGTACATCACCTTAATTCAATATAGCTTGTTTAAACACCAGAGGGCAGCACAGTGGCACATTTTTACTGTAGTACAGCTTTCATTGGCCTTAAAAGGCATATTAATATGGAGACAAGTAAAAACCTAATCTCTGTCTGCTGCATCTGTTATTTACTGTGTGTATAGCAGGCGATCAATTACCACCAGACAATACTTGTAGTACATCATTCCGTCTGAAAACCTGTTTGCTTAATGTACACTAAAGGTGTCAATAGGCTAAAACACCTACTATTAAGAATGTATTTCATGCCAATGGAGCAGTTTTCTGGTCATTTGCTAAGTACTAGTAACTGACTGCCTGCCACAGTCGCCACAGATAGTGATTAGGTTTGAATAATGCTGTAAAATTCCTTTAACTCATAACATGGCTGATATTTGAACAGGTGAAGTGCACATCATCACTGTCCAAACAAAAACAAGTCTACAAAATGGCAACTTTACAGGAGAGGGCAAAAACCTCATTTAATTGGTTTGCTGTCAAAGTAACCAAACTGTTTTCCAAGCAATTTTGAGGTACTTCTGTTGGTCTATTCATCATGACATTTTCACACAGTGTAAACAGCAGCTGCTGTGTTCGAATGATGCATGAAAGTAAAAATCGACAAAAGTGAAGATACAGGTTTTCCTTCTTATCGCATTTGTAGTAGGCTTTTTGAGTTCTAGTGAGCCAGACTGAGAACACCAGACGCTGGATGATCTTCATTTCTCCGATATATCTACATTTCAAAGCAGCTGCTGGGGGCCATCACTGAACTTAAGCTCATCTTTTCGAATCCCATGATTAAACTACTGTTTTAGCCAGCAGCAAAGTGATATTTCCACCATGTCTTGTTTTTCTTTCCACTCTCTTTCCACACTTTACACTCAGGGGACTTCATCCACCCTGTGCGTCTGGGAGATAAAGGCTTGAACAGCTGAAGTATCATATGAGCGCTGGATATCGACAGCTCTTGTTGTGCATGCAGGGCCAGACGCAGCGGCATGCAGACTAGAAAGATAATGAACATCATCTGGTCTAGTGATCTGATGTGCATAGACAGAATGAGCTGGAAAAGGCTGAGGCTGGAGACAGATACTCACTCTAATGAGTGAAAGCTCTCCAGTCGTCCTGCTGACATTTCCATCCCCTCATTCCCGTAATAATATAAAGGGATTTCATCATGGCTTTGAGATGCCTTGGAGCGACGAGAAACTGGAATTATAATGGCTGGCAAAGCGTTGTGCATGAAACTTATATAAAATGATAAAATGATGTCATTTAATATCATTAGAGATTAGAGACATTAATTTATTCGTTAATAATAAAACACACATAGCATTGAACTCATTTGAAGAGGCTATGTTCAATATTACTGCAGTCTTTTATAGTCAGCATGACGTTGGAGTGCTCCATTTACAGCAGTAGGTGGCCCAGTTACCTTAAATTTCTGCTGGAGTCATGGATGTTTCATCCAAAGCCACCCTGTAACAGACTGTCCTTGCTCGCCAAAGAGAGGACAGACGGTGCCCTTCAGCTGCTGCTCTAGATGATGTTATGTCCCTATCAGCATGGGAGCGTCTCTTTCCTATTAAGGTTGTATTATGTGGAAAAGTTTGAAGACCTGCTCATCCAACATTTCTTCTGAAAGCCAGTGGTTTTAATAGGAATGTGGTCCCCATTTGCCACAGCAACAGCCTTTATTCTTCTGGGAAGGCTTTTCATTAGATGTCGGAAAATTGATTTGAGGGTTTTATTGGATTCAGCCACAAGAGCATTACTTAGATCTGGTGCTGATGTTTACAGCTGCACTCAAACTGACGGTATTCAGTGGTGCGGCATCACTCCAAAGAATGCAGATCCACTGCCCCACAGTCCAAGGCAAGGGGGTTTATACCAAAGTCCTTATAGGTCCACTCAGTGGGCATCCTGGTAGTGATTATGCAGCAATACTTGTAAAGCCACATTAACCTTTCAGCAACATATTTGAAATCACTGGTAACATCTGACCAAGATTATGCAAGTAGTCTGCATCGTTAATGCACTTTTTAGGACGTCCTGGTTACTAGAATTAGATTTTAGAACCATTTGCACTGCATTTAACACATCCATGAAGTGAAACCCACATACGCTAGTGAACACGCACACTTTGGGGCAGTGAGCACACTTGCCCTTAGGAGTAGGCAGCCCTATCCATGTCAACCAGGGAGCAGTTGGCGATTAGGTGTCTTGTTCAAAGGCACTTCGGCCATGTCTTGCTGGTTCTGGGGATCAAACCGCCAACCCTTCGCTCACAAGGTTGGTTCCTTAACCTCCAGCTCACGACTGCCCCCACATATATACTGTACGTATATCTCTCCTCAATTTCTCAATTATGGCTTTCCCAATAAACAGGTGCCATGTTGCTACAAGCTTTCCCATTCATTTTTCCACCAATGAAAACTTAAGCCCCTCTGATACCCATTCATTTTTCCACCAGTGAAAACTTAAACCCCTCTGATAAGGCATCCCCTTCTATTGGCAATGTTTCTCTATGGAGATTATACAAGCTGCATGTCCACTACCGAACGCCATCAGCCATCAAAGCACCTATTCAGGGGTGTTCAAAGTAGCTAATTACAGCTACTAATGCTATATTGCCATTAGCTGTGCTGTTTCTGCCTGATATGTATGATATATTACAGGTAAGATCAAGCTCAACTCTAAGAATGGAGCAACTGTCCGCTTCCTTTTGAGGACCAGCAGGGTGTTTGTTTGATCTGTGTTGGCTCAGTACTCATTGACCAGCAGGATAAACAGTCCCCTGTCATCTGTGGCAGGCAAACATCCATGACTTTGGGGTCTGATCCTGGCGTTGTCCTGAACTCCGATTCCTTCCAACACACCTGATCCAATAATCAGTCAAAAACAAGCTCTTCCTGGAACATGTGTGTCATAACTAAACAACACTAAAAAGTGCTGGGCAGGGGCACATCAGGACCCAGACCGCTAACCACAGATCTGCGGAGACAAAGTGCTCCCTGACGGTATGGGCTTGAAGTTACTGGAAGACCAGTGCTATTTCTTTGGCCTCAGTGCTTGTATTATTGCCTTTTAGCTAATGACCTAAGTACCCAAGGCTGACTGAAAACCTGGATCATTTGCACTGACCTGCCTGATAAGAGTCCAGCTGCTCCAGCACCATCTGTCAGTAAGGACCGATGAAATTGCTAAACAGGCTTTAGCGGTCAGTGCACAGAACTGTGGTCACTTGCATAAAACATCTTAAGTGAAATGTGGCCTTTAGTTTCCCTTTACCTTAAGTGAGCTACATAAAACCTCTTCACGGAATTGTTTAAGTGGAAAGTGAAAAAACATCTAGAATTATAAACGAATTGCAGACATTAGACGTTTCAGTGCTCGACTTTTTTGACTGTAAAAGCTAAATCTGTATTATTCAAGTGTCCATAGCACTCTGACCATTTGTCTATGTCTTACATAGAGACAATATATGGCAGCTGGTTTCTGCCACAATGATTTAGTCATAATAATGAGCAAGATTTCCAAAATTTGATAATTTGACAAATTTGATTATGACATAGTATCTCATAATTATGGCTTGGTAACTTATAATAATAACATATCTCATAATGAATACTTAGTATCTCATCATTTTGACTTTCAATGCCATAATTATGACTTAGAATATCATAAATAAGTATTTCTTAATCCTAATTATTCTTGTACCGTTGAGGGAAATTCTGGGCCAATGATATCCAATATTCTACATGTATATATCATTACATCTTGGGCATGCAAAACTGCTCTCTAGCCTATTGCACACCCACCTGCTGATAAGATGAAGTAGGCTATCAAAACATCCTAATTATTATTCTGAAACTAGTAATGTTTTCTGAGAAGGTGATTTAGACTATTAAACTATCCTACTTGTAGTTTTAATACAAGGCTGAAGTTTCTTCCTATTTTCCAGCTTCTGGTTCGGAAAATTCCTACAAGAATCTGGCAATTAAGAAAGTGATCTCAGCATTATAGATTTACTGCTAACTCTTTTGATAATTTATGATTTTAAAATATCTTACATGTAATTTTATGTATGCAGCTACCAATAAATATGCTTTGGTAGGACATTTCAAAAAGGTAGCACAATTTGTGACCTGCTGAGAAAACTGAGAATGCTCACAGGACCCACATCAGATATCCAAATGTCCATGGTACGGCTAATGGGTGTTACATTACTGTCACTATGCTTGTGAATATGAGGCTTTTCACAATATGAGTTGTGTAACTCCAGTAAGGCTACACTGGAAAAATACTGACAGCTGGATTTGGTGAAACGTGGCTGCAAATGTTCGAGCAGCTGTTGAAACCCAACATCCTCCACAACAGAGAAAAGCTGATCATCCAGAGCGGTAAGTTAAATGTTGTAGCTTGTGGGTTATTATTGTCAGTTTTTTTTTTGTTTATTTCTTTTTTTTTTGTTTATTAGATTTTTGTGTATGCTGTGCTGCTGTTGCACAGCCAACGTGGCCTAAATGTTAATAGCGCTTTCCTGGCATAATATAAATATGGCATCAAATATCGGTTTCAAATACTGGCCAAATCTAAGCATCAGCCCTATACTGTTGACTTAAGCAATTATTAGCCAATACTGTTATTAGCTAGTGTTGTTTCTCAGTGCTGAATAGTGGCTGTATGTTGAAATTGAAAAATGAAACTATGTAACTTTTCAACTTTGCCACAACATCAAATGTAAACATTGTTCACCTGAATACAAAAGTTTCAGCATCAGCTTTCAGCACTGTTGACATAAATGCTAATCCCGCCCTAGCAATGCTTTTTCAGCATGTGAACTGCATGTGCTGTGTTCAATATCAACATAACGACAAACATGCTTTCGGTATAAACATGACTAAACATGGCTACAATCCAGTTTTGTTTGTTCAAATCTTTATTTAGGTACATAAACAATAAAATCAATTAATAATTAATAAAAGTCCATTTGCGTATTTACATACGTACCACAGTCCTGCTCATATAGCCTGGATAAATGGCTGATACTCTGATAGTAACAGTAGTTGTAAAAAAGTAAAACAGTTTCATGCATCAATACTTACTCCATCAACAAATCAATAAAGAAACTTTTCATGTCGATCAGATTCACCAACAAAAGCTAAAATGGGAATTCCACCAATTTAAAAAATTCTACCCATTATAGGGAACCTTATGTTAAAATAATTTTCCTTGATTTTCCTCTAATAGCCTTTATCTCTCCATCATAAATTGTTGCAAAGAATCTAGATAGCTTTTGATAAAACAAGACAATGGCCCTTACTTACCAAATAGCATAAAGACTTGCACATATTTGACCAGCCTGAATGATACAAACTAATCTGTGTCTGACTCATTAAACTTGGAAACATGGAAACTTATTTACACATGATTTACGAAGCTTGAAGCGGCTCATGAGTCAATGACTGTATTTATAGGCAGAGTTTGAGTGTACTGTTCCTACTGACCAAGTTTTCTAGCTATGATGACTGGAAACAAGAACAAGGTGTTACAAAAAAAAACTTCTTCATGTTATTTATGAGAAGGATAGAATGCCCCACCTTGTAGCTCCACCTTGCTAAATCTACAGTTAAAGACTACAGTTGTAGCCCATCGGTTAATGCTCCGTTTGTGTTAGCCATCCTCAAGCCCTTCATCACTGGTCAGTTTCTGAGACACTTTAGGCCAAAATTTTTGGGAAATAGATCAGCCTCAACTCAGCAATGATACTGATGTGTGTAAAGACCCCAGACATGCTGCTGTGTTTGATAAAGTTGGACCAGCACCACACACTACCGTGCCAGTGTTACTGGTGTGCTGAGAATGATTCACCACCCAAATAATATCTGTTCAGTGGTGGTATACAGGTGATCGCTTTCAAATGATGTGCAGGTAGAGGGGGGCTTAAGACAAAAAGACAAAGAATAGACATCAACCAATAATTGGTGAAGTATGACCAAAATGACACAGTGTTCAATACTCACTGATGAATTATGCATGTCAATAGGTGGGCTAATGTCTGCAATTGTAAACCTACAGATTGCCTTTACACCTAATAAATTGGCCAATAAGAGTAGGTATAAGATGAGTGTATGCAAGAAATTGGACACTTCATGTATGTGGTGGCAAATTTATACATTAGATGTTTTGACAATACTGATGTTATGGTGCTTGTATAATCAACATTGACTTCCGAGTCCTTGTTTTGTGAAACTTCTATTCTATATGTTACTGGAGGTCCATTCTGTACAAGCTGCAGCATTTAATGTGGGACAGAACATTTGATTATGAAGCTGGCAAATACAAAGTCAATTTTAACCATCCCCTTTTGTTCCTTGGAAAGGGTATGAAATGCACAAATAGACTGCTATTCCTGTTATTCTATTGTAGTTGTTTCCTGCTGGGCTGGAACATGAGCTGGTATATGTAAATATAGGAAGTCATTATGGGTGGAGTTAGGACTGTTATGTCACAGTCTACGATTTTGGAATTGGCTTGTTCTACCGCTCTCTTTCGCAAATGTGGCATTTGGATTCGATAAAGGAGAAAAGAGTGTTTGGTATGTCAGTTCTATGCACTCTCCTTCAACTATGATAATTACATATTATGATAACATGTAAATGCACTTTACCATTCTATCTTTAATAATTGTTTAACTTTTGTACCAGAGAATCCAAAGATTCTGGGGGGAAATCTCACAAGAACTGTACAATATTTTCAGAATTGATGGAGGGATGGACCCATTGTTTTTGTTGCTGGGCTTACCAAATAATTATTTTGCTGATAAATCTAAGGGAAAACTTTGTAATGTCTTGACTTCTTGTGCGACTAAATGTATTTTATTACAATGGACAACAGACAAAGTGCCCTCTATAGTGAGTTGGCACAGATTTGTTTTTGAATATGTATCATTAGACTGCTTGGCATGCCTCATAAATGTCTTTATGATGTCTGGGAACCCTTTCTGGTGTATATTGGGTCAGATATTTCAAGTATTCTAAAAAGAGCATTTGTATAATGTACTGTATAAATTTAAAAATGAAAAAAATTGTGGGTAAAGCCTCAGCCAGTATATTCTGCATGTAAGCTGGGGTTTGTAGTTGTTTGTTTGTTTGTTGATTGCTGTAAGGTTTTGTATGTGTAATCAATGTATCATGTTGGAAAACCTAATAAAAAAAAAATTAAATATAAAAATAAAAATAATTCTTCAACTTACTGTTGAGTGTTGAAATCACAGGTCACAGAAGCGCCTGAAATCACAGACATACAAAGCACAATGATCCATATGGTTACACACAAATTGCTATAATTTTTTTAAGACATTACAAAAGTGCTATAAACCAGGCAGTAATGCAGTGAGAGTCAACTGGGTGTGCAGTTTGTAACTAACAAGCAAACTTGTACTAAATGTACAGTAGGCTTTGTGTATTAAAAGATTTAAATCATCTCAATAAGGAAACATGGCTCGATAGCATGTTCAGTGCAACAGCAGCATGAGATTAGAGAACCAGCCTCACGATCAGAGGGTTGCCGGTTCGAATCCCTGAAGCAACAGTAATGACTGAAGTGCCTATGAGCTAGGCACCTAACCCCCAACTGCACCACTACTGTGAGTGTTCACTAATGTGTACGTGGGTGTGTCACTTTATGGATGGGTTAAATGCGGAACACAAATTCCTCTGTGTGCAAATGGCAAAAAATGGCCATAAACTCACTACACAGATTAATTAAATTCATCTTTGTCAGCTATGAGCATGATGGCAGCACTAATGTTGTGTTAATGTCTATGACCCAACAACGGGTTAAACTTTGTTGGAAAAAGGCTGGATTTCTAATAAATGAATATAATTGCAATGTATGGGGCAATTTGAGTGAAAGAAAATGAAATGAAGAGAAAAAAGGTGCTGTTACAGCTGTTGTTCCTGAGCTGAAGTTCTGGACCAGGCTGAGGAGAAAGATGAAGGAGAGACCACCTGCACTGTTAATCTACACAGAGCCTTGTCCTGAGGATGTATCAGAAGAAACTTTCAGATTAGCCTTGGTGCTATTTGTACTTAAACTGAACTTATAAATGTAAAGCTGTGGGTCTGGATACTGAGGTGCAGTGCATGCTGGGTATTTCCATTCATTCTTGTGGGGAAGTCACCAACCACATCCTCGGTTTTCCAGGCAGAGCAAGAACACATCCGGGTACTTTAACCATTCTTGATGCATTCTTCAGTAATAGAATGCAACTTGGGCACTGGAAGATGATGTCAGGCAAAAACACAAGGACGCAAGTAAAAGCATAACTCCCTGCATAACTGCCGCCTTCTGTTTGATCTAGGTGGGTTCAAGTTTTCAACCCTACCTAAGCTTACTTTTCACTTCAAGCTCTAATCATGTAAATAATATGTAAATAGCATGTTAGTAGAATGTATAACTGCTGTTTCCTTCCGCACATTGTAATTGAAATATCATTTTGTACATGTTAAACTTATTAATTCAGCAACATCAACTCTCCTGTAAAGTTGCCATTTTGGAGATGCTCGATTTTGGAGGTCTTTGGACAGTGATGATATGAACTGCTTAGCAACACCATCGCTACCACCTGGGATACCATAGCTACTGCCTAGCAATAACTTAGCAACCTTCTAGCAAAACCTTAGCAACCACCTTTGACAGTATAGCATCTGACTAGCAACACCTTAGCAACCACACTGGATATCATAGCACCCAGCTAGTAACACCTTAGCAACCACCTGGGATGCCATATAAGCAGGGGGCTTCATTACAACAATACAAGACATTGACAGCACAGGCAGCAAGCAATCCAGATTTCAATTTCAGACACATCATGATTCTGACTTCTTATCTCACAAGTATGACTTAATATCTCATTATTATGACCTGCATAGTAAGAGAGGTCATTATTACCACTATTCATAATACATAAATACAATAAAATCTTAAGTCATAATTAGGTAAAACTTTCTCATTAGTATGAAACAGTAATTCATCATGCGATAGTGAGTCATTATCATGAGACTTTAAGGTGAAACTGTCTAATTATTATAAAATAGTAAGTCATCATCATGCAACAGTAAATCATTGTCATGAGTAAATTATTATTAGGGGATAGTAAATCATTATCATAAGATAGTAAATCATTGTCATAAGATAGTAAATCATTATTATGAGGTAGTAAATCATTGTCATAAGATAGTAAATCATTATTATGAGATAGTTAATCAATATTATGTGATAGTACGTCATTATCATGAGATAGAAAATCATTATTAGGAGAGTAAATCATTATTATGAGATAGTAAGTCATTATTATGAGATAGTAAATCATTATTATGAGATAGTAAATCAGTATTATGAGACAGTAAATCTTTATTATGAGATTAGTAAACCATTATCATGAGATAGAAAATCATTATTACGATATAGTAAGTCATTATCATGAGATAGAAAATCATTATTACGATATAGTAAGTCATTATTATGAGATAGTAAATCATTATTATGATATAGTAAGTCATTATCATGAAGTAATACGTAATTGAAAATCTTGAAAATAGCTTTAGAAAAGGTCAAATCCCACATGGCTCCAGTTCAGCTACGTAGTGGCCCTGTGCGGGGAGTAAACTAGCACCTTTAATGTGGAGAGAAAAGGGTAAATACTACACAGACAGCTGAAGTCACATGACTTAACCTCGTCTGTCCCATTCCTCCCAGCTTTCAGCACATTCAGCAGCACACCTTAGATCAGAACACAGTTAAATAATCTGATCAGTAACAACTGAAAACTCATCGCTCCTCTACGGTGGTGCTCGTGCGCCCCCTGCTGAGAGCTGTCAGTAGGACAACCCGAGTCGGCGAATGAGCTCCAGAGCCTCCTCTCTTTTTCTTCATGTCAAAACCACCACTCACACACACACACACCCTCCTCCCTTCTTCTTCTTCAACTCACTCTCTCACAGCCAGTGTGGTTTTCATTCCCAGCCGCCTTAATGTTGTTTCTCAGCAACGAAGGGGAGGCAAGGCTGTAGCCGCGTTCAGACCCCTAACTGTAACCCACTACAGCACTACAGGCGTCGCTTATCCAGACCGTCTGTAGTCGTGGGGCCGGCGAAGCCCTTTCATTAGGCACTGTAGTTGCATTCAGGGATGGTTCCTGCTGCTGCCTCTGCAAGGATTCTCAGGCAATCCCCGTCATGACCTCACTAACCCGCCCCTCCGCACTGACACGCTGAATGGATTTCTCTCTCTCAGTCTGGCTTTCCGTCCTCCGAGCGCTCCCGAATAGCTGTCGGTCTGCATGTGTTTGTTTGACAATGGGAATCTGAGTCCGGCCCGTATTTTCTCTCAATTCGGCACTGAAGCGACCAGCCAGCTCTACAGAGGAGACACGCCGGGTGAGTAAACGGAGGGGCTATTTCGGGCTGTAGAAGTGCTGTTTTGGTGGCGGGGCGTCGAGAGACTGTTTGGCTTCTTTCAAACCAGCTAGCAGCTGGAATTTCTGACTGAAATGGCTGGCTGTGTTAATTTTGACGTCCTTTCTGTCCTTTGGAAGGAGAAGTAGGTTACTCTCGACTCACTCACTCGCTCCCCGCGTAACCTGCACAGCGTTCGCCAAATCACTGCGTTCATGGTGATGCTGCTAACGGCTACACGGAAATGCTGTAAGACGAGCACCGCCTGCACAGTCTGTCTGTCTGTCTGATGTATTTACTCGCAACACACAGAACAGGACGGGTTGACACTCAGGTATCTGGCTCCTCAGCTGTGACCGAAATCTTATTCTTATGGAGGAGTTAGTTATGTGGCTCTTCAGTGAGTAAGCCTGTCAGCCTCCTCCTCCTCCTCCTCAGTCTCCTCAGTCAACTTCTCTACATTGTTGGCTGTGTCACATGCTCAGGATTACAGGTCTCCCACTCACAATGACTCAAAACACTAAATACTGCTCTCACACGAGGCGTCATGGCCTGACTATTCAGCTTTGAACATCCTTACATGCTAAAATAAGGAAACAAGCATCTGTTTATGTCAGCCACCAACACTTTTGGTTTTGCCTGAAGACAGTACTCTCTTTTATGAGCGCACATTTATATCTATGTATACAGATTTTTAAGCGTTTCCTGCATTTTTGTATGGTGGGAACTGGAGCTGCTCTGAGTGGTCTGGGCTTCCCTTAATTGACCTTCATGTCTGAGGGATTTTCCACTATGGATCACACTGTGTACCCGCACTCACATGTCATCAGTTTGAGTAAATAATTAGTTTGGTTTGTCTAGATTTTGTTCGGCCACTCATTTAATTAAATCAAAAGGTTTTAGACTCACTATGCTAATTACAGCTAACAGCCTTTGATGTGTTACCTGTAAATGCCAGGGTTACTGCATATCTGCACGGTATGAGCAGCCCTCCTAATGTACCAGTGTCTGTCCTCTTTCTGAACTGCAGATCCTTCTACACAGCTGTGTGCTGTCAGACATCACCTGTTTATCTTTGGTCCAAGTGCCAGTTGCTCAATTTCATTCTTGGCCAAAATGGCAATTCATTAGCTGGAAAAACAAGGAGGCACAGAGTACAAGCGCTCTCCCTCCATCTCTCTCTCAGAGTCTGTCTCGCTTTCTCTCTCTCCCTCCATCTCCCAGTCTCTCTCACAGTCTTATCTCTCTCTCTCCATCTCAAAGTCTCTCTCTCTCTCTCTCTCTCTCTCTCTCTCTCTCTCTCTCTCTCTCTCTCCCCTCTTCTCTCAGCCTCTCTCTCCTTCTCTCACTCTCTCTCTCCACATCTCTGGCTCGCTCTCTCCCTGTCTCTGTCTCTCTATCTCTGTCTCTCTCTCCTTCTCCCAGTCTCTCTCTCTGTCTCTCTCTGTCGCCATCTGTCTCTCTCTTTCGCCATCTCTGTCTCCCTCTCTCCCATCTCTCTCTCTCCATCTCAGTCTCTCTCTCTCCATCTCAGTCTCTCTCTCTCCATCTCAGTCTCTGTCTCTCTCCATCTCAGTCTCTGTGTCTCTCCATCTCGGTCTCTCTCTCTCCCCATCTCAGTCTCTCTCTCTGTCTCTCTCTCCATCTCTGTCTGTCTCTCTCTGTCTCTCTGTCTCTATCTCTCTCACTCATTCCCTTTCTCTCTCCCCATCTCACAGTCTCTCTCTCTTGCTTTCTCTCATTCATAGTTTCTCTCTCTCTCTCTCTCTCTCTCTCTCTCTGTCTGTGTGTGTGTGTGTGTGTGTGTGTGTG
>CM067492.1:4578787-4593706 GCA_034552555.1 Semaprochilodus insignis | reverse complement strand
ATGATGATGATGATGGTGATTATTATTATTATTATTATGATGATGATGATGATGATGATGATGAAGATGATGAAGAAGAAGAAGAAGATGATGATGATGATGATGATGATGGTGATTATTATTATTATTATAGTTGTTGTTGTTGTTGTTGCATTTAATGGCAGTTTGGAGTTTGGAATACATTCATTCATTCATTGTATGTAAACCGCTTATCCTCCTGGGTTGTTGAGGGTGCTGGAGCCTATCCCAGTGCTCGTTGGGCGGAAGGCAGGAAACACCATGGACAGGCCGCCAGTCCATCACAGGGCAGATACACAGACATACACACTCACTCACAGTCACACCTGGCAGTTTAACATCTCCAGGTCACCTGACTGCATGCCTTAGGACTGTGGGAGGAAACCGGAGCACCTGGAGGAGGCCCACACAGACACAGGGAGAACATGCAAACCCTACACAGAAAGGTCCCCGGTTACCCAACCGGGGAATCAAACCCAGGTCCTTCTTGCTGTGAAGCAACAGTGGTGGGTTTGCAACACCAGCGGAGTGTATACTGAATTTATTTGTATATTTTTGTTATTATTAACATCAAATCATTAGTATAGTTATCTAGGTCAGACTCATTATTATTATTACTATTATTATTATTATTATTATTATTATTATAATTATTATTTTATTTTTTTATTTTTTTAGGGTTTGTTGAATAACTGTGATGGCCCTAATTCGAAGTTAAGCTCATTTTACTGGAAACATTAAAATCAATATGCGGGGTCATGTCGTAGGCATTCCTAAGTAGATTCTGATGGTCCACATTTTGGGATGTTGTTTGTTTTTTTTTTTTTTTTAAATGGCTTAGCTATCAGATTATGGCTGCAGCTCAGTATACTCACAGCCTGGGCCCCGTCCTGTTATGAAGGGCTGCTGCTAAAATCAGTGTGATCAGTGTGTTGGATTTAGAAAACGAGAATCGCTTTTGTTAGAATAGATGAAGGAGAACAGTGTTGTTAATGCTGGGGAATGGTCGGCCACTTTAAAGTCTGCATTTCAAATCCCAGTCATGAAAACCCCATCCTATGCAGTTTTGGCACAGCATACCGGATTCAACTCACTAACTGATTAACAAGCTAATTATGTGCTACAAGCTCATGTGTGTTACAGTGGGGAAATACATAAAAAGACTATAAGGACCCCACATACATACTTGAAGCGGGCAGTATGCTCATTGAAATTCCTTTTCACGTATGAGTTTTGTCTGTTATACTGGTGCACCACGAATAAGCATAGACCAGTAGCATACATGCTAACTTTTTAATCTTTTTCAGTGGAATGTATTGAAAATGCAGTAGATCCTCCGTCCCGTCCTGCTGTCTAGTCGGTTACATCTGAAGTAGTCTACTTTGTTTTTCAAAGCAGGGCACACATTTTCTGGGGTTACCAGCTGAGGAGCAGCCTGGCTTGGTCAGCTGCGTCAGACCACACTGTGGTATCAGTGCCACATCAAGCCTAGACCAGCTGGTACCGATAGTTTGAATAACTGTAATATTTTCCAAATTCCAGGAATGTCTGATGGTTGACGGCACGAGTGTGCGGGACGCATGTCTGAAACAAGTGACTTCAACTGAAGTTAGCATCTTATTTGATTTTCCCATTCCACCTTAAATGGTGCAGCAGTTACATTCAGATGCCTGCTGGTGCCAGAGGATGACTGCTGCTCTGTTGAAGGTGGGATGGAAGAACAAGAAGCTAATCTTAGCCTAAAGATGTGAAGCAACATATAGCAGCGCTTTTGACAGGCCTGCGGTAATAGTGTTAAGTAATGTTATCCATCTGTACTTCAGTTTTGTACATTGTTTTTCACAATAAACGTTTTTTTCAGATTTAAAACTGTTCTCCTTAAAGAGCTGAAGTAGATTCCAGGATAATAATACGCTAATATGTTAATCTACAAAATACCTAAAATCAAAAATGATATATATAGAAGATAAAGGTTACCAGAAACAATAAAATGATGATTAATGTAGACTGATATGGGCAATATTTACAGACGTTGTGTCTCTTAGTATGGTGTCGGGCCGCCATGTTTGCTAACCCAGATGTCTCAGCATGGAGTTGTAGAGGTTCCTAATGGTGTCCTGTGATAATCCATCCCATGCATCTTGAATATTCTCACACAGTTCCTGCAGATTTTGTGGTAGGGATGGAGGTGGAGTGACACCAGGCCTTCATCTTGGCGCTGACCACGGTGCCTCCACACACGGATTCGTTGTTCGTCTCCACCAAGACAAAAGCAATATGATATGTTTGATACAGGGGGTATAACTCCATATATTCAATTGTATATGGACACACCACTGTATGTATAGTTTTGCTAATGCTAAAGTTAGCGGTGCATGCTTACGCTGCTTGTTTACAGTAAAATGGAAAAGTCTAATGGCTAAAGATAGATTATAGCTCTGCTATCTAGCAGTGGGGGCTTTAAACACAGCGCAAAGTGAACCTCTCTCTGCCACGAATGTTTGCATAAAGACTATTAATTAAAATCAATATGGTGTTTTGGGGATTCAGTATAGTATCATAAAACATAATACTGCAATACCAAAAGTGTATCAGCGTTTTAGGTATATCACCCCTATCTGAATAGTGCCAATATGTGTATACTATGGAAGATCTAGGCCAGACAGTTTGTACTTTGAACATTAGAAACTGTAATAAATGTTGTTTCTGTAAATTATTTTCTGTGATGGTAATAGTGTGTTGGGTCCGTGTATTTCACTACGCTCTTAGAACTGCATTCAGGGGAAAACACAGGCCAGGATTTGCTTGTTGACCAGTTCTGTTTGGGTTCCAATAGCTGATTTCAGTTAGTTGTTGGTCAGTGTAATGGTTTAATCTGATTAATCTTAGATATTTAGTAACTTTGGCATTCTGTAGCTTTCGTTGACCTACAAATCCTACATAATACTGTTATATATCCCCCCTTTGGAAAGCAGTTTGTCCTTTCTCTTGTAAGAGCATGTCACTTCTTGTTTGTTTCCTTTGTGAAACACATGCTGTGCAAAAGCTGTGAGGAACTGCTGAATCCAGAGCAAGGTGTTAATTGAACAGAGAAGGGAACGTGTGAAACTGTTAGCCTTCACAATGCATACCGACGTTTGTCCAGTTCAAGGCTGCCTGCCGCATGAACAACTTCATCAGTGCATTTATCTTTTTAATTGCTCTGTTTTTGTGGGTTTGTTTTTGACTTTTCATTTTAGCCGTCTTCACCTTTGTGTTCATATGATCCTCAGTTGGGAACACTGAGCATCATTTGTAGTAGCAGTTGCATAGTATAGATAACGCTAGTTCCTTCTTGATTAGGATAGACTTTCACGGGACCTTCTCAGAAACCGTGCTCATTCATGCAGTTGCGTTTCTTTTTCGTGAGTACAGAGTAGGGATTTGAAAGGCTTGTATGTTTTCACATCCCCCAGCATGGGAGGCAGAACTAGTTTCTAAAACCGCCTGCGGAGAACGAGAGACCGTGCGCTCAGTCAGTATGCGCTCTGGAGGTTCAAGCCTGAGAGCTCAGCCAAAGACGCTACTGCGATGTGCTTCTCATTTTATCACCTTATTAATATTAATTGTGTTATTAATATTAACTGCTGCATTGGTCAGTCCTCTGCTGAGAGAGCTGTCTTAATCCTCTCTCCACAGATTATTGGCCAGCCTTAAATCCTGTAGGATTAGACTAGGATTCAGAAATTGTTCAGATTAATAGTGGGACAGTTTGATCTACGGCATAAAGAAATACCAGCATGGTTTCGAACTCGGTGAAGCTACAGATCAGTCAGGCAGTGCTCAGCTAATCACTTCCCAAAGTGGGTTTCAACAAGGCTGTCATTTGTTCACCCTGTAAAACTTCCCTGCTGATGGCGGAAGCGGTGGGAAAGTACAAACCGTCCAGAGTGTTGAACAAACTCTTCCATTAATTTATGACCACCTGTATAGAAATACAAAATGTGTATTGGCTGTAAAATGTTTAACAGTTTTGTGTTAAGCAGTTAAAATGTTTAGCAGTGATTGTGGTTATCGTCAAAGCCTTGTGCTGGTATTTTTGTCATATTGTGATCTGTGATGTGTTCTTTCTTTAATAATGTATTTTTGTCCAGATGTATCGGCTGCTAGCTGAGTTGTGTTGTGGAATATGGTTGGCATGGTCTGGAGGAGGAGGTGAAACATGATATTACTGGTTAATATTATTGCTGTCCACTCACTGGTTCACGATAACGTAATCAGAACTCCGAGATTTGTATTATCAATGATATATAATAAACTGTCTTTAATATGACCCATGACATGGACTACCAATTTTAATGCCAAGTTGACATGGGCTCTGCCATGATGTATTATCTCAATTCACCAACACACTGTCAGCTGACTTTTATTAGCAAAGCTTTTTGAGAACCTTCGTGGGGTTTTTTGCGGGTCATATTGCTCATCTCTTTTGGCGGAACTACACCTCGCTTCAGGGTGTAAGGGCAAATGTACTAGCATAACATCAGCTTGAAGGAAGCTGGGCTGTCCATGGTGAAGGGCAGGGTCATTTGTATATTGAAATATTTGCAGTCTGAACAATGATGGAAATGAAGTCTGTGTTTGGTCGTTGGCCTGAAATCTGGTATGGAAATGCTGAGGGTATGAGCCAGTTAAGTTTGATGACTGTGCGTGACAGAGTACGTTACAGGACAGAATCTCGTCATTTGGGTATTTGGGCGCCGGCCCCTCCTGACAGTGGAGCACTACTGATACACCATTGTGTCAAGCTTTTGTTTAAATGGCATGATTGATTATTGCTATGGCAGAAGGAGGAATTGCGCCATTGTACATGTCCTTCCTTTTGCAGTCGCTGCCTCCTGCTTGCTTTGGCAACACTACCAGGTGCGATCTAGTAGTGCTGCATGCTTCTTGCATGTTGGGGCAGCTAGCACATTCAAATTTTGCTGCTTTATGACTGTACTGAACTCCCTTCATTCTTTTCCACTGGAATGCAGCTTACGAAAATGGAAAAATTCCCCTAAGCTCAAACGTAGCCTAGTTGATCAGCTAAGACATGTTTGGTGTGTAGTATTTGCTTCTTTGGTTTTGCTCTGGATCTGTGAGCCTAACATTACAGTAATAGAAGTTAAACCCTGCCAGTTGCACATTTGCTTCGAACTGTGTTGTGTTTTTAAGAAACATCTAATTTTCTGATGAATACTGAGTACATAATATTAGATGTTAGTTTTCACCACTTAAAATTGTGAACGTTGAATAATGTAGAATAGAATTATCACAGCAGCTCTTGCAATTTAAAAATGACACATTTTCACTCAGTTCTAATAGGCATCTTATCGACGGTTGTTTGGCCAGATCTAGACATACCATGCCTAATAAACTAATTCTCTAAATTAGGTCTGGTTTGATATGTGCGTAAACATGTATGGAGGTGTGCCTATGTGTACGTGCCGGCCACTTGTTCCCGCACTGTGGGGTGATGTAATATCATAGATATTTGCTGGCTGGTTCAACATTATATGTTCCCATATAGCGAAAATGTATGTACAGGTCTGCTGGATTGATAAAGTTGTCACCACACTTGATCACCCAGATTATCTAACTAGTTTTGGTTTTTTATCTTTTCAAACAGGAAATTTGTGTACAGACAAATATTACAAACATGATTTGGGTGAAATATATAAAATGATTTGGGTGAAAATGTTTGTAAAACTGAAAATTATTTACTAACTAATGACAAAAGTAAGCAATAAACGAAGAATTAGTAAACTGACGTCAAGTGATGAAAAATGGTCCTTTGTCTAACACTCTGCTTAACCACCGGTTTGATTATGACCTATTAAAGGCCTTACTGGGTTTAGATGGTAACTGAACTCTGACAAAGCGATGTTGAGGGACTGATGTTGGAGGCTGAAAAACGAAATGAATCCTGTCCTGTTGTGTTTGGAGCTGTAGCCTCTCACCCAGCTGACTTAGCTTAGCTGAAAAGATCACCCCAATATGTCTTCGACTCAACTAACTGATCCTCTAATTTCAGAAGACGATAAAAACTTAGATCATGCTAAAGCCAGCTTACTGATTTTGGAGACAGAAAGTCGAAAGCAAACGTCTTCTGAAGTGTTTTTTTAAAGCTAACCTGCCAGGCTAAGCAAGCCCAAGTGCTTGGTACCTCACACCGCAGTAAAGGCTTGATTCCAACAACGTGATGCTTAAAAACCACTCGTTTAGAGGATGAACTGTACCTGCTCGGCTACAGTAATGCTAGTGCAGTTAGTCGGCTACAGGTGCCCCACCACATTACAGTTTCATGAGAGGTGGCTGTTGGAGCGACAGAAGGGATTAAAGTGTATTGTGATGGATGCTGTGTGTATCTATTAGCTTGTTAGCAGTTAGCCAACCTTTTGTGTCATATTTTTTTTTTTCAGTGTTTCCTGGTTCTGATTTAGCGGCAAAACAAAAGGGGAAGAAAAAACAATAACCACTCTCTCAAGTCTGCACCAGCGCCGAACGGAACAGTACAGCTCTGTTTGACTCCACAGTGGGAAAGGAGCCAGATAGTCACAGGCCTGTCATGTCCCAGCAGGTTAAAAGCAAAACTGGATAAATAGCATGTAGTCGGTTGGTGTGCTATGTTGTCCCACTTTGTGTACTAGTGTAGTAGCTTTGATCCCAGTAAGATCATATTCATTTCCTCTACTACACTGAGGAAGTCCAAAGGTCACAGGCTGATATTGTTTCCTTGACAATGACCACAATTCAGCTGGTTGTCTGCCTACGCGGTAGCGAACGCTCATGTGGTTTGGCTCAGTACAGGAACTTTAAATGCTAATTGGGTGACCTAAAGCGTTATAGAGCAGCCTGTTCCTATGCTTTAAGGCTCAGGCCCGTTGGTGGTACAACAGTTGGTAGTCACTTTTCCCTGACCTTGAATGCAGCTGATCAGCCAAGACCCGTATGGCGTAAGCTTGCTTTGACGGTGTTGCACATATAAAGAAGCAATCTTCTAAACTTGCCTTGGCTGATTGACACTTGTAGCAAGAGGAGAACTGTGTAAATTTGACTTTTCTACCCCCTGTCACCTTAAGTGAAATGTGGGGTTTGCTTGGTTTGCTGTTTGTTGACAAGAGATCTCAAGCTGAAAACGCACCAGGAGATGTGAAGAAGAATGTTCAAGAGGAAGAATGTATGCCCTGTGGGTTTGTCGCGGTGTAGTTACTGGGTGTGAGTTACCTCAGTCTACTGCTAGCACATCCCTAGGTGCGTGAGTGAGATGTCAGGGCTCGTCTTTTAGCCAGCTCGGCATTCCTGAGCTGGCACAGGAATGAGTCACTCAGAAAGCTTGGCATCATGTTGAAAATCACAATGCTGTGTATTCAACCTTTCACATACTGCACTAAATCCAAAGGAATGAATAATTATGTTCTCTTTTTAATGAAACGTGCAGGTGAAAATTACGTGAAAGCGTAATATGACAGAATTTGTCACTACAGCTATTGTAGTGATCGCCTCTACATACCTCTGCGCCTCTACATAAATTGCCTCTACATAAATCGCCTCTACATACGTTTAATGAATTTGTGTTTTAGATGTTTGATTCAATTCGTATTTTGTATTTTAGAAACAAAAAAAAGGTTTTTAAATGATAAGGTAATCGTTTATACATACATGGTAGTAATAAGGCAAAAATTTCTATCACGAGATACACTTATCATCAAAAGAAGTAGGAAGGAAGGAAGAATCCAGAAGGAAGTATCGGATTGCGATGCTATTTGGAAGATAAAGGTTACCAGGAACAATAAATGATGATGAATTTAGACTGATATGGGCAAATTTCATTGAGCTACACATACAAAAGTGGTGTCTCTCAGTTTGCTAACACAAATTACAGACTCAGCATGGAGATGTAGAGGTTCCTAATGGTGTCATGTGATAATCCATCCCATGCAGCTTGAATATTCTCACACAGAATTCTCACACATGCTATGCATTCAGTGTACGGTGGCCTTTACACTCATGCTTTAAATTTACAGCCTCATCCAGTGCTAGTAGTAAACAACCCATTTATTTAGTTTTTACAACCTATTCAAACAAGCTAGTCTCCATGCTGGACTAATGGCTAATGGTTTACCCCAAGAGACTGACTTACCCCTCATAATTTGTTAACAGCATTCTATTTTTTTCCCCCTCACATACTGTCACTGTGACTCTACACCTTAAAGACTTCGTAAATAGAACAATCTTTTATTTAGGGTCGAATGAATTAAAAAGCATATAGGATAAAGGCAATTAATTTCATCATGGTTAATTGTTAGAATTGTTTAGCAGCCCTAATAAAAACACACATATTTGGCATACATTTTTGCCCATACTACCCACTACAAGTGGCATAGTGTACTTCCACCCCCTAGACATCCACAGATACAATTCTAGTTTCAGCCATGATGTTAGTTTATATTAGTAAAAGCACGTTAGTGAGTCTTATTACTTAACTAATGCGATGATCTCTTCTGTTTCTGACTCTCATGTGTAGAAGGGCCAAAAGTAAAATGCAGAAATACACATGCCTTGTGGCTTTAACTTATTTCAATCAGTAGCTGAATAATATTTGGCTGTGAACTGCATGTTTCTTGTGTTCCGTTCCTCTGAGAAATCTTCAGCTGGGATTCGGCAAGAACTCGAGCACAGGAGAAAGCAAAACCTTAGGGATTATCCTCCTACTTTTCTTGTCTGCTCTATCATTTTACAGCCTCTCACCCTCTACACACCCACCCCCCCAATACACATGACCGCAGATCATCGGCCTTTGAACACGGCATGACCATATTTAGACGCAGAAGAGGAACAGTGGTTGTATGATTGTTTACAGATGATGGCGGGGGGGATGGAGGGGGGCGGGGGCTTAGGAGCATGTCTGACTAACGCTTTCTGGTTGAAGAAAGAACCACTCACAATAAACCAGGCCATTTATTATTAGCAGCAGTAAAGCATGGCATAACCGCATGTGGTACCGCGTGCTGTCGCCTATTGGTTGCACAGGTAAGTAATTCATGGTGAGCCTGAGGCCATTAAGATTGGTCACTGCTCACATCTTTCATGCTGCACATTTTTCCCCCTCCAAGATAAAGCCACCCATGGAGAGATCATCCTTTGGAATGTAAAAAATGACCCTACAACCTCATGACACCTATTTGTTAGATGTCTGGCTGTAACCAAGATAGATTTGATGTTTTGCGCTATTTTTATTTTGCTCTGACCTCTCAATGTAATTCTAGATTCCACAGTGTCTCATTATAATAGACTTCCAGCAGCTGGTGTGGTGACTGAGCCTTTTGCAAGGAATGAATGATGAGTCCGTTTCCCTTTTTTCACAGCAGTGATTGTCCAAACAGATCTCTGGACTCATGCGGACCCTCAAGGTCGTTTTAAGGTTGCATTGTATCTATCAACACTGCCTGTGTTTTTATTTACTACCATGCTAATCTCACATTGAAAACCTGTACTGTATGACCATGAACTGAGGAATGCAATATCAGCACACAGGAATTTTCTTTATTTGTGGTCTAAGCATGAAGCAAGGGAGAAGTCTCTGCATATGTTGCAACATGAATACCTACCAGGTGTACAGTGGTGAACTGTGGCAGAGAACTATAATGGACAAAACACCACAGTAAGATAATATTGGAATATGTTGGCATATAGCTTGCGATGTTTAAAAACACATTGGTGAAACTTTTACAGGCCAATTTTATCCATGATTTGACACGTTTTCAGGTGGATTTCATGGTTTGGGGTTGTGAGAGGGGAAGGGAGTTAATGGAATGATTGATGGCCTCTCAGTATTGTCAGATGTTTCATTTGAAAGCTGTCTTGTAGTGTGAGATGGTCAGCAGTGTAAATGAATGCAATCAATAGCCAATGAAAGAAAAGCTTTGAGTGGGGGAAAAAGAAGACCCCTTGTGTGCAGTAAACAGCAGGGAATAGAGGATTGGCTTGTTAAATATTTACGTGACAAGAGTCCAAGAGTCCCTTTATAATGTTTAGAATTTTGCTATACTTGCACGACTTCTGGGTGACTAAGATTTATTTGCTGAATGTATCGTAACACTTAATTCCTTAATTAATTAATTAGGTATTTAAAACTTCTCAAGATGGGCTCATGCATAATCAAATAAATGAGATACATGTATCTGTCCAAAATGTTGCTATAAGACAGATGTTGAGGTTAGGATTTGAAGGACCAAGAAAATTCTGTGATAGAACTGCTCATAGATTGGTTTGGTATGCAAAGCAACACCCCCACATGACTTTGAAGGACCTACGGGAAGATTTAGCTGGCTCAGGAATAGTGACGCACTGGCAACAGTAACAGTGTTGCTACACAAACATCATATACATGGAAGGGTCATCAGAAGGTAACCTTAACTGTGATCTCATCACAAATGGCAATGTCTGAAGTATGCAAAACATCATCTAAATAAACCAAAAACATCATCCAATCAAGTTCTGTGGTTTGATGAATTGTATGTTGAGCATTTTGGCTACAGTAATTTATTTGTATTCATGAAGATAATGATCCAAAACAGTCCTCAAAATCAACATTGAACTACTTCAAGAAATGTTTCAAAATGCCTTTCACAGCCTTGAGACTTAAATATTAATGAAAGCCTCTGAGTAGATCTAAAACATGCTGTGCTTATTCACAGGTCATACATGTTTATGGTTTACTGTTTTCCCAATGCTTCAATTCTGCAAATAAGTAACCTGTGCATAAAAATTAGCACAAAAATATAATATTTAAGTTTGTTCTAAGCAGATGCAGATGTACTTCATCAAAATTACCAAAATGTGTAATTGACCAGGGGTACCCACATTATGGTATACAGCTGTATAGTGCAGCTGTAGTTTCCCAACTTTCAGCAGCATGTGTGAATAGCCATGTAAAAAAACATGTAGTGTTTTGTGTCTTCTGCTGAATTTGAAGCAGCCGTTGAGATTAACTGTCTGATAGAAAACAGATGCAGACAGATGCCATATCATGTATCACCCGGACCTTTTCTCCTGCATCCAGATAGTCCCTGGCTGTTGCAGGACTTAACCCTGTACTGCTCCGAGGATTACAGGATTTAGCTGTAGGTCGTATTCGTCTTTTTAACCTTTCATTTGAAAGGCTGAATTCTGTGCCTATAATCGAATCGTGCCATTGGCATTTGTTGAGGAGACACACACGTCACAGCCTGCACTGCTCAAATTGTTTGGTCCAATTAGATTATTGATTTTTTTCTATTGAAAAAAAAAAAAAAACATAACTGGTCCCTTGATGGAAAAGGCTTGAATCCTGCACCTTCACTGCTGATAGCTGAGTAAGGTTTTTCTTGACAAGCTCTGCAGAGATTCCTACCAGGGCTCAGGCATTTCAGGGGGAGGGGAGGGTAAGAACAATCTTGGATGTAATGAGTGAGCGAATGAGTGATTGAAATTCACATTCGTTTACTTGCAAATGTATTAATGCATGCCGTTGGCTCACTGGGCTGAGACGCACTGGATGGAACATGTGGAATATAAGCCACATGCTTGAGCTGCAGCGTTGGCACGTGCTGGGTTGTAGAGAACTGCATCTCCTTATGGGGTCACGAGGTTGCTGCAGAGTAAGTGGCCCAGATCTTTCTTGTAAGGCCTACGTGATTTCATGTTTATTAGAGTATTGAGCAGGAAGTCCACAAACCTCTGCCCATCTGCAGATACGTTTTTCCATTAGAAGTCATACAAAGCAAGTGAGAGGAGTAGGGCTGCACGATATTTGAAAAAACTGACTTTGCAGCTGTTTTTGCCTTGTGACATCTGAAAAAAATATTCAGGAATTTTCACCAGATGACTTGAACAGCATTATAAATGTGGCATGACAACAAAAATAATAATAGAAAAACAGAAAAAATTACTTTTTAACACTTTTGCAAGTGTGAACCATGTTTTCTAGAACTTTAACACAACTGTCATCGTTTCAGTGCACCAAACACGCATGTGAGCGCTGTGATTACTCTTCTCTGTGCATCCGCGAAGGCTTAAATCAGAATCGAGCAACAAAAAAATTTGTAGCATGACGTTTCATTTCATTGTCTAACTTAACATTGCACATCCTGTGATGTGAGTATTGCTCATGCACACATTGTAATGACAATGCTGAAATGATATATTGTGCAGCCCTAGTGAGGAGTCCAAAAAAATAAAAAGTAGGCCTGTCTGAAATGACCTTTTTATATACTGCTTGTGTACTGATTCTGCCCAAAGTAGTAAGTAGTATACTGCATGTGCACAACGCACAAAGATACTCGGATGGAATACGGTTTTGGAAAAATACTCCAGTATGTGCGCAGAATTACCTTTGAGAGATACTGCATCTCAAAATGCGGCGTGGCCATTTCAGGACGACGTAACCACTGACGTAGCTGCCTAGCTTGATATTTTTAATAGCCCCTGATTCTATAAAATGCATTAATAACGGCAAAATTCAAGAAATGTGACCCATTCATGTTACTGGTGTGAAGCCACACTGGCTTTCTGAGTTGGTCTTGCTTACGGCAGGCTAGTCGCGCCCCTCCCCTGTAGTACAGCACATGGCTTTGGTCGTATACTAGAGACTGTCCAGCAAACTACCAATGAAGGGTTGCATGCAGTACTTATGCCTTACGTGCCGAAGCAGCACATACTATACAGTATGCTAGTCAGTCATGCTAGCCAGTGTTTTAGCATATTTTGAAGTTATGGTATGACCCGTTTCCTTATTTTATAAGTCTAGGGCAACCTTAACTGTGACGCTAGGGAGTAGGAAAATATCTGTACGCTTGATTGTTGGCATATTATGCTTTGTAAAACTCCATCTAGAAATAACCAAAAATGGCTACTGTGGGGGGAAAGAGTTTTAGAAAAATGTGTGAGGAAGAGGGAAATCATCAGTCTTCTTAATCCTTCAGGAATGCAATGAGCCAAGATAGTGTACAGCAAAGGAATGTGCATCATGAGACCCCCAGGTCTTTAAGTGCTGGACTGCTGCAAACCGCCCCCCCCCCTCTTTTTTAAACCCTTGCTCCAGATCCAAATTGTAATGGAGCTATCCATGCTCTGTGTTCTTTTGAAGATCACAAATGTTGGTAAAAATCCAATGCAACATTAGAAGCTTTTCCTTATTTTGTAAAGTTGCCATTTATTCCAAATGCATTATACACCGGTCAAGCATAACATTATGACCACCTCAATGCATCTACACTCTTTATCCATTTTACCAGCTCCACTTACCATGTAGGTGCACCTTTTATAGTTCTGCAATTACAATTACAAACCTCTGAGTACTACCCTGGCCCCCTACTTCCCCAGACTTTAAACCAATTGAGTATCCGTGGGACCACCGTGATCTTAATCTTCACGTTCGCTCTGTGGATCCTCCCCTACGTACCCTCCAGCAGCTGTGGGATGCACTGCAGTCAGTATGGCTCCTACCAGGACCTTACTGAGTCACTCCAAGCCCATCTAGCTGCACACAGCAGTTACTCTGGATATTAACTGGATGTCATAATAATGTAGTGTGTGTGTATGTATATGTATGTGTGTGTGTATTTGGTCATATGTATTTGACTTTTAACTCTTGTGACTGGTTAACCACAGTGGAAACACTGACCCTGCAGTTATTACAGGTCTTTCGGGATCTCAGGATAGTCAACCGCTGTAGGCCTTTAAATTTCACGTTCACCTCTACGACAGTGGTGAAGGTAGGGCACAGTAAGGTGAAACAAGTGATTTGATCAGGCTTAATATAGAGCTGGTCCTGTCTGTTAAATGATGCTTTGATCGGCTTTGATATCGATCGTTTAGATTACACCAGAACACCCCTGCACAATGCTGTACACAATATCTCGCAGTCCTCATCAGATGGGCTGGATGTTTACTGTGATTCTGTGTCTCCCTCTCAAAGATCAGAACCTCCCTCCACTGCTCGGCTCCAGGAATGCAAAGAATCGCCTCCATGGCAACCTCTGACCCGCTTCTGTCGGACGGAGTAAATATTGACTCCTACGCCCCTCATCCCGGTGTTCCAGACTGATGGGAGAGCTCTGTTTTTGGCCTTCATGCAGACACTGCTGTAGTCCTATCTGTAGATATGTTTACCTTTGGTACACCAAAAACATGCTGTCGTGCTTTCCTTTTGGTGGGTGATTTTACATGGGCTGTCCACACGCTAATGCTCCGCAAATCACAGACGTTGATATTCTCTGTGGTACTGAAAGATGCTTAGAATTGAGATTAATAGAGATTAATATTACAGGACAGGCAACGTCATTTCCCAAGCGCCCACTTTTGGAAGAGCAGATTTCGGCATCACTCTTGACCCTGTCCCAGTTTAATGACTGTCTTTGGAGTGCCCCTAAACCCTGTTCCTCATTGCTGTGGTGTTGGTCTGCTGTTGATGTTTTAAAAAGCGATGATATCTAAGCATATTGATGGAGCCATATACTCCTCTCTGTCTCCCTGGGTGATGCATGGCCAGGCATGACCCTCTCTCGCTTTCTGTCCAGAACACCTGCCCGGAGTGAGTGGGTGTTGGACAGACTGCATTTGTCAACAGTCTATGTTTACCCTGCTGTTACCAGAAAGTACATGATCATGGGAGTGTGCAGGTAGAAGGTATTTACTGAGGTATGTCTTGTACAAGTTTGTACCAGTATTGTTCATTCTAAAGGTATTGCCTGAAGTGATCATGGCAATTGCAGTACTGGGTTTGTCACCGTCATAAGTAAAATTTGATTTATTCTTCATTTATTAGGCCTACATTACAGCTCAGTGAGAACTGTAGAATGTGTATATATATATATATATATATATATATATATATAT
>CM067492.1:4556531-4571767 GCA_034552555.1 Semaprochilodus insignis | reverse complement strand
CAGCCCCACCCCCCCCCCCCCCCGAAATCTTGTGGAAATCACTCTCTGAAGAATAGAGGCTGGTACAGTCACAAAAGGGGAGAGATGACTCCATATTAATACCTGTAGTTTTGGGATGAAATGTCCAACAAGCTCTTATGGGGTGAAGTTCCGCTGTCCACATACTTTTGGCCATATAGTGTTATTTAAGGGATGCATAGTCACATGGATATGTCAAGGATGTTGTTCCCTCAATCCTCCAAGGTGCACATAATGCTGTTTGTATGTAAAATACAGAGGGCCACAGTTTGTGTGTGGGTGGGTGTATTTGTGAGCGGGCAGGCGTGTGCATGTCATCCCACAGTTACGTACAGAGGTGCACTCTTAACAGTTCAAGAGTGCGTGTTCTTAAGTGCCTTTACATGTACATAAAGGAATCTAAATGCTGAAACTAGTCTGGCGAAGCCACTCCAGCTGCTCCCTGCTGTACCGACAAGCCCTAGGGAAGGGGTCTTTATTGCCCCGTCCCCAAACTGACCCCTATGTCGCGCCCACTCCTGTTTCCCCCAGGACGGCTGAATGTCACTGCGCAAGAATAATGCCACACTACTTGAATTCCTCCCTCCAGAAACTTGCTCGGAGTTTTAAGCTTGGAGCCATGAAGCTCAGACCGAACTGACAGGCGATCCGCCGCAGCGGTGCTTCTGATCCGCAGGAATCTTCAGCCGCTAGATAAGAGAAGGGAGGCCCCATCTCCTGCAGTGCTTTCGCATACAGCCGCGGCTTTTCCATCTGACAGACGAGACGAAGCAGTGGCTCAGAATCCCTCATTGATTTCCCTCTTCTCCTGTGTGCTTTGCTCTTGTGCAAGACTGGCAGTTTTGCAACTGCCCACGCTTTAACATCGTGAAAGCTGTGAACCAGATGCCCGTTAAAGCTTAGAAGAGGCAGTTACTGCTGGCAACAGGAAAAGCATGCTGTACGTTTCTTAATTAGGCTGTATTTATAACCTAAGCAGAGAAATTCTGTCAGAAGTAAATATTGTATTCATGTTTAGAGTAGAAAAGCATATTTTAGGAGTTGAAATAGATTAAAAATGTATTGTTCTGTAGCTACAGTCTTGTTTTACTGAATGGCAAATCGCCAGATTTTTGCCTTTACTTAAACTCGTCGAAAGTGAAAATAATTGTGTGATTAATTATGCAATTAAATGTGTGTCAATTATGTAATACTGTCTTACAGCGGTTTAATGTGGAAGCATGTGGGTGTATAAGTGTGTGTTTTGTAAAATCCTAAAAATGAACCCAAATACTACAACAGCATAAAAACGGATGCTGGTAATGAGGAGGAAGACTGTGAAATGGCTTTAATCACTGCTAGATACTCCACTTGCATGTTGTTCTATTTTTGCTAATCCATGACTAATCCATGAGCGCTTGTCCTCCAGTTTGGACCAGTTCATTCAAAAATAAGGAAATAAAACATCTCTGCAAAAATGCTAACTTGTTTTGCAATAATGCAGTAGTGCTTTCTGTTTCTTAAACCTGATTAGACTATTGGTTAGGTACGCAGTCAGTGGATTTCCCATCACAAAATTCATCCCCCCCATGACTGGTTGATTCCACGCTCAGTTACTTAACAGGTTAGTGGTTAATCTGATGCGTTAGAATTGCAGTCCAGTTTCTAAAGTCCTTACCAGTCGGAAAACTAGCTTGGCTGTGTCTACCTAGATAGCATCACAGGAATTGATTGGATACATTTTTCACACCCTAAACTTGACAATGAAATAATAGGGTTTCTACTATTAAGCAAAAATGAATTTAAAAGATTTTTTTATTGTTTTAAAGAAAGCGTAAGGGCTTTACTAAAGACTGAGAAGGCGTGAAGGGTTCCTCACTGATTTTCTATGCACAGCTAGTGCATTCTTATACCGGGCCTAGAGTGTCATAGGTAGTTTTATTGCCCTAAAGTTGCACGGTATTTTGAATGGAGAACGTATGTTCTAGATAAAATATCATACACAAGTGTTTTTTATTTGTTTTTTTTGTTTGTTTTTTTGTGAAACACCACTCTTGGGCTGCGTTCAAATGGTGCAGCGTATTCCGTGTCTGAACTGCAAGGAATCAACTTGTGACAACTTGTGCAAAGCTGACAACGAGTGAAATCAGTTTTTCAACACCACATCATACATCTCACTAAATGAATAAAGAAACAAGTCCTTACATAATCCCACTGGAATATTAGCCCATGTTGGCAAATGCCCTGAACACTACAACTAGCAAATATCTAGTTCTATGTTAAAGTAACCACTCACCAAGTTATGGTGCTGAGGGATACTCATACATACTATACTACACAGTTCTCAGGGCTTTTACGAGGTTTTTATGCTACACGTTTCAAGGTTTTTAGCAGTCCTCTTTGAGAATGAGGAAGAGGTTTTACATATCTGGTCATTACTATCTAGAACTGTGCTGAGAATTATACATGTGATAGCTTTCCAGTCTGTGGTGGAATAACTAGCAGAGCCCCCGAGTCCGCATTCTGCCATAGGATTTAATAGCATAATGAGCTCTGCCATCTGAACGCAGCCTTATGCTTTCCTCTGACTGTGTGTTCCGTATTGTGCTGGTCAGAAACCATATATAAAATCTATTGTTGTTTAAAGTTCTTTGAAAACACAGGAACAGCAAGGTCTTGTGCAGCAGTGCTGTTTGTCCCAGTGGGCAATTCAGGCAAAGCCCCGAAAGACCCCTGCTCGCTGCTGTCAAATAACTAACCTCGTTAATTAAAGCTGGCGCTTGCCAAAGGCTGACTGAAAACATGAGCGTGGGAGGCCGCTGCATCTTGTCCCCAAATTAGTGCCACACAAATCTGCTGTCCTATCTGCGCCCAGTGGGAGATTGCTCAGTCCCTAATTTGCGTCTGGATTAAAGTAATGATTCCCCCCCATCTAATCTGAGATTTTAAAGTAAGCTTAGACGCATCTGCAGTGTAGGAGAACTCCCCAAGAACGCTTCATGCTGAAACTGCCTCCATCTGATTACTTCTTCTGAATGGAGTGTCCACTTTGCTGTCGTTTCGATACTGCGTGGTAGACTGTTTGCTAAAGTCAGCTTGAACTCGATTTCAGATTCATTTAAATATCAAATCTGCTGTAGTGATAATCTGAATAGCCCTGTTCAGGAATTGACACTTTTAATATTTTTGCTATCTCAGTAAACGCGTTGTTCAAGAGTTAGTATTTGAATATCCCAACCAGAAATCAGTATAGCTATAGCATGAGAAGAGGCCAACATGTGATTCTTTGGTTGATTTTGTGGTTTATCTTAATGTTTTTGGCCATATGTGATTAAATATGTTACACACGTTAAAGACATTACACAGGTAACTGTATACAATTTTCTTTCTTTCTTTCTTTCTTTCTTTCATCTTTTTCATGGCTCTGTGTAGATGACCATTCCATGACGGGCTGTTTTGAAATGTTTTATTTATTGATTTATTTATTCTTTGTTAGCTTTAGCCTTTGTAAAGGGAAGGCAGGTGGTAAGTATTACTGCTAGAAAATCCAGTATCTAAATGCAGACAATACTGTGATTATCATAGATTTAGGGTCTTTAAATCATGGACATAATGGATTAACCAAAAAAAAACTTTTCAGATAAAGAAGATAACAAAGTAAAAGATAAAATAAAAGTAGTTCTCCGGTCATTCAGTTTATGTTGAATTTAAAGTGAAAATGAATTATGAAAAAATGATTATGAAATAAAAACTGCTGTTTACAGTCTTGTGTGCCAGCTAAGAAGATTTACACAAATCCGAGTTATATTTTGCCTTAAAGAAATATAGTGGCAAGGGTAATAGTCAGGATTAGTTGATCCTGTCATTAGTTGATTCGTCATGACGAATGTGTGTAATGCATGTTGGGTAATGTAGTTTGAGAGTATTGATGAACAAAAGTATGACAATGATATCAAGTTGTAAATTCTTGTCCATGACGCATTACATGCTTTAGTTACAGGCTGAAATGACCCTGTAAATAGCATCTCGCAATAGCAACTTGAAACCTTTCCTTACCCACCAAACCTGAGCTGCTTTCCAGTGAGCTTTACCAGCACAACAAGAGTAACCAAGAGTGGGTAGGGTTTGGGATCAGTCGTGGGACACGAGTGCTTATATGATATTGGTCACAATGCGAAAGCATACTGTTGCATGCTGCCTTATAACATCCTGTTTGCTTGTTAAGGTTGCTCGACCCAAGTCATGCAGCCGCTACTATGGTGAATGTCTCATCACATTCGTGGCATGCACACCGAGAGGTCCATTCTGGACAGCAACTATAGCCGATGGCACTGCAGACAAACAGGGCCAAACATGTACTGATTACAAAAAAAAAGCCGTGCTCTTTTTTCCGTTTAATGACTGTTGTCATCGTGGCTGGAAATAAGTCAGGCATGGGCTGCTCTTCGATTAGCCCCTGCTTATCCTGGCTTTTCTGGACCTGGTCCAGCAGAGTCAACTGAGAACAGCAGAATCTCTACCTCTGCTGTCGCTACTTTTGTGACTTAGTGTGGCACTTATTGTAGAAGCCGGTGGTATTTTCCCTCTACATAGTGCACATGCAAATGTTCCAGAGGGACCAGAGAGCTCATGAATTATGAATTACTGAGATTTTTGAGCATATGGCTGAGAGAATGCTAATTAGATGTTGTGTCTCATTTTTTTTTCTCTAGTGGGTTTATGTTTTACTGTCCTTGCATATTCATATGAAAGGAGTCAACTGCAGTTTGCAGTAATGCACAGCTTACAGCTTAAAAACATTTTCAGGAATAATAAGGTAATAAAAAGGGGAATTGCCCCCCCTCTTAGCTACTCAGTGTCAGTCCCTGATTGTTATGGTTAAAAGCATGTGTGTGTAGGTTCCACACTTTATACCGGGGACCGTGCTCCAATAGTATGCTAAAGTGAACTGCCAGTTACTCTCCACTAAAAGGCTAAAGGCTATCAGTGAGATTTAGATACCTGACAACGTCCATGAAGATGCTTAATGAGCAATATTAATTATCTGATTACATCTCTGACCACTTTATTTAAGAGGCCCTATGACTTTGTTCAGTTCACTTACTAAAAGAAGGCGTACTGCTGGTTGGATCACACTGACACAGGACATCTATTTTGATGTTTATAGCAATACAGTGGTACAGTGGTACAAGTAATGGTCGATATACCGGTTCATCTGGTTCACCCAGGTTGAGGGTTAAATTCTTCTTATGTTACGGATTTTGCTGTATCCTTTACTGGAATACCACAAAACAAGCACAGATAATGCAATGTGCAAAACACGCTTATCCAATTTAGCTGAACAGAATAAGAGATGGTGTCTTTATGGGCATATTTCAGTGAAATTTAAACCCAGCAGTTCTTTTGATCGCCTCCTACTCCCAAACCCCAGCATCACTTACTAATGGGATTAATTGGATTGTAAGGAAGCAAAAAAATTCAGCCACCTTCTAACTCAACTGAATTTGGGTAAGAGGAAAAATATCCCTGTCAATTTGTTTTAGACCGTGTACTAAATAACATCTGATATACCCGGTCAAAATTCTTCCTGAGGTCTGAGCTTCGTCAGAGCCATGATACCCGTATTCTACAGATAACGCAACATGCTAACAGTGCAGATAGTATGTTTAACTGGGTGGCTAAGCCAGGGATGTTTCAGTCGCGTTTCAAATAACAATAGAATCGCCTCCCTCTCTGTAGTTCATAGCATCTGAAGTAGTCCACTTTGTTTCTAAGGCAGCCAACATAAGGGAGTTGCTGGTCGGCCAGCTGCATCAGATGGCGTCATAGTATCCCAACCTTGTTCGCACAAGTTGAGGACCAGCTGCTACTGACAGAATGAATGAATGTAATGTTTTCCACATTCCAGCAGTGTCTGGCGGTCAGAGACATATGTGACAAAGGACTTGAGAAATTCAGCAGAGCTACTGTTGGCTTTTTCTTATTAGAACTTCTCGTTCCACCTTAAATGGCGAAGGAGTTATAGGCAAAACCGGAGCTCGGTTTAAGGGGGGGCGAGGGCACTTCCGGTTTCTCCTGTTACATTAAAAGCATGACAGTACAGTGCCACAGGGCGTCCGTGACTGAGCCCTGAGTTAATAGAGCTAAATGTCCAGTACATTTTAATTTTGGAACATGGAACAGTGTATTTCAATAAAAAGTAGACCACATGCCTGTGTACTTCCTGTTTTCTGTAGCAAACTGGTATTAGGCAGTAGAACGTTACTGCTACCTGGTTGGCATTTCTGCTGGTGAGTGCTGATTGGCATTACTGCTACTGAGTGCTGATTGGTTAGCATTGCTGCTACTGAGTGCTGATTGGTTAGCATTGCTGCTACTGAGCGCTGTTTGGTTGGCAGTACTACTACAGAGTGCTGATTGGTTGGCGATACTGCTACTGAGTGCTGATTATTTGGCATTACTGCTACTGAGTCCTGATTGGTTGGTGAGCTCTGCAGCTAATGGGCTAAATGAATCATATTGCGGTCACTGAACTCATGAAGGTATACGTGGCATCGTTTTCCCCCATATGAGAACTGCCTTGAGATAGATGCTCTGCATGTTCAGTAATGGCTGGGCCTACTGCCCGCACACTGACCCCGCAGTCACACTGCTTTGCTGGGATTAGTTCCAGTCGGCTGGGCCTGAAGCAGTTCCTCAAAGAACTAGAGGAATGCATGGAGCACAGAGCTGTCACTCTCGCTGAAGGGGGGAGAGGGGGAGTCCCACCTCCAAGACCTTCCAGTCCCACTGGCAAGCCGAGACTTGAGCAGTGATGAGCACTGCCGGAGAGAAGAGACAAGGGAAAATTAAGTGTGTGTGTGTGTGTGTGTGTGTGTGTGTGTGTGTGTGTGTGTGTGTGTACTTGTTTTCATGCACTTTCTGAACAAAATGTCCAGTATTGATGGGCAGTCCAGAGAAGAAAAAAAACAGGCTTAAACAAATTGCACTTCTGGAGTATAATATACATGGCATCTTCTTACAGAACTACTTGCTGATAATAATATGATTCTGATATCAATATGCATCCCTTTTTAATTAGATTTTTGACCATGATAAAATTAAAATGTGTTTTATTGAAATGGCAGGAAACATATATTTAACCGCAGCTAAATCATTTTTATCTCTTCTTTTGAAAACTTGCTTAATTTTCTGACTTTCCCCTTCCCTGTGCAAACAATAACTATTCATTAATTTATTCATTCTTTCGTTCATCACCCAAGCGGCTTATCCTCTTGGGCTTTGGGTGGGAGGCTGCTTGAGCCTTACCCATTGGTTTAGGGGCAGGAGGCAGGAAAACCCTTTGATAGGTCACCAAGAAATGGTGGGAATAAAATAAACGAAGAGAACCATAAACTCTCACACACTTTCTCTCACTTGTTTTGTACAGTCCTTTATACGACTCCAAGCCCTACCAACATATGCAAACAAGTATTTGTGCGTGTGCCTGTGGCTGCATGTGTTATAACGTGAAGGAATGTGTATGTGGCTAAGAGGGATGGAGGAAAACGGCATGTGGATTTGATTGCAGCAGCTGTCCTAGGTGTTGACGGGGCAGCAGCCGGGAGAGTCTATAGTACAGTATAGCAAAGCTTACTGTAGAGTGGATTGTGCATGATCCCCAAATAACTAGATGGCTCACACACCATAGCTATTACTTCCTTAAGACTGTCTTTTCCCTGTTGGCGTCTGAGCCTTAAATGCCATATGCACATCAAGCATTCAGTCGGAATAGTATTGGTTTTGCTTGGACTTCAGTTACATTGTATCACATGGGAAATCATTATTCTTGTTTTTTTTTGATTAATAGAAATTAGTCTGATTAAGCTTGTTCCCCACAGATGACATTTCAAAGCATACAATATCACGTCAAAGAACTATCAATATTCATTTCTGTAATTTTAAAGGCTGGTTATTTCCATAGTGTGTGTGTATATATAATATAAATAATTGATGGGTCATGCATAAACCATGCACATCATATCTTCCAGGGACAGTGTATCTTAACTGCAACAGCCTTTTTTACTTATATTAAAATTCAACCTCTTAAAAGGTCTTATTTTGGAATTGTTACTTTTTAGACTATTCAGTCCTGTGAAGCTAACCTTTGCTGCGAACTTTTATTAAAACGTGAGCATGAAACAAGCATGAAAAAACATTCTTAACATGTTAATGGAAAAGCTATTTCTGCATAATAAAATGTAACTATAATGCAAAGCGTTACTGGAACTTTGTGACATTGTAACCAACAGTGGAAAACAATGAAAATGGAGATTGAGGTTAGGAGCTGTGAGGGGTAGAGATTAGGTTGAAGCATGCTGGAGTATTCCTTTAAGAGATTAATGAATTGTTTTTACTCTATCCTTTTCTGCAGGCCTAGGTCATGGGGGGAACTAAGAGCAAGCCCAAAGAACCAGGCCAGCGTTCTCGCAGCCTAGACGGTACCATAGGCACAGGGAGTAGCAATGCCGGAGTACATCCACACCAGACCCTCACGCCCAACCGAAGCCCAACAGGAGATGGTCCCCGACCTGGCATTCAGTCCATTCACAACAGTGTTGAGCAGTCCCTGTTTGGGGGAGTGGACTCCTCCACCAATAGCATCACCTCCCCTCACCGCAGCATACTGGGAGCAGGTAAAAAAAAAAAACACCTGTGGCAGGGGTTAAGAAGCTTAACTTTGGCTTTTATAAAACAGTTAGTCTCAGTTCTAAAATCTAGATGAAGTTCAGTTCTAAAATCAGGGTTTGGTTCATTTCTAATATCTGGATGGAGTTCAGCTCTGAAATCTAGATGGAGTTTAGCTCTGAAATCTGGATGGAGTTCAGCTCTGAAATCTGGATGGAGTTCAGCTCTGAAATCTGGATGGAGTTCAGCTCTGAAATCTGGATGGAGTTCAGTTCTGAAATCTGGACGCTTATGTGGTTTGAGGTGTAAGACAGTGTTATCTGTAAAAATTGTGACTCAAGTACGTCACATTACTAAAAAACAGTAGTGCATCCTCAAAGCCTTGAACCTTGTATTGTCTGTGCTTCTGTCTGTTTGGATAAGGAACAGTGGAAATACATGCGCGCAGCTCCAGTAGAAAACCAGACGAGCTAAATTTGGTTGATTATGGCTGATTGACTACATTTGGAGGGGAAAAAAAAGTTCTAATTAGATTTTTTTACTAGACTATTTGTTTCATTTAAAATGACTTCATAGGTGTGTGTCCCTCATCTAAATACATGTTTTGGTCATTTTCTGAAAACAAGTTAACATATGCTCTACATAGGACATGATGATACAAAAAGTGTGCCTTTGTGTGTTGTATATTACATTTTCCCACTGTGTTAAACTCTGCAAATAAATAGATTGATACAAATTGTGGACTAACATTTGCAGTAAATGCTTTATTTAAGTTTGGTCTCTGTAGGGAATTAGCAAACATACTGTATTTTCACTTAGCAAATCCATAAAACCTGTCATTTGATTGGGGGTAGTCATACTTTTGCAAATGTGTGATTAAGCTATGAAAAGTAGTACATTTGGTAAAACGTACTTTGTAATTTGTTCATTGTTTCTTTGTGCAGGAGGCGTGACTACATTTGTGGCGTTGTATGACTACGAGTCACGCACCGCCTCCGATTTATCATTCAGGAAAGGAGAACGGCTTCAGATCGTCAACAACACGTAAAAAACCACACATGCGGCTGTTGTCAAAAATGTTAATACACACTCATGCATGCATACATACACACCTCCCCACAATGATGCTATACCATTGAACACACAAGAGGGCTTACTGGACAAGTCAGGAACACGGGAGAGTGTCTTAAGTTGCTGCGGATATTTTAAGCGCCACATGATAGTGATTTATGAAATGACATCATGCTAGAATCATCAGAAATAAACCTTTTCTGACAGTTCAAATCAAACAGACTATATCATAATGTGCCATGATGTGGCAAGAAATGACAATTCAACACATAAAACTGACACATCGAACCACTGATGCACATCCAGCTCACTCTGCCATCTTCTTGTGGATAAACTTTACTCATATTGGCTGAGCTGAGCTTTAACCAATCGGATTGTTGATATGAGGCACGACAACCGTTAGTCTCGTGTCCGTGCTCAAGAACTACAAGGGGGAAATAATGATTGAAACCAAAAATATGTTCCAAACATGGGACATTACAAGGACTGCAGTTTATATTGAGTGTGCCCGTTTTTACAAACCAGGGGTGTCCAGTCTTCTCCACAAAAAGCCTGGGTGGCTGCAGGTTTTCATTTCAAACAAGCCGGAGCACACCTGATTCTACTTGTGAAATCAGTTGTTTTCAGTCCTCAAGTAGTTGCGCACACGTGCTGCTGTTTTGTTGAAATGAAAGCTTTCAGCGCCCCGCCTTAAATAGTGCAATGCTATATAAACCCAACCTACAAACACAATGTCAAGCACACATGGTAGCTTTACAGGGAAAGGAGAACACTTTTCTAGCTTTGTATGGATGTTAAAGGAAAACAACTTTTTGGAGCATTTCTATAGGTACATTCAAGTCTTTGCTAGTTAAAAGCAAGAGGTGTACATACTTCTGCCAACAAAAACATCTACTATATGCTTATACACTCATCATCAAAAGAATAGTCTCGGCAGGGAATTGGAGAGGTTCCTAATGGTGCCCTGCGATATTCCATGCAGCTTGAATATTCTCACACAGTTCCTGCAGATTTTGCGGTAGGGGTGGAGGTGGAGTGACACCAGACCTTCTGGACTGTGTGATGAGTGACAACAAACTGTTCATCTTTGGCACAGACCGCAAAGCCTCCATACACGGATTCGTTGGTCGTCTCCACCAAGACAAAAGCGCGAAGATGACCCGCTGCCATTCTGAGACACTCCATGACATTCTGGCACGACACCATTGCAGTCTTTAGCGGCGTTGACGTGGTGTTAAGGGCAGTTGTCGTAACGGTCTGCGTGTATGTAGCCATCTGCCGACGGTACTGATGTACTGATGTTAACACAATGAATGATATAAGGCATCACTGCTCACTGAATGTCTGCAGTCGTGGCTGTTGGGTCAGTCAGGTACAGCGATAAGACCCGTCCTTGCTTACATCACATGCATGACAGAGCGTGAAACTTGAACCATTGGCATGTCTCACAATGTCAAACCTCCCCACCAAGTTTCATTCCTGTCGATTGATTACTTCTGGGTGCAGCTATTTGTGCAACTGTTCTTTTGATGATGAGTGTACGTATATGTACGAGTGAAAGGAAAAATAAAGATCACCGAGACCACAGAAAGATCATAAATAGACCCCAGGTAAAAATATGCAACACAAATGTAGATTATGGGTCCTTATTTTAGCAGGTACGCTTGAACAGTCCTGAATACTGGGGGTGCCGCAACCCTCTCAGCCCCCTTACTTCTTATGCCCAAGGGACACACCCTTCAAGGCAGACATTAACACACCCACTACCCCCCCCCCACCACATACAAGCACTTTTACCGTCACACACACACTCTCTCATCTGTCTGCTCTGGCTGTGCTTGCTGGCTGCTGTGCCACCAAAGTGTGTGTAGCCCCTCCTCACTCCCCCCACTGGTAACCATAGGAACTAGCTTTCCTCTGAAGGCTCTGGATTTGCGAGAGATGGCTGTTTTTTTCCATACGTGTGTCCTTTTTTTGGGATTTCCAAGCTCACAAAAGCTCAGCTGCACGTCTTTGCCTCCGCTTCCTCTCTCTCTCTTTGTGCTCCCGATGATCACTTCCTTAGACCGGCATGCGCACTGCCGCTAGAAAGGGAGCGTTTTAGAACAGCATCTCCTGCTTCTGTGTGTAGATGAAAAGACTCTGGGATGCTTTTAAAACAATGAATGTTGCGCCGGTTACTGTCAAATCAATACAAAGGCAGTGGACCATACTCGCATTCAACCCCACCCCAGTCCTATTACACACACTGTCCTAAAGCCACCCCATCTTCGATAACACATTAATCGGATTGTTAATGATGTCTCTTCCACCTCAGAAAACACACAGTGGGATTAAAGGGGAATTCCATGGATTTTTTTTTTTTTTTTTTGCACCACACACTATTTGAATTCTCTAGTAACATGATTATAACACAAATATGACCATTTTATTTACTATCCAAAACAACCAGTGTATTTAGGGTTATAAGAGAGCACTAAATCTGAATTAAAAGTTCTTTGCATTAAACTTTTTGCATTAAAAAAACCCCTACATATCATTGCTGTCCAATGAAAAACATGTATCTCCATTTTTGTCAGTTTTTACTTTTATCTATCATTTGATCACATGAGCTGCTGTTTATATTGTGTGAAAATTTCATAATGAATGGACCAACAGAAATGCCCAAAATCGCTTTTTTGCCCTCTCCTGTAAATCTCCTGTTTCTTTGGACAGCGACGATATGTTTTAAGAAGATATATTTTATGACCAAACCTTCTTAAAGCTATTGTACAGTAGTGTCTCAGGCATGAAGTTGCACATTCAGAACTATTTCTTGTAATAGCCTACTGTAATGTAGCGTTTAAAGGTGTTAAACACTTCAGATGTCTGGTTCCTATGACCACCGCTGTAAACAATTCTGACTTCATGTTTCTTTACAACGGTGCATCACACCGCTCTGAATTCCTTCTGTATCTTATGACATTCATTAGTTAGAACATTTGAGGAAAAATAAATTGGTGGAATTCCCATGAAGAAAAAACTAGAGATGTAATTATAAGCAAATTTCACAATGCAATTTGTGTGGATTTACAGTTTCCGTTGATAAGCAAAAGAGAAATGTCAGCAGTTGTTTTTATTCATTTATTTATTTTTTTGCCAAAACTTCACCGCTAGGTTTCGTGAAAGCGGAATTAAAACAAAACATTTCGGTAGACAGATACATTTAAAGTGTAAATGGTTTAAATGGTCTAATTTGCAGTGCGTTTGAGCTTTTTGCGATATTTTGTGGTCTCTTTTAAAGGAGCAATATTCAAAATCTATAGTGTAAAACATTCTAAAATTAGCAACCAAATTTGAAGTAATACGTTTTAATTGTCAGTATATTCTGTTGCAGAGATATCTACTGCTAGCCCTGACCTGTCTTGACTCGTAATACCACTTTGTACCTCCAGAGGTGATAGTAAGTCACTGTAGCATCAAGTCAAATGAGACCAAAGTGAGTCCAAAATGAAAGCACTAGAAAGCAGCACTGGTCCACTGGCATATTCTGACCTATAGGCAATGTTTATTCCTGGTAAGATAATTTAAGAACAGGTAGCCAGTGAAAAGAAGACTGAAGAAGACCATCTTACACATTGCTCCTTTAAGGAATATCAAGGGATCATTTTGATAGAACATTTCTAGGCTTATCTCAGAGTGTCTATTACAGATACTTTTCTAAGTCTTCTCTGTATTCTGTATTCACAGGTCATTGTGGCCCACTGCCCCTGTACTAAGATCAAGGAATGTTAGCATGTGAATTGTAACACCCCTAGCAAAAACATATGGAGGTCATTAAAACTTATAGTAAATGTTTTCTGTACATCGCATATAAACAATAAGATGAAAAATCATTTTTATCCTTTTTGTATAAGTTGATTCAGATTTATAGTGTCTTTCTCTAGAAGTCCAAATGTATTTGTCTATGGCTTTTGCTCTAATACCTGCTGTGTTTCTTTTTTTTATAATCCTGAACCTTTTTCACGCCACCTTCCCCTCTATCTCCTCTCACATGCGGTCACTGTTTAATCTAGGAGAAAGCTGAACTGCAGGTTAGTAACAGCTGCTTTGCTTTTGCCTGTGCCGTCCTTGCCTGCTTCACGTATGAGTCTTCCACGTCATTCTTCTACATCCACCGGAGATATGTCTAGGCTTCTGGAGAACGACAAAAATAGTCTCACGTCTCCTCAAAACTGGACCAGAGGCTGTCATCTTAGTTTTGTCCTTCACGTCCACTCTTTGTGCCAGTTTCAGTTTCATTTGCTTCCCTGTAGTTGCCTGCAGCCGACGCTTGGATTTCAACTTTTTCCACTCCATTTACATTCCATTATCGTTTACTACCATCATCCATTAAAATCCACCACTGGATTTGTGGTTCAGAACTGCCTGCACCAACATGTAGCAGGGCTGCACAATCAGAGTGAGGATGTAATGGAGTACAAGCATTGTAAATACATATTCATATGACAGAAATCAAGGGCCTGTTTGCACTTTACAACAGTATGTGTATTTGATGATCGAATTATGTTGCAACTCTATCCACTCTAACCACATACGGAGGTGGCCGGAGACCAATCTTGACAGCTTTGAATATAAGTGTAACCAGAATATGTTTTACACATAATATATATGTTCATTATATGTACAATCAGTAGAGTAGGAGACCAGTTAATAAACAATGAAACAAAAGGTGGGAGATATGTGAGACTGGATTTCCCCAAACCAAGTACCTTCATGCACTCTGGCCAAGCTTGTTCACACAAGTCTTAAGGTGGGGGGGGTGTAAACATGTAAACTGGAAACGTGTCGATACGCTTTTTATGTGGGAAAGTAAAAGCAGGTCTCAAACTGGCATTTCAGTGACAATCCAATATATATCCATATACTATCTGATATTTGAGTAGCTAGCCTAGTCATAGTGATGCAGTTATTCAGTCTCTGCTTCCTTAACCATGCCTTTTGCAACACCCTCAGGTTAAGGTACTCATGTTTCAGAATAGCAAATTATAATCATTATATATTAGAAATTATGACTTGACGCAAATGCAAACAGAAGTGTTCTGAATTGTTGGCCTGTATATATCTTCTCATGATGAAATGGAATAAATACCTAAATAGTGAGTTTAGTATTTGAATAATGAGCTAATAATGCTAAAGTCTGAGGTGACTGATAAATCAGTGTGATGATCAGTTATTAATCTCAGTGTTACTGAGCTCTGCTAAAGTCTGAGTTCACTGATAAATCAGTGTGATGATCAGTTATTAATCTCAGTGTTACTGAGCTCTGCTAAAGTCTGAGTAGACTGATAAATCAGCGTGATGATCGGTTATTAATCTCAGTGTTACTGAGCTCTGCTAAAGTCTGAGGTGACTGATAAATCAGCGTGATGATCAGTTATTAATCTCAGTGTTACTGAGCTCTGCTAAAGTCTGAGTAGACTGATAAATCAGTGTGATGATCAGTTATTAATCTCAGTGTT
>CM067492.1:4466969-4541531 GCA_034552555.1 Semaprochilodus insignis | reverse complement strand
TCTATCTATCTATCTATCTATCTATCTATCTATCTATCTATCTATCTGTCATCCCCTGTCCCCCTCTCCTGTTCCATCTGTTCTATTTCTGGATCGTTTGGTATCTTTCTCTTCCTCTGAAATGGTTATTGTGGTTTCATCTTTTTATTTCACGTCATGATTTCTTAAACCGTCGTCGTCTTCATCTATGTTAGTAAGAACATTGTACTGAACATTCCACTCGTGTATCCTGATAACACGCCTCCTTTTACCCACAGGGGCAAAGTTTCCTATAAAGTGGACTGCGCCAGAGGCTGCTTTGTACGGCCGCTTCACCATCAAATCTGACGTATGGTCGTTTGGGGTTTTATTGACCGAACTTACAACAAAAGGCAGGGTGCCATATCCAGGTAAACGCGCGGGGAGTATTTTCTGTGTGTTATCTGCATTGTGCAATTGTTAAGTACAATTTTGACTGTGCAGCTGATACTGTATGTCACATTGAATCAAATGAAGTGCAGCTGTGTATGGAAATATGTCATACAAAAGGATAACACATTTGTACAGCTTTGTGTTGCGGTCATTAACAAAACCCTCTTTGGCTGCAGTACGCCTTCAGAAAGATTTTGCTGACCCTGTAGTGGTGAGGCACTCTTTTATTCTGGAGCAGCACCTGCACACATATAACCTTCATAGAACAATCATCAGAAGAATACCTTTCCTTCATCCTCACCACAAAAGTCAGTGTGATATGTTTACAAAAGAACATCTAAACAAGCCTGATGCATTTTTGGAAATATGTCATGTGGACAGATGACAGATAAAATCAAACTTTTTGGCCACAGTGAGCAAAGGTATGTCTGGAGAAAATAAGAGTGCAGAATCTCATAAAAGAAGAACTGTTAAAAGGGTGCTCTGGGCCTGCGTTGCTGCCAGTGACAGGGGAACATTTAACTGGTAGATCAAATGAAGGACTATTCAGAATAAAGGAATGAAATACCAGCAAATACTGGAAACAAAGATCACAGCATCTATAAAAAAAGCTGAAAATGAAAAGAGGTTGGGTTCTACAAGAGAATAATGACACTAAACACACTTTAAAATCCACAGCGCACTGCCTCAGGAGACGCAAGCTGAAGGTTTTGTCATGGCACTCACGGTCCCCTGACCTAAACATCATTGAAAATCTATGAATAGACCTCAGAGCAATCCGTGCAAGATGCCCCAGGAATCTCACAGAACTAGACGTCCTTGCAAGAGAGAATAGGCAAAATCCCCCAAATAAGAATGAAAGAATGTCAAGATGTACTGACCATGTGGAATGCCCAACCTACTTCTTCAGGCCTTTTAAAGGTGTAAAAGATGGAATTAAAAAGCAACCTTGCTTTAAATATTAAAGAAATTAGTCCTTTTTTTAACTTAACTTAAAATTAGGTCATCTTTTACCGGCTTAGCTATTCACAGTAACAGAACTGTTGACCAGGGATGACCAAACTTTTGCCTGTCACTGTATCTATATATTATAGCTGCATTCAATGGTGTACCTGTTAGCTGTAGTTTATGCTCACATCTGAAATAGTAGGGCTGCCCTCTAGAAGTCGACGAGTCGAATCGTCAGTCGGAGACCCTTTAAGTCGAATGAGAACCTTTAAGTCGACTGACAACAGTGAGGAGTTTTTTTTTTTTCATAAAACAGACAAAAGCTTACAAAAGTGCACAAGAACTTTAAGAATTTAAAAAGACATTTTAATAATTATTAAAAGGGGAACAATGAATATATATTTAAGTTCTAACTGGGCTATGGCGCATGCTTGCTAAAAATTAAATCCACGTGACAACGTGCGCTGGCGGTTCACCGCTGAAGGAAGCTAAAGCTGAGAAACACGGGTGGAACGATGTCTCAGAAAAAGTGTAAAGTGTGGAGGCATTTTGAACTTTTAAAAGATAAACCAAATAAAGTTAAATGTAACCTCCCGACATTATTGGTAAGTAAATTAGGCTGCTATTCAGATTGTTCATCATTTCAAATGTGACAACAGGCGGGTGAAGCGCAGGTGAGTGAAGTTACAATCAGGTTAGCACTGACATTTCTCAGAAAAAGTCTGGAGGAGCTTTTGAAGAAGAGAATCTGAACAAATTAAAGCTAATTCTGCTCGTCATTTAGTCAGACATGGAACACTGCTTCAAACAAGTGAGTTGACTTTCGTTTTAGAAAGTCAACTATTTTAGGAAAAATGGACCGAAGACGTTTGTTTTATTATAATTCATTTATTTTAGAACCTGAATTACAGATATTTTTATTTATTCGTTTACAGCTAACATTATTTTATTTAAAGATAAGTACAGTCACTTAATATGCCTGTCGATAAACGAGAAATAATTATTTCAGCGCAGGTAATATAATAATTAAACGGTTTCAGGTCTACCGTTCTCCTTTTCATCTAAAAATAATTTAATTGTTGACTAATTTGGTTTTATTTAGGAGTTCATTATTTATGAGAGATGAAAGACGAAGGGTCATCCTACTGAAGAAGCTGTTAAAAGTGAAATTAAAAAGACAGGCTATAAGTGCTAATTTTTTAGCATAAATACGTTACTTGCTGCCTGACGCTATATTCTGTAATTAAATCAGGCTCCAATTCAGATCGTTCATCATATGCCACGTCTCTTTTAGTTCAGAAATATGTTCCTGTGACTCTGCTGACTTTCTAAATGAGGAGGAAGTCAGATCTGAAATGTATGCAAATTGATTTACTGATTAGTGGATAATGTATATGGAGAAAAAACATGAACGAATAGTCGAATCGTCGGCCAGGACGGGTTTTTTTAGCCTCTACACCAGCGCTATCCCCTAGTAATGTAAATGCCGCTTGTTTTTCCCCCCTTATCTACGGTTAGTTAATACTTGATCTGTTGGTTGAAGAAAAGTGTCCACTCAAAGGCCATCATGGCAACATCCCCAGCTAGTGTTTTCCAGTTCTACAAAACCAGGATCCTTTCTGTTGGACACATATTAACACAAACACATATTTGAAATATCCGGTATATGAAATAACTGAAAGAACAAAACCATCCTAAATAACGTGTAGCAGTTGGCTGAAATATCTCCCATAAAGTCACACCACCGTGGTTGGAGGCCTGCTGTTCTAATGCGATGTCACTGTTTACGACACTGACTGCTGTTGTACATGCCAACTTCTTTGATGTCCTCCTCAGGGATGGTGAACCGGGAGGTCCTGGACCAGGTGGAGCGTGGCTACAGGATGCCCTGCCCAGCTGAATGCCCTGATTCCTTGCACGAGCTCATGCTGGCCTGCTGGAGGAAGGAGCCTGAGGAGCGGCCCACGTTCGAATACCTGCAGGGTTTCCTTGAGGACTACTTTACCTCCACTGAGCCACAGTACCAGCCAGGGGAGAACCTGTAGAGAGTGCCCCGTAGAGCAGCTTCAAAGAGAGGCTTGGATGAGGCCATGCTGCACCATGCTCCTTAGAAAGAGTATGAGTGTAAAGTGACAGCTAACTTTCACAGTGAAAGGAGAAAGCAGACACCTATATATATATATTTTTTTTGTATTAGCCACAACAACCGGTGCTAACCTCCTGTTAAAGAACATAAATGGATGGAACTCGTAGGGGCAATGTTTGAACTCTGCTTTTTTATTTTTTTATTTTTTTGTAGGTCAACAACGATCGATCTTCAGCAGCTTTTCTGACCTCATTGTGTTTCCAACTCGCCTTGCTTAAGCTCCTTTAGAGGATGCTCCAGATCTGTCACTCATCATCTCTAACAGCCCCCATATCCCCTGCACCAGTCTTCTTCTGAGTCCTCCCCTTCCCCCAGCTTTGCCCCAGTTGCACCCAGGCTCTGGCAGATAGGGCTAGGTCAGGAGTTCTCCACGGAGGCCCAAAAGCCTATGGCTCTCTTCAAGATACAAAGCTGGTGGAAGAGACTTGAAAGCCACCATCAGACATCCAGAGGACATGATTTTGGAGTGTAGCCCTTTTTCTGATGAGCAGCTTTTTAACTGTCTTCCAGTGTCCATTCAAGACCATAAGTACCTTCTCCTGAAGGAGGCGATGTTCTGTAGTTTCTCTTTCTTAAACCTGGATCAACCGAAGAACAGTTGAAGACTGTAATGTGGATCTTTTTTGTTTGTACTTTGAAATTATATTACCATGCTAGCAAGGTCATAAGGCAGGCTGGACACGGTCATGTGATGTCGCCACACTGAACATTCTGTCAAAGACCAAACTCATGGCAAAATGCGGCATTCAGCCACAATAGTTTTTTCCTCTTTTAATACTTTTATGATATTACATGACTCTCTTTTTTTTTCCTGATATGACCTAAAACAACTACTGATAGTCTCTTGTTAAGATAGAGACAGCTGTATAGTCTTGTGATTATCTGTGCCAATGGGGGGGGAGGTTTTGTACCATTTTATTATATATAAAGTGTATTTTTAATAACATAATCTTTTGGTATCATCAAAGAAAAAAGGGGGTGGGTGAGCTTTGTAATCAGATTTGAATTTGTGAGAGATGAATATCAGCCTGATGCTTTGGAACCAACTCCTCAAAAACTCCAAATGATTTCGCTTTGGGCATTCTTCTTTTAACATGTTGATCATTTTCGGTGTTTAGAAAGATTCCTCGTCTTGAGCCTGCAGTTTTAAGAAGCAGTTGATATATTAAACCTTATTTTGTGTTTTGACCTAGTACCGTCGTGCACTATGCTGCTCCCACAATTGGAAGATCTCTTACGAACGCTTTGCAAAGGCAACAATGGGCAACCACTGTCAGATATGTGGCCGGGTCTTATCACACACAGGCAGAAAGCATAGGAAACGAAGAGTGTTATATGTGTCAGTCCTCTTCACGTCTTTGGTCAAGGCACATTCTGTCTGGTTTGTTGCAAAAGGTGAAATGCTGTAATACCTGCTGAGACAATATAGAGTTAAAAGGTTTGTAGGAATTGTAGGATATGTTTTATGAGTAACGATGGTGACTGTGAATAGTAGGTGAATTAGCATAAACAGGTGCTCCCCGATGCACTGATGTTTCCAACAGCCTGCGGTGTTAATTGCTTTTCTCACTTTAGCCACTTTGGCACAGTCGCAGGTAGATGGGACTCCCATGACGCTGGTCAGTTGTTGCTGTAAATACCGTCCTCTGGTCATGCTTACTGTAAATATCATATTTATTCACACTGTTTGGTTAGAATAATCTGGCCTGCTTTTAAACTAAACCTTACGGACTGGTTTTCCAGCTACTGTTTAAGCATAATCTTTGAATATTTACATTGCTTTGCTGTCACAAGAAGACCCCCTCAGCTCCATTGTATCCTCTTTTTGTAAAGAAAAAAATCATTTAAATTAAAAAAAAAAAAAAAACACTTTACGTTTTGTGATGACAGGGCTGGTAGAACTTTCAAAAAGCAATCTATTCAAAGGTCATTTCTTACATTATCATGTATTAAGTTAAGAATGTCTCATTATTCCTTCTGTTTCAAGAATATTAGGATTTTCTTACGGCATAGGCGAGTGTAGATCTGGGCTGAATGTGCCACAAAATCTCATTGAGTTTGTAAGTTATTGAAAGCTTGAATTGAATTGAAGTTGAATTTAATTATCCATCGACCACTAATTCACCTTCTATTTCGCCCAGTAAACATAAGTAATGTTCTTTCATAGCAACTGTCGTAAACTTGAATATTTCCTATGAAGTTGGCAAATATGTCATGATCAGCCTAATAAAAAAATTGTAGCACATTAATTTGGTACGCGTTATTAGTTTCGGTTTCTGTAAGCTACTACTTAGTCAAGCTTAGTAGTATCACATTTGAAACTAAAGAGGTAACTTTACAGTACTTCACAAAGGTCTTGGGCAGCCATGGAAAAACAGGTTCAAAGGGCCCATATCATGGAAAATTTAATTCCTCACTCTTCAACACTTTTTTTTTTTTTTTTGGAAAAATTGATGAAGTTGCAGTAATTGTTATAGCCTGGCTATAGCACTGGTTTTAGAATGATGCATAATACAGGTAAACCAATCAGAACACTTACATATATCAGAATCAGCTCATTTACATATATCAGTCTTAAAGGCCCAGTAACAAAATTAGCATTTTAGTTTAATTCAGATGGATAAAGAAAGGTTGTATTTTTAAAAATGTATTTTCACTTTTTGGTACTTAAAAGCACACAGATGTCATGAGTGTACCTTTAAAGAAATAGAACGGAAAGAACAATATAGGATGTGGGGCTTTTAAGCTATTATCGCAGCAGTATGTATTGCTAGCAAAAACGGTATATGACCTCAGTTATCTTGTTTTTAGCAAGGTTTTTGATGTAAATACGAACAAACACAGGACTGGATCAGTTAAATCAATTAAGTAGTGCATAGTAACGAGGAGAAGTAACACAAAGTCGAAATGTGTTATTTATCCATTTATTCACGTTCAATGTTATTGAACAGACAGATTCCTGCTGTCCTAATTTGTCTGATCTGTCTTTTGCGATGCACCCTCTGTAATGTATCTAAATGAAGTGTGCTACAATTTTTTTGCTAATGTTCTATAAAGCTTAGCCAAACGTTGCTATGAAAGTTGCTCTCAGTAGCTCTGTTTTTTTTAATACATTTCTCCATTGGCACTGGCATTGAGATCGAATTTACTAATGAGAAGATGCTTATATATCCAGCTGTAGTAAGTTATTTGACAGTAGCTGATATGACTTTCATCATACAGCTAGCCAACCTCAAATTCAGCCTTTTGACTAATTAACCATGTTTCTGCTTTGATCTTCACTGTTCATGTACATATGCTCTTTTACTACCACTATTTTGTTTGAATTAACTTTTTAAGAAAGTGGGTTTTTGTTAGGGTTTGGCTGATTCCTGCAAAACGTTCTCCACGCAAGTGCTCTATTTTCTTGCAATAAAACTGCTGATGGTATCGATGGCCGTATATGTTTTTCTCTCTCTCTCTCTCTCTCTCTCTCTCTCTCTCTCTCTCTCTGTCTCAGAGGGCAGATGTACTGTACTAGACATTACTAGGTTAGAAACTGTGGTTTGATTTCAGGTGGAAATGATGACTTAAGAGACATGCTTGTTTACGATGAGGAACTGGAAATCAGCATTTTATGATTACAGTGTACTATTGTTGTACCAAACGAGTCCTATTCTTTCCCCTTTTTAAATAGATTGACACCTTATTAGTGTACTCGGCCTATGCAGGTTTTTTTTTCTCGTTTGAAAGTCTTTGCTCGTCTTTTATACTCCCATTTTCTCTTGCTCACAGTATATTGTACAGTTACGTCATGACCCGTTTCAAATGTAGAAGAGAACTTTGCAATGAGAGTTGTATACTTAAACAAAAAAGTTATGATCATATGTTGTTATCTTTTGTAAGTGCAATAAACTACATTTCTAAAGTTTGGATTTAAGAGTGGGTTTTAATGTGTTGTCTTGTTTCGACTGTTTTTGCATGTAGTAAGAAGAAAACGGCATCAACAAGAAACCTGCTTTAAAGGCTAAACCTCTGTTGCGTTTCTGTTATTCAGGGGTCACAATGGCTAATGGTGAGATAATGAAGCCTGCACTGAAGTCATGCTCATAAATAAGAATTCCACTGATTTCTCACTTTTCTGCAGAAGTAAAATTTTAAAATAATATAATAAATAATAATTCACCACTCAGAGTAGTTTGTGAAATACTCTGTTACAAAGAAATTCACCAAGTCAGAATTGTTCACAGTGGTGGTGATGGGGGAACCCAAAGTCTGAATCATTTAATGCCTCGGAAAGCCAAACCAAAGAAACTTATTACTGTACATGAAATGGTCATGGCTATGCTGCCTGATGCCGGAGACCTATTATCAACATTACACATGAGCACACAGAAAACATGTGTAGGTTCACTGATCAATGAAAAAATGTTGGAATTCCTTTTTAATGTTTAGAAACATTTATGTCCGTCCCACATGCATTGCTTTTCAATATTGCTTTTTCCTACAAATTGACTGTAGGTCAAAAGCAATGCTCTACTTGGCACTAGAGGGCACTGTTTCCTTTTGCATGCTCACTGATAGATAGAACCTGGAGGGGCCTCTCAAAAGTCAGCTTATTTATAATGTGAAAACAGTGTTCATATTGTGTGTAATTAATAATTAATAAGTGCTCTGGACGTTGGCAAGCTGGCATACTTTGACATACTATGCAAGATCCGGATCTGGATAGAATCTCAACGTGCATCAACGTTGCTTGGGTACGCATGAAAAGAAGGCCTTACTTCGAGACTCTTAAATCTATAGGGCCTAGGTATAGCTGAAGATGGCATTTTTAGAGGCACCAGCTAATGGACCTAAGTATAGCTGAGGACATTGATTCAGGCTTGTTATGGGAGTCTCTCAGTAAAGCTTGGGAATATACTGAGGTGCATCTGTTATTGCCCTTGATGTAGACATGTGTACAAACCCATCATGAGTTGGGGGGAGGGGGTGCTTGTGGAGGGTCTAATTCAACAAGACACCAATGAAGGAAGCCCCAGTGAAATATTCATGAAAGCAGTTGATATGTGCTGCTGCTCAGGATGTGTGGTTAGGCAGTCATGTTATTATATTTAGCAGTTGTTAGTTATGATTACTTGCTTTCTAATAGGTGATAGGTGACAGGTTTGGCCACTATGAGAAGTCCCCAACCAATGTGTTTATGACTAAAACGAAAACATTTTCACTCCGGAATAACCCTACAGAATTCCGAAACACCTTTAAACAGCTACAGCTCAGTCACAGCTACTGCTACAAGAGCTTTACCAAGGGGACCAAACACATTACTCTGAAATAATGTTCTGAAATCTTCACACTGGCTTCCATTCAGTAACAGAACAGATTTTTAAATGGTTTAAAGAGATATGTTTAAAGAGTTTAGACCACACATGTGCCTTAGATCCATAGATTCAGGTTAGCTTGTCAAGCCTAGAGTCCAGACTTGGCATGGTGAAATAGCATTTAGCTGGTACGCTCCATACACCTGGACTCCCAGACAATATTAGATATTCACCAAATCTTTTAATCTAGGTTGAAAACATTTCCATATGCATGTGTCCCTATGCATTTACTCTTGCTGCACTATATACATTACTTTAGCATTTATTTTAATAAGCCTTAAGCCAGAGTTTCCATTCTGTTTTTATGATTTAGTTTTTATGTAATTTTCCCTTCCTTTTATTTGTTTCATTTATTTGTTATTTCTTTAAACTATCACACTTTTCTACTTTCGACTTTTTTTTATTTGTCCTATTGTTGAGTATTTAAGCTATTATGGTCATTTTCAATGTTCATAATTTTATGGGGCCTTATTTTTCTCATACTGTAGATCTCTAGTCACCCTTTGTCTGAAACACTCTGTTACAGTCCCTGTGTCTTTAAGATCCCCTTCTTTAAGCCCCCCAGTGAGCCCAGTGTGCTCTAATAGGTCGGCTTGCTCACTCTGTTTTGACTGGTCAACTGCCAGAGCTGCATCCAGCTACAAGTCCTGCCCCCACACTGCTGTGGGTGTTCTTACAATGCCATCAGTTTGAGCCAAAGTCCAATCCTAAAAGTCGGGTAGAACAGGTTGGTAAACCTGATCCACATTCGCAGACTGGAGCAGGACATTTCGGTTTTACTGTTTTAGCTCCGTGTGTTTTGTGTGAGAGGGCATGCCAAGCTTGCTGGTAGGCGGCAAATAAGGATTGTGTTACGTAATGACATCACCTTGTAACAGAGAAAAGTGCTGGACCGCCAACAAGGCTTTTTAGGCAGCTGAAAAAAGTGTATTTTTGTGGAAGAGAGTTTTCCCCTCTGGCTGTATACGCTACAAGACACACCAAAAGGAAGGAGACACACAAAAAGCTACAGGACACACCAAAAGGAAGGAGACAACCTGAAAGCATAATAGGTACCCTTTAAGCATGTTTTAATTTTTGCTTTTATTTAGGGAAGCCATATTGAATTGCCTTTGTGTATGAAATGTGCTATATCAATAAACGTGCCTTACATGATCGTAAGTGTATAGGTATTTGGAGCCCTGTACAATTAATTGACCATGCTTCAGATTCTCTTCGGATTGAATAAGAGGAACATCCAGTCAGTCTGCATTACGCTACAAGAGACATACAAAGAGTATCCATCTCAGCTTGCCAGCTACTGAAAACCATCTCATGTCTATAGTCTCTGATATTTTTAGCACCTATGGGCACTATAAATGTACAATAGCCTACAAACAGTACTGTACTCGCATCAGAAGTATTACGTCTCTCTTTACACATCGTGTTGACTGTACACAAACCCGCCTCCTCCAGGTGTCACCCTAAAGTATTTCTAATGGGGATTTTTCGCACCCGTATTCCGACAAGCCCCGCCTCCTCCATAACGACTGACAAGGAGGTCATCCGCACATGGCGGGCTTTAATTGACCTTCTGGGCTCCGATTGGATGGTAGTTCTGGCAGGCGCGTGAACGTTTAGACTTCTGACCAATCCTAGTGCAGGAGGCGGGGCTTGTCGGAAAACGAGAGGGGCGAAAAAAAGATTTCGTGCAGGTGGGTTGAGAAGAGTTCAGCGGTAAAAACCAACAGACTTCAACGAAATGCCGAGATGCCGCGGTGAGGGGGCAGAGTGCGGTGTTCGAGGGCTGCTGCTGTTTCCAGTCTGTGAAGTTATACGGCTGTCCCGGCAGGTAGGTGTACGCTGGCAGGATTTTACCGGCAACTTTTTGTCCGCGACACAGTTCAAGTTACCTGTCTTTTGTGGCATTTCAGTAGCGAGTTTCTGCTTTCTGTGGGGAGCCGTGGTCGTCCGTGTTTGTTGGGTTAGTGTTGCTTGCCCCGTCATGTTGTGTTTCCCTGGTAGCGTTAGTCAGTTGACTGTCACTAATAAAAAAAAGGACTGAAGTGATTTAATAACCTGTGTTATATGAGCCTGCTCGGTGTGGTGTGTACAGCCCCTTTGTGATATGAGAAACGTGTCCGAAACTCAAACTCTAAGTCTCAAATGACTTCTTACCCCCTACGAAGTGCACTTTGTATGTGTCAACGCAAACAGAGGAGTCATTTGGGACTGAGCCACATATGTCTTGCATATACTACACATGCACCGTTTCTGGTGAAAGAGTCACAAGTGTCTGACTCATATAGTGCACTATATAGGGCGTAAGCTATGAATGCCCCCACTCCCTCCCCCGCCCCTCTCTTCCTGCTTTGTGACACGTTTATTGCTCTCACTGATGCCTGAGCTGATTCCTGGGCAGACTGGAGAGAGTAGGCTATAAGTTAAAAATCTCACACAGCAGGTGCCAAGACGGAACCTTTACTTTTACTTTTCTTATATGTTCTGCTGCCACCCCTCCTGTTTCCTGTTTCGGGTCTTTGTCTGTTTGTTTCTCAGCCCTGGTCCTGGAGGCAGCCTGCCCTGCACATTATACCAGCACTGTTTACCACGATTCACTGAATACGCCCCAGTCTGGCTGACATACAGTAGAAAAGCAGTCAGTGGCAGTTTTAATAATGCACCTTTTATTATAATCATGACAGAATAAGCATCTCTTTATTGTGCACTTCGCCAGCTTTTTTTCTTGTTACCAGGACTATTTTTGATGTGTGGTTGTATCAGTAGTTTCACACATGATGCAGATGGTGTGTCTGCAGTGTTTTTTTTTTTTTTTTTTTTTGTTTGGCAACGAAAAAGAAACCGTTAACCACTCGCAAGCAGAAGTTAACAGAGTGATGCAGTGCAGTTTTGTAATACCCCAACAGCTACACTTGCTCTGCAACAAGTGGGAAACTTGTAGTTCTCGGTGACAGAAAGTTGGTACCTGCTATCTTGAAGGGCGTTGGACTTAAAGGATGTTCCAGTAACTGTTTTTTACAGAAGCTTGTTTGGGTTTTCCAAAGAGGTTTGGCTTATTTGGTTTCAGAAGCAAGTGCCAGATCACCCAAGTCTCTTAGCACTCAGTACAAGCTGTGCATTCTGCGGGAAGATGTATGTTTCAGCCTTTTGCAACATCAAAGAGTTGTATGACAGGGCTCACTAACCCTTTAGTCCTATGTATAGACCTATTTAAAAAGGTCTGGGTTAGAGACCTTTCAAAGAACTGCATTAAAACAGGTTCTCCATAGGTCTCATTTAGGTTCTAAACAGACCCAACGTAGGCTTAACGCTAGATGTTGGAACATTTCTGTGGAGGTTATGTTGAATTCGGCCACAGGATCATTAGTGAGGTCAGGTAATGATGATGGATGATTAGCTGTGGGTCGTTTTTTAGCAGACCTCAGTAAAATTGATGTAACTGTAAGTAATGTTTTTTTGTGTACTGTGAGAAGTCATATCTTTGCCACCCCTAGACCAAGGTGTGAAATACAGAGGGTGCTGCGGGACCCCCCCGAAGCTCTCAGAATCAGAATTCTGCAGTGTCCCTGAACATAACCTTATGGCTTTATGGTGTCGTTGTTTAGTTGCATCCACAATTAATGTCTGTCTTTTGTGATTTTCTAGAGCTGCGCCATTAATCTGCCTCAGGACGGCGCTGTGGCAAATTGGTTCGTGCAGTTGGTCATAGCCTATCAATTGTAGCAATGCCTGAGATACCTCTGACAAGCTTTAGAATATGCCCTAGTGTTTTTGGAGCTTTGAAAACTTGCCACTGACTGATGGAAAGAGTGATATTTGTTGCCAATTTCTAAAACCGAAGACAAAGGAGGAGCCGCCATGGCGAGTGAGTTAGCCAGCCAATATGGGACACCCCTGCTCAAATATCAGAGGGTCTTTCACACACTGGCCAAAACAGAACATTTCAGAAGATATTGACTAAGTTGGTGTGTTGGTGATGGTGGTGCAGAGCTGACTAACACTTCGGTCCAAAGTATCGCATAGCTAATCAGTTGGGTAGGGCTAGCAAAATGACCTCCACAGCATAACAGAGCCAGCGGTGAAATGTGACTCATCTGACCATGCCACTTTTTCATATCTCTGTAGAGCAGTGCCTATGTTTTTGCACAACGAACTCTCAAGTGTGCATCTGTCTTAATAAGGGTGTCCTGGAACCCAGCGATAATACCTCTTTATGTGTAATTGTGTGACACGCTCTGCACTGACATTCTCAGTCACCTGAGGAACAGTTGCTCTTCTGTTTTTTTTTCCTTCAATATAGCACTAAGGCATGAGCATCATCGAATGTGCCCTCTCAATCGCAATTTCTGGTATATACGGATGTCCTTCATGCGGAACTAGCTAGTTGAGCAGTACGTGTTACTGAAGCTTCTGCCACCCATGCTCCAATAATGAATCCTCTTTCAAAGTCACTTAACAAAGATCTTAACCTGTTGCTATATTGATCCAATATCCTTTTTAGTCGGCCTGGTGTATAACTTCCATACATTTTATACGTACGTTGTACATAAATTGCAAGTACAATTGTAGCAAGGGCTCCATTCTGAATTTCGTGTCTGTGATTTTATCCTGTTTTTCTGTGGCTTTCATGGCCATCACTCACATAAAAAGAGATGTAAAATTACCTTAGTTAACAAAGGATGTGACTGTTGTTTTTGAGTTGTTCAGATCACTTTGCCTTACTGCTTGTTAAGTCCTTCAGTTATTCAAGACTAAAAGGAGAACTCCTCCTGATAAGGCCAGCACTTCCTTTACTTAGCCTAATCACCTCCAAAATGCCCAGCTGCACACAGACCTTTTTATGAGCCATCGTCAGTGTGTCACGTCTCCTGTATTTCACAACCACTCTTTATGATGTTGGCATTTGCAGTCAGGTAGAATTATCTAAGGGCCTGCAGGCTCACCTGAGCAAAGACATTTTCCAGACTTCCCTTCTCCACATTCACTGCCTTATAACTTATGTCTTTGCCTCAGGTAAAGTGTTAATGTAATGGTGTCGATAGGTATTAGCCCTGCCTTTGCAAGGTAGTGTTTGAAACTCTATGAAGCATACTTATGCTGTGAGGCATGGTTTCTGTAATGCAGCCCAGCTCAACATAATATCTCACAGGCTTGCTTCACTGCCCTGACCGTCTTTGCTTTCTCTCACAGCTTTTGATCATCTTCCTAACAGTCTTTAGCTCTAGTTTCTAAAGTTCTGTTCTTTGTGTCAACAGTTGAATGATTATATCATTTTTGGTGGTTCTGTGTTCCAAGAAGTATGACCTCAGAAATATCAGTAGGTTAATGTGCTATGATGGTGGGATGAAAGAAAGCATAATAATGTTAAATATATGAGTGCAATGACTATGAAATTCTGAACTGCAGTACACTTCTTTGTTGTGTTCTTTGTATCATTCTGTAAACTTTGATGGCTTTAGTTTCCGTTGGTGTTTATGGAAACAAATGACTGTATTTCATGTTGGCAGCACTCATCCATGTAACCCTGGTATTCTTTCTTTCCAAAGCTTTTTAAAGATTTCTGTGGGCTTTGTGAGGAACTAAATAGAGCTGACAGGAACTTTAGCACACTTACTGGCGAAACTGCAGGCTGGTGTGAGATGTAAGCAGTGGTTAACTTGTAGCTCACTGATTGTAAAGAATAAAGGTCTATGTTGTTGTGATCTTGTAAATGGCTTTTGAGCTAGGCCTACGTGAGCTGTGAAACCAAAAGCAAGTTAGTTACAGCCTTCAGGCAGGTTAAACAAGTGCTGAACGTCATTACGGTGCGTCAGAAGACAAGTGATTATTAGTTTGCTGTTTCTTTCTCTTCAGAGAAAGTTCTGTTGTTGATAGAAGTATTGTTTTAGCATTCTTTTTTTCTAGTCTTGCTAGTTTTATTCATTCATACATCACACTTTCACTTAATGACTTAAATGCTTGCGCTCCAGTTTCTCTATTTAATAATCATCTTACAACATCTTGTAAGAATCATCTTACAATTTAACAGCATGATAATGATGATCATAGTACACACAATACATAGCCTACATACTACACTGGAATTTAATCTCTGCTCATAGTATACAGTGCTGTTTTACACAAGGATGTAAGGAAACTGCATTCTGTGATATCTACAAATATTTCAAGAGATTTGGCAGAAATGCTAATCCTGTTAATCCTCTAATCAACAGATCACAATATTTCAGTTTGTTTGCCCAGGGTTGCCAAGACAAGTGCATGCAGCTGTACTGGTTTACAGTGTGAGTAAACAGCATGCCATGTAACTGGTTTGAAGTGAAAAGTAATGGGCAAACAGCACCCTCCCTACTCCCTGATAAATCAGTGAACTGTTCTGAGCTGTTATTGAAGCCTCAGGTCATGCATGGCACAAAGCCAGACACAGTGAAGAGCATAGTAGTGACCCAGGGCTTCAATTTACAGATGCTAGGATGCATTATTGACCTCTATCGGCTCCATTACCAAGCCAGAGTGGAGCACATCACTGCTGTAAAGCTTGTGCATCATTGTGCTATATGTGCATGAAGAAAAATAAGCAGAAACAGCTGTGCAGATCGTGTCTCAGACAATGCATAAGTTTCACCACCGTTTACGGCAGTGTTTAAGTCTAATTAAGACTAGTTACAGTGGCAGTGACTTTGGGAGAAACTTGTTTGTGTACATTCTCGTGTCTTATACATTTCGTTTGGTCTCCTTCCTTGTCTTTCTTTCTTTCTTTCTTTCTTTCTTTCTTTCTTTCTTTTTTTTCATCCCCCCTGCTTGTTTAGTCTGGAGAACAATTAGAAATATATTAAAAAAAATATGTATGTATGTTAGTTACAAGAGAAATTAATATATTGTCTATTGGCTATATTAAGCCTAATCCACTTTTAATTCTTGGATCCTCTAAATCACAGTTGTACTGTAATTACATCATATTCAAAGAATTGGATATTCTCCACAGCCTACTGAAGTGAGTCATGGTTTCAGTAGCTAAAAAATGGTCTAAATATCTACAGTGTGGAGTTATTTTACAGACTTGCAGTAAAATATGATCAGGTGACTGTTTTTCAGGCTTTTGTGTTCACCACTTACTGTGAGTAGCATGTCGCTAGGGGCATGAACAAATTACACTACCATCACATTCTTCACCCACATGTCGTAACTGGTTCAACGAAAGTATTGAGGAAAATGTCCCGCTTCACTGGCTTCTCATTTTAAACCGCTGTTCAACCAAGAGAAAGGGGTTGACTACTAAGGATCAGATTTATATCTATATTGAAAGATGTTTGCTTAAAAAAAAAACTATTGCCATCAGACAGATGTGTAGACTTGACAATTTGATTATTTATTATAGTCCAGAGTTTGTTTAGGTGATTCTGGGCTGCTGCACTGAAATATCTCCATGTAATGAAATTTTGTATTCCTATAGGAATGTTAACCCTCAATTATGCTCTTATGGACTCCTAGCATTGTAAAAATATAAACTAAAAGCATGTACAAAATACACTTGTCTGCCTTGTTTCACAAAGCACATTCCACTTGAACAGTGTTCTTGATAGCTTCATGGAACCTAATAACAAATCCATGTAACAGTGGCATTGTGATGACAGCAGAGAGTTTTCTCTGTTAACCCATTTATACCCAGGCTTAGAAGCTAAGGTAGATACTTAATGGCCATGCATATGTAATAAGAATAATACTTGCTTTGTATTCATCATAATTACGATATAATCCCATTTAAATGACAGATGCCACAAACATCATAAAGGAAAAAAAGTGATTATCACGGTTGTCAGTACTATCACTGTATTGTTGAAACGTGCTGATAACTGAAACCATTTCCTCAATTTTTATATAGAAAAACAATAAAATAGCATCACTGTGTATTTTTTGTATGCAGAAACATAATGATAATAACAAACAGTTCAAACATAAGAAGAAGTCGTCTTCAACTAAATATGTTTAATACGAGTTTTTTTGATTAAAGTGAGTAAAGTTAATAAAGTTTATTACATTTTCTCCCAAGAAATTATCCTACCTATAGTATGCGCTACATTAGGACATTCCAAGGTAGCCCGATTCGTCAGTACACATTTGCTGTGTTTTTTTTTCTGCATGTTCTGCAGACAGAGTAGCTATCTAACTTTTTGCACACTCATAAAAACCAAAATGCGATCACAATTCAGACCCGCCAGACCTACCTCTAAACCGACCTGCTAAAAAAAAAATCTACATAGCACCCTCACTGGCTTCTGCCATGTTCCCCCAAGACGAAAAAAACCCACGTTGCATGCTGTGCCTGTGCACCTGTGTCTGAGAGACTCTTGCTAACTTTGGTTTGTTCAGGACAGTATTTGACATGACCTTTTCAAAGTGTGGTAATCAACGAGAACTGTTTCATCACTAAATTGAACTAGGTTTAGAGCAACCCGGCTAAGCAAGTAATTCCGCTTGATGAGATGGGCACCTGAATTTCTGACTATGCTGCTTCTGACGTCCCTAGTAGCTGTAAATTATTGGTGATGGATAAAAACCTTTTATCTCTAAATTGATAACTTTACATGAGTAGGAAAGGCATCCTTAACTTTCAATGGAAGTAGGTGTAAAAAATTTTCTTGTGATATTTATCATGAAGTTTTTGCAGCTGGAGCAAAAACGTTTCACTTGAAGCACACTGTATCCTGTTAAGCAGGTTTCATTATGTTCTCAAGTACTGATGGCTTCCAGTATATGCTCAGAAAGGCAGAGGCTTGGGGTCTTTTAAACCCAACCCACAAAAAAAATTATTCAGACAACGAAGTGTCGGGGTCATGGTCTGCTTCTGCCCTGAATGTGTAAGGGAAACCGAAACAGAGGAAATCTTTGCGTGCTGTCTCTTATCTCTCTGCCATTTCTTTTGCATATATGTATGCTTCCTTATGTCTTTATCTGTTCTGCACATCTGAAACTTGAATTCCAATGATGTCATGACATACTCTCATGGTGTCTTATTACTTTGACCACAGAGTACCATGTAATAACATATGCCTTGTATTTAAATTAAGTGTCTGTTATTGTACACGCTATGCTTGAGCACCTCAGTTTAAGAGAGGCTGTCGTGCATACAGGACACATGTGATGTGTGAATACTGTCTCTGCTCTGTGATAACGCCGAGTTTCAGGAAGTGGTGACGGTCTGAAGAATAAATGTTTTAAATGTTCATGTTGCCTGGTACTGTTGTTTTTGCAACATCCTATGAGGGTAAGCTTAAGGGTTAGTCGGTACATTTCTGTAGCTGCTGACATCCGGGAGAGGTGGACGATATGACAATATAAAATCAGAATGCTTCAACAACTTTTCAGTTTTAGGTATTCAGTTTCGTGCAACAACTTCATGTATGTTTCATGTTAGAATTTCATTGAATTAAATTCTGGATCAGCTGAACTTTCTGGGCTCTATGACACTGAGGTTATTAATCTGATGTTACAGACCCTAGTGAAATTAAAATCTGTTTTATTGGCAGTTTAATTTAAAAAAAAATCATCATTTACTGACTTATTTCATAACCATAACAAACCACTAAAAGAAAAGCAGTCACAGTAATAGTTCCAGGGAGCATAAGCATGATCATCATGATGATGATGATGATGATGATGGTAATAATAATAATAATAATAATAATAATAATAATAATAATAATAATAATAATAATAATAATAATAATAATAATAATAATAATAATAATAATAATAATAATAATAATAATAATGACCATTTTAATAGCTTTTATTCCACACTCTTATCCGAATCAGAAGATTTTGTTACCAGCCTACTGTCTTCCATTATGTTTGATCAAAACAGTTTTAATTGGATAAATATTGTTTCTGTCGCTATTTGAAACAGGTGGCCTGCTTTGATGTACTGCTCATAAACCCCCCCTGCTCTCTTATCTAGATCCCTCCTGCTGTTTATTTCCAGTTTGAGTTAACTTAATGGAACAATAAACTTACATCCTTGGAGATCGTGCTGTTTTATTCCATGCTATTTCCTGGCCTAATCGTAGGAGGGAAGTTCCCGTTTTAGGCAGGAAGATTACATGAATCACAGATTTGCGTCTTCTTCCTTGTACAATTTAGGTAACAGTGTACAGTACATAACATCACATGCTGATTTGTCTGTTATCTAATAAACCTACTAGGTGATGGAAAGATTTGGTCATTAAAATGACTCAAGCTGTAGCTCGCTGATAAAATGTGCCTCAACTATGAGATCTCTGATAACGAGCCATCATGAGGTAGAAGGTAGAAACTAAGTAGGATACATTTGTAGTGGTGGTGTTCCAGTTCAAGTCATAACTTGCCTTTTGCAAAGAGGAGGTGTAAGAATCCCTATGAGTATACCAACCAAGTGCTAACTAGCTGTGGGCTTTTTGCACATTCACTGTTGTTGTTGAATGTTGTACAAACTCACTGGGTGAATCTTTTGCTGATGAGTGTGGTGCTGGATGTGTTTACAACTCAAGTGTTTTTTTTTTTTTTTTTTTTATTAGTTTGTCATGCATCTTTTTGTACGTTCAGATGTCTGTGTCAGTGTGCTAGACTTATTCTGAACATTGTGGAACTTGGTTCTATTGTGTTTATGTTCCTTTTGTGCACTCATTCAAAGTGCCTATTGGCTCATTTCTATGATGCTATTATGTGGATGATAATGACCATTGGCAACTTTAATAATGATGTGACTGGTTATAGTCAGTGTTCCACAGTTTAAAAAACACACAGTCAAAGCCTCAGCTTTCAGTCCAGCAGTCCATTTTTAGTGTTTATTTAATAGTGTTTAAAATACTTTAGAAATTCTGGTTTTTGTGACTTCATATAAATTCCCCAAAATTTATAACAGAATTTGTCATAGCTTGAATTAATGGATTTATAGCATGCATCTTTACAGTGCAAATTGTACACCTTTCTAAATAATTAACTACTCATGTAAACTCTCTTGGTCTTCATCTACAGATACAGCCTACCTGGTAGAAGCCTGAATTCCCTGTCTGATCAGCATGGCTAATAAGCAGGAGCTTGGAAACCAAGCTCATGCTCTGTTTGAACGTTTTGTGGCTTCCCAAACATGCAAAGAAGTTCAACAGAATTTTGCTCAGTTTTGTCACCACCTAGAACTGGATTCCCAGGACTACCACCATTTCTATAACAAGCTAAAAGAAAGACTCAACTTCTGGAAAGCTAAAGAACTCTGGCAAAAGATTGACAAGAGAGCCTCCCACCAAGACTATGAGGGCAAACCCTGTGCTAAGACTAAGGTATGATCATGGCTACACCTGCTCAAATAAAGTTTTTGCACATTAAATATACCACAGAATATTATTTTCTTTTATTTTAAATTGAAGGTCTTCATTTCACCCTCTTTTTCAGTGTTTAGTGCTGGGAGCAGGTCCGTGTGGGTTGAGAACTGCTATAGAGTTGGCTCTGTTGGGTGCACAAGTGGTCGTGTTGGAGAAGAGAACATCATTCTCTAGGAACAATGTCCTGCACCTGTGGCCCTATACCATCCGAGACTTGCTCAACCTTGGTGCAAAAAAGTTCTATGGCAGATTCTGCTCTGGCTCTCTTGACCACATAAGTAAGCGTCATAATGTTTTGTGAAGTTTGTTGAAACTAGTCGTCATAATTAAGACCAATGTTTCATTGACTTTACCACATGAATTTTAGTATTACTTGGATTATGCTTGGGTGATTTCGTGATAGTATCATTGTGATTTCAACAGATCTAAAGAACGATGTTAAGTGGGTGTTGATACATTGATCAGCAACTTTGCTGCTTTACCGAACTTGCAAAAGGAAAAAGTGCAAATCCAGGGATGGAGATTTTGTTTATGCAATTAAGTTTCTTTCAAAGACAGCATATCCTGTGCTTTAAATTTTCTGAAAGTCTAGTCTTGGTTGTACTTCAGTTACACTGTGCACTCAGTCTCATGCTAAATGAACAAAAAAAAAGTCTCAGAAAAAGTATCATAAATCTTTTTTTCTAGTCTTATTCACAATTGAACATTTCGTCCTCATTAGATCTTTGGCACCAAGTCTATTTAAATATATAATAACCGTGTGGGTAGTCGTTCTAAATGAGGTCTCACGAGTAAGTTGTTTTTAATCTTGACACTTTTTTGTCAGTAAAACATGGTGGGAATAGCTCTGATGCCACTGTAAACCACCTTGATCATCAGATTATTAAAAAAAATATGATTTTTTTTTTTAAAAATAGGAAATTATCCTCACCTACCTTGGATGTAACTGTGAGGCAGTTCATTAAAGTAGGCATTTGTGTTCCTAATTTAGGTGGTTGCGTAATTGAAAGCTAGTTTTAAAGGTAAAGTGTTTGGATAACTTGTTTCTATATGTAGGTATCCGTCAGTTGCAGCTGATTCTGCTGAAGCTGGTTCTGCTGTTGGGGGTTGAAGTTCACACAGGAGTGGACTTCAAAGGTCTGTTGGAGCCTGAAGCTTCAGGATCAACAGGTGTGCTGTTCATTTCTATCGGTCTGTGTTTGTAATTCAGTTCTGAGCTAGGACCTAAGCTGGCTATCTCTGGTTCTCCTCCAGGCTGGAGAGCTCAGGTACATCCTGAGTCGCACCCGGTTTCTTCCTACCAGTTTGACGTCTTTGTCTCAGCTGGAGGTGGAAGATTTGTACCTGATGGTAAGCTGTTCACACACAAAACGAGCGTTTTCTTAATAAGAAGGTTTGCTTTTAGGCAAAGTATTGTTTTTAAAGGACTGCATTAGAGAATAACAATTAAATATTTAATTAAGACAAACAGATCTGAAGTAAAACATAGAAACATATGAATAAACACTTGCTACCAGGTGAAAATGCATTACATGGATAAATGGATGCCTTAATTCATTTAGTAGATAAAAGGTCACTGTCTTTGCATCAGGCTTTAAGATAAAGGAGCTGAGAGGAAAGCTGGCCATCGGGATCACTGCGAACTTTACAAATCGTCGTACTGCGGCCGAAGCCCAGGTACCAGAGATCAGTGGCGTGGCTCGCATCTACAACCAGAAATTCTTCCAGCAGCTGCATACAGAGATGGGTATGGAGAAAGGATACTGGGGAGAATATGGACTTGTTAAAAGATGTGCTCACACATGCACATACATACTTTCATTAGTACACACACACACACACAAACATATACAACACTGACTTCTGTTTTTTTGACCACATTCTAATATTCTAATTTTCTCCTTCTGTCTTTTCCAGGTATTGATCTGGAGAACATAGTGTACTATAAAGATGACACTCACTACTTTGTCATGACTGCCAAGAAAAACAGTCTATTGAAGAAAGGCGTCATTAAGCAAGTAAGACCAGCAGACTGATCCTTCACATCATTATAGTCAGCAAATATTCACCCATGTCAGATATACACAGGCGACTGACACAGCCCAGTATTGTCCAGTGTTCCTCAATGCAAACGCGTCAGATAGAGCTCTATCAAGTCACCGACATCTGGCATTGGTCACCGCTAAATTCCTTTTGGTCAATCCCTAGGTGGTCCCAGAATCACATTGTGTATAAGCTCCATTATAGGAAGTAGAACTCACCTTAGGTTTGACTTTTGGATGTTCCAGAAACATATAGAATTACCAGAACCATAGTACTGCAAGAGCTGACCCTGCACTGTGTTGCACTGTGTCTTTGATTTCGTTTCTTATATCGTATGAGTTAGGAGGATAATATTCGTGATAAGAAGCTGTCTTAAGCAACACTGCCACCTGGCGGCTTGCTAGGGAAACGCAACATAAATGATCAAATGTTTTCAGTCGCAATATGTAGAAATGCAATGTATTCTGCCAGGGAATTAGACTATGTACGTGTTCCCTGAGATTCATAGTTAGTTCATGATTACTCTCCTAATAACACTTGCAGTGATATACTGTGGTCACTTATGGATCTGTATAATTTACTGACTGTCTCCAAAGAAGCCACAACATGTGTGAGGATACAGTATGTTTTTACTTATAACAAGTGGTCATTAGGAATTGATTAAGTGCATTTCACCATTTACAGCTCCTTCTTTCTTTCTTTCCTTTTCAGGACTGCAGTGATGCAGAGCAGCTGTTGTCTCAGGCTAATGTTGACCAGGAGGCTTTACTGCAGTATGCGTATGATGCTGCTCAGTTTTCCACTTGCCACAAGCTGCCTGATATGGAGTTTGCACTGAACCATATGGGTAAGCCAGACGTGGCCATGTTTGACTTCACGTGCATGCATCGTGCTGAGAACGCTTCACTGGTGAAGGAGAGGAGGGGCAAAAAACTCCTCATCGGCCTGGTCGGCGACTGCCTGGTTGAGGTGTGTTTGAGGACACCATCAAACATACACGTACACACGTGCACTTCACAGTGCGCTCTATCCCTCATTATATAAGTTTGGTGAGTGCCTGCAGCTGCAGTTAATTTTTGCTATGTTGTTTTTAATGTTGATCTTTATGTGCACAGCCCTTTTGGCCCTTGGGGACAGGCATTGCCAGAGGCTTCCTGGCTGCCTTTGATACAGCATGGATGGTGAGGAACTGGGGCAAAGGAATGCCCCATCTGCAGGTCCTGGCCGAGAGGTACTGAGAAGCATTCTTATTTATTGATTCAATAGGGTACTTTTTTAATGAGACACTTGGATTTTGAGTGTTCCAAAACAAGTATTTGCTAAATAAGACATCCCCTCCATCCACACCACTATTTTACATCAGGGTTGCAATCCTTGAGCTGTCAACATTTAACACTTGATGATGGATGGATATTTTATCAATGTAACATTTCAATAACATATAGAAGAAAGGGTAACAAAGCCATAAGGCCTCATTACAGTACTGGTTTTCAACAAGGCTTTGCCAGCTTCAGCTCATTACTGTGACGTGCATCACAACTACACTATATGGACAAAGGCATGGGGACACACCTCTGTATCATTTAATTTAGGCTTTTCATTTAGTCCTATTGCCACAGGTGTATAACATCAAATCCTAGGCATTCCACCATCAGCTGTGCGTGGTATTATTATGGAGTGCTGTAAAAGCACGCTGCCACTGAACACTGGAGCAGTGACTGTAATGTTTGGTGGAAGGGGATAATGCTTTAGTGTTTTTTAGGGATTGGTCTAAGCTCCTTGGATCTAATGAAGGGAAATCTTAATGCTTCAGCGTACCAAGAAAGTTGTATTTTGGACAGTTGTATGCCTTTAACTTTGTGGGAACAGTTTGGGGAAGGCACTTTTCTGTTCCAGCATGAATTCTCCCCCTAGTACACAAAGCAAGGTCCATAAAAGCATTGTCAGGTGAGTTTGGTGTGACTTGACTGGCCTGCACAGAGCTCTAAACTCAACTACATTGTAGCACTTTTGGGATGAACCAGAACAGAGATTTCGAGCCATAAAAGCTCCCATAGATGTGGTGTTTCCCAATGTCCATATTGCATATGTTACTGTGGCCACCCGTAGTACAAAGGGAGGAGGGGACAGTAAGCAACACATTTTCATTTGGAACACATGTTCTCTTGTCTAACATAGCCACAACGGCTAAAAAGGTAGCCATGCACATTTTATTATGCAAATATGATTTTGAGAAGTCTAAACATAGCAGACAAACTATATGAATAACTGCTTTGTCTTCCTGTAAGCTTTGTCTAACAGCTTTATTAACTGGCTTTGTCGGGAAAATAAGTCTGGCCTTCTCAGTTCTCTCATCTTTGACCGAAACAGGGAAAGTGTTTATCAGTTGCTGTCGCAGACAACTCCCGAGAACACCAGCAAAAATTACTCTGCCTACAGTATAGATCCCAGCACCCGTTACCCCAATGTCAACGTGTCCTCCATCAAGTCTAAACAAGTAAGAGCTATATAGCCACAATGCACTTGTAATTATATTGTTATTTTCCATTTTTTTATTTCACTTTCAATTTAAATGTAATTTTTAATTACACCAAACAGCTGCATGTACTACCAGCAGTTTAGGTTGTTTATGATTTGTGCTTTGTTTAATTTTAGGTGCAGCACCTGTATGATGTTGAAGACAAGGGCAATAAAAAGAAAAAAGTGCAATTACCTAATGGAAATCAAGGTCAGAGACAAGCTGCACTAATGAATACTGTTCTATCAGACATATAAAAGCAATAGATCATGTTTATACCTTACGTAATTTTACACGTAACCTTTACCCGTAACTTTTTACTTAAGAGCCTATATTAAAGAAGCTAAATGTTCACTCTGATTTTTTTAAATAAAGGCACTGAAATAATTTTATTAAAATAATATTGTTGAATTCTGTGGTACATAAAACTACACCAGTGTAAAAAATGGAAGAGAAAATATAAAATGCATAAACAATGTGAGATATGGACCCTTTTAAAAAGATTACTAAAATCTCTTATACTCTTAAAATCTCTTGTACTCTTATTTGTACTTCTTGTGTAAAACCCATTCCTGCTGATCTTGTTTTGTAACGACGGACAATTTGAATAATGGACAGTTTGAAGTTAGCTAAGGTTTGCAGTGTTTGTACAGTGTATTTACATCATGATACAGCACAAAGTGATCTTTTGCCTTTTGTTGTCCTAAAGCACATCTGCACAACTTTACATTTTGTTTTCTTGGATCAGAAACCTCGCCATGGTTTCATTACTAGTAGAATTAAACTGTAGCATATATTGATGCATCATTGGTGCTGCTGCTGCTGCTGTTGTAGTTCCTTAACCACTTTCTCGAAAGAGATCTGTTGAGTGATTGTGCCTGTATATTGTGTGCAGATTCACTGAGACGCATAGACCTGCTGAGTTGGTGTCAGAAACACACAGCCTGGTGTAAGCAAGTGCAGGTCAAAGACTTGAGTCAGTCCTGGAGATCTGGCCAGGCACTCTGCGCCCTGATTCATAACTTTAGACCCAAACTCATGTAAGTCCTACCAAGTGACACACGATATAAGATCCTGCTGATCCAAATGTGCGCCATTCTAAACAATTCACTTCAGCAATAAGCAGCTGAGAGTCGTTGTAATAAGCCTTTGAAAATGTCTTTGTAGGCTTGTGTCATGAAAGGCTTATGTAGGTGTTATATAATATTATAAACACTGCTCTCTAGTACAATATTTTGCCATGTCAGTTAAGTACAGCTATTAGCACAATACGTGTGCATTATTCATCACAATATTTTGGGCTTTTTAAGAAGCCTTAGCTATAGCATCTGGTACTAAAAATATTTTGGCCTAATGCTCATCACCTTCTTCCTTCACAGAGATATGTCCTCCGTGGATGACAATAACGCAGTGCATAATAACCAGTTGGCTTTTGACGTTCTGCAGAGAGAATTTGGCATCGAGCCTATCATGTCTGCTAGTGACATGGCCTCTAGCAAGGAGATTGACCAGCTGTCTGTGGTACTCTACCTCACACAGGTCCACAACGTTTTTACTGAGATGCCACTGCCAAAAGGTAAATGTATTAACACACCTAATAATCACCTTCATCCTAAAATCAATGTCCTGCCCAAAAAAGTCTGAAAAGTCTACAACTAACGAATTACATCTACAAATACATCTCTTGGGTCATTTTGAGGCATTTCTGTCTTCCTGTTTTGCACCTGTTGGGCTCTTCATCAAAGTTGCATAGAAACAAGAGAAAATTAGAGCATGCTGAATGATCTATGAACTGCTCCGTGTCTGATACACAACTGGCATCAAAGCATGACATCAAAAGATCGCATCAAAAACTGTGTGTGGGGAAAATAGCACTCATGCACATGTTCCTCCTTAATCAACATATCATGTGCATATGTCATGCCACAATTTGACCTTGCACACACATCAGTTACAAGAACCGCCCCTAATTCATGCAGTTTTTGTGAAAGTGAGCTACTAAAAGGAAAGCAGTGGTTGTCTGCATAGGCGGAACTTGCAGGAGAAAGCCACAGAGTGTGAATAAGTACTGAAATGATGAATGTGTAATGTGAAAATGTCTAATTGTAGTGTCTAGTGGGAGTATCTAAATATGTCAGTCCTACTATTGTGTAGTATGATTATTTTCTTAAAACGGACTGCTTGGGCTATATTATAATAGCAGAAGACTTGCCATTTGTCACACTAGGCAAGTTTTGCTGTTTGGGGTGATAGTTAACTGTAGTGTAAAGTAGTATACAGCACAGCAACACAACATCCCAGTAGTATGCATGTGACATCATAGTGGGAGTCACTGCAGTTATGCCTGCAGAGCTGCAGAAAAGGACTGAGTGGCAGTGTTATCATTTAGTGTTCAAATCAAAACATTTTAGGTTTGTAAATTTAAATGTAGTTCAAATAAACATAAATTTGATCATACATACATGCCAAAAATGAAATTCATGGATAACAAAACTGTAGGTCAAATTTTGCGTATGTTTGTAGTACAGTGCCACTTGACAGTGTCTGACTTTTGATGAATAAGGTCTTATTTTGCCATTTCACTTTACTATGTGCTGTTAGCATGATGGTGCTACATATATGATGTATTTGTACACCACAGAACTGTAATGAGTTTTTAATCTTGAGTGTTATGCCCCATAGCTGGCCATGGTGACAATAGCACTACCCAACTTGGTTGGAAATGCCTGGTCATAGTGCCACTGTTTCTTTAAGAGCCTTTTCCCAGCATGCTCTGCTTTGAATGGGCAGTGCTCAGCTCTTTGCCTGCGATGCATGTAGCTTGAGAGCTGCTGCAGCAGTACGCACAGCAAGAGGCAGCACATAGCTAAGGAGAGAAATGGCTCATCGGGGCTAGGGTGGGACTCCCCCAGCCCTGCTACAGCCGACACAAACGATCCAGCTGCAGGGGAGGGAAGGCAGAAACTGTCTGAGGAAAAGGTATTCATGGATTCAAAGGGTTGGGTTAAGCATTCAGGCTTTGATGCTGTTATTTGTTAGGGAGGGAACATCGAACAGCTGTGCAGATGTGCAGGCAGGTAGAGCTGTCGCTAACACACAGCTCTGCATGTGTGGATGTGTGCATTGTGGGGAAGGGGATGGCGTCTGCCACAGGGGCTTATGTTCCCCAGTCATCGCAGTGCGTTATTGAAAGAGACTGTGTGATTCGTGCCCTTTTCCCATGGTGGACATGTTGATTTAGATCTGGATTATTTAATCAGCAGGAAATATTGGTTGGGAAATGCTTAAATAATGGACGCTTCCAGTACGGGAGACATCATGAATCATGAATCATGCACTCTGAATATAGCAGTTGTCATGTACCTGGTTAATCACTTCTTTTTGCATTTATTTTGTATTATTTGACTTCTGCTATCACATCTTTTCCTCCCCCATGATATTTGTTTCCATATTTATTTCTATTTTTGTGCATTTTCATTGTTAATTGCAAATTTTTCCTTTTATTCACAACCAGTGTTCTTGATGTGAAGGATCAAATGGCTAATTTTTTTCTCCTTTACACTGAAATATATCATATGTTACCAATCAAAATGTTTCTTATATTTGGTTTAGTTTTGCTGTGCACATGAGGTCTTTTAACAGGACATAAAGGTGCCAAAAAGTGTTCTTTGGAGTGTTCTTTAAACAGCTGTGTTTGTAGATAAACGTGCGAGTGTGAAAAACCTCTTTACAGTTTAGTTCTCAAACCAATCCTCAGGGATCCTCCCAGTCCAGATTTTAGCACCAACCTCACTTATAACAAATCAGGACATTGGACCATTTTGGGTCCCTAAGGGGCCGATTGGAGAATAACTCATTTAAAGAGGATCTATTATGCTTTTCCAGTATTTCCCTTTTCTTTTCTTTTTGTGCATGCAAATAGTCTGGGAAATTATAAAGCTCAAACTACAGTCCAGAGGGAGAAACTCTCTGCTACAGAAACCACTTTCCTCAGTTGCTGGAAACACCTGGTTGGAATTCCAGTCCTTTTCTCTGTTACAAGGTGATGTAATCTTGTAACACACTCCTTATTGGCCACCTACAGGTCAACTTGGTATGCCTTCACACAGCCCATGATTGCTGGAGACCGTGTAGAGGTGGAACCGTTCTGGCGGTTAACCAGTCAGAACAGAGTGAGCAATCTGACCAATCAGAGCACACTGGGACACAGGAGCTCTAACAGAGCGTTTCAGACAGAGGGTGAATGCAGATGTACAGGAACTGTACATCCAAACCAAAAACCAAAATCTGTACACACCTTAAAAATAAAGGTTCCAGAAACGTTTCTGTGCCAAAGTAGAATAATTTGTAGGTTTCATATAGAACCTTTTAATGGGTGGCTTTTTAGAGAGTTGAAACCTTTCCTACAGATCCTCCCTACAATGTAAGCTTTTATGTGATCGGTCTTGTGTGTGTGTGCAAGCTTTTATTGTTTTCTATTTTTAGTTCCACATTATTGATGGTTGATGGATTATACAGTATTAGTGAGAATTATACTGCAAATCGGGTTTTCAGGATGTTACCATTACGCTCAAATTTACACAAACTTCGGTCAAACATGAATTTTATTGTGGCAAAGGTGAACACAATTCACAAAATTGACAGTGACATTTGTGTATGTTTATTCTGTAGACTTGACTGTATGGAGCTTAGTGGGCCTAAAAAAGTTTTTTTTGTGCAATGCCATAAAAGAAAACATTTTGGTTCTGTAAAGAACCATTTTAATAAGATGTGTAACTTTTTTTTTTTCCCACATAATGTGAAGCTTCTAGGAAGAAAGCTGAAGTTGATATAGAAGCACTACATTTTGTGAATGATTATTTACATTCATATGGTATTTACCAAAATGGTTCCTTTGGAAACAAGGTGATTTATGTTTTTGCATTGCATTATTGTGTACCCAAAATATAGTCTCTCTGTTGGAAAAATGGTCTTGAAAAGACAGTTGTTGACTGTCTTGTACCTTCCTACCCAGACCAGTCCATCTCCAAGTCACTCTCCCTGTCCAGGACCCGCTCTGCAGTCTTCTTTCTGAACAAGCTGAAACATAACTCCCTTCAGAGGCGTAAGGTAGGTGCCGACACACAACCTTACACCAGTAGATTGACACACACGCAGCCCTGTTCACACTGTAGACTGCAGTCTTTCAATCCCAATAGGTGGGTGAATTAAGTAGAGCAGAAAGTTCCTACTCAGCCAGCAGTATTGGAATGAACCGTCAGCATGTGGTCACTGTTCAACAGCCTCATTAAACACACATGGATTTCACCTTATAACCAGGCCATGCAACCAGTTTCGCAACAACAATTGTAGATAGCAATAAAGCTATTGTTTATTTTTTGTGGCCAGTTATGTAACGAGACATAAACAAGGTCATGTGACTTGTGCCCCTTAGGAGCGTCAGTCAGCCAAGAGAGAGGAAAGAAAGCAAGATATGAGGGAAGAAGAGGAGAAGCAAGACGTGAGTAGTGCAACAGTATTTCTCTCTGAAATGCGGAACACAAGTGCATGTGTGTTGTCAAACATTTGCTACCCATCTGTGAGAACATTCAGCCGGAAGCCTCTTCATGACGCACAGTTTACCTGCTTACTTCCTATTACTTGATGAGTTGCGCAAACAGAAGTCGGAGGCTTATGTATTGGAGGCTTATGAAAATGGATCCCTGTCCTTGTATGAACAAATAATTTGTGAAATACACATGGGCGTGGGTCACATATTGTGACTGTTGTGTTGTTTGAAAAAGGACAGCTGTTTGGAAGCCTTTTTTTCCTTCTCTTTATTTGTCAATATTTCGACTCACTGCTGCCAGAAACGAAGAAGAGAACAGCAGGCAATGGTGGGTACAGGCTTCCATATGGCTGGAATTTCCATGATGTAAAGGTTGACATGACAAATAGACCAATAAATGCGGTCCAGAACTGCTTGGAATACAGTCTCATTACATTATCATACATGTTAAGGTTGTTTCTTCCTCCTGCCATAAAGCGACCGTTTCAGAGACGCAGACACAACATTTTTTCTGTATTCAGTTTACCCTTTTTGGTGTTGCTGAGATTTATGTACTAAGCCCATTATACAGCAAACGCACTTGTTATATCTCATACTATTCCAGTAGGTGACTGTATGCTTTTTTCTTTTCTCATAGCCTGTGTCTGCAGTGCCAGCCGCAGTGCCAGCCACAGATCCAGGCAGCAGTGAGCTGTGTTATTTCTGCCACCAGCAACTCTATGTGCTGGAGAAGTTCAGCGCTGAGGGCAAATTCTTCCATCGCAGTTGCTTCACATGTCAGTGTTGTGGTACTACACTGCGCCAGGGAGGATACACCTTTTATTCTAACACGGGTAAGCCCCCCACACGGCCTGCAGAGCAATATGAGGAAACAATTTTACTGACTTCTGTTTATGCGGCATGCAGAAATGCTTGTGAAATGTGTGTTTTTTTTTTTTTTTTTTTTTGGCTTTGAACCAGGTTTACGTAGCTATATGGAGGCGAAAAAAATCTGTACAAGCACTAGCCCTACCATGATGTTAAACCTTGTTTTGTGTGCAGTATTTATAAATGCTCCACTTGAATTGCTCACAGTGCTGGCCCTGAACTGAACTTGCCTATGTTACAATGTTATTGGGTATTTTGGTGTCAGGAAAGGCAGGAAGCAGTAGGCAGACTTGGCCAAGGGACAAACCTGGATTGTGGGAGATGCTAAGCTTACTGAGATTACCGAGGAGCAAAGCCTTCCAATACATGCTTATGTAAAACAAATAATTAACTTATTTTTGTAGGCTATTAGCACTGTGACCACTTGGAATGTTTTGACTTATATGTCTCTATGGGTATTTTTATGTGTTTATTTATTTGAGAGGATATTCTGCAATAGTGGAAGTAGTATTTTGCAGATGGTAATGATGCTGGACAATGGGGAGGGGGGATGTATTCTATCTATATTGTCACCACATACCAGGAGGCTGGAGGTGATGTTCTTTGATCATAAACAATCTTCCATAGACAATCTCTCCATTGTGCCAGAACAGCTGTTTAATCTGTAGTCAGTGTTTCCATATTCTGAAATAAAACAGCACTGGCTAAATTATTCACCAATAGTATTAAAAATGCATGCATATTCCCATTATGCTTGCCAGCACCCTGCAAAGGAGCATGATTGCAGGCCAGTACACACCTTCTGCTGTGCCAGCTTCACCTATACTGTCTGGCATTTTCACACAGGGAGGTTCTACTGTGAGGAACATTCAGAGCCTGCGGAGGAGAAGGGAGAGGAGGGACAGTTGGAGCAAGCAGATCTATTCACAGGGGTGCAGGTATGGACAGTATCAGAGCTAATTATGCTTTTATTAATGTGCCCGTCCTTTTCTATCCATTGCGTTAACGTCACAGTGTTGTTTTTTAGTAATATAAATGTGTTCTGCAGCGCTGCCTCAAACAACATTTTGCAGTAATACTTGTTCTCCATACTGCCTTTTGAAAAACAAAAATTGATATTTCATTACATTTCATGGACCTGGACTTGTAACTCACTCACACTTAAAAATAACGCCCCAAAATGCACATATACCAGCTCATGTTCCAGTCCAGCAGAAACAATGACAACAGGTTATTTTATTCTTGAGCCAAATCATAGGGTTGCAAATGGACATGTAAAGCGGCATCTGGGCATTTTTCAACCCCAACCAAAGTCACATACCTTCTATCGCGTCATTAGAGAACTATTCAAATACACCTTTAGGTAATTGTCATTTTTGTAGATTTATGATAAAACGTGAGGCTTAAACGGCAACAAAACACAAAACTCCAGAATACTAATAGAAGAAATGAATACCATATAATGTATTAAAATATTTGGGCCACTTTTATGTTCTGTGTTGCTTTGGGAGAATTGCTCCTTTAAAGCTAAGCATGAAGGTGTAGTTCGTCTTACAGTAAGAAACGGCTTGATGTTGCACCAGCGCTGTGTTACTGCGGCAGTAGCGGAAATGTTGAGTTGGGCCATTTATGCACCGTTGGGTTATATTTTGCTGATTGCGATGTAATCCAGCACCCACAGAGAGCACTTTAGTGTAAATGTAACGTGTGTGTGTGTGTGTGTGTGTGTGTGTGTGTGTGTGTGAGAGACTTGGCATAGAGTAGACCTATTGCCTGTGGGATTGAATTTCCATCATTTTATCACAAGACTGTTCCGAGCCTGAGCAGTGGTTTTACAAGCATACAGTGTCACTGTTGTTTGATAGATAAGTCATGCAGTTGACCTCCTGTTTGTGAAAATGATAGAGACATATTATCACATTATAGTATTATTAAGTGAAGTATATGTTTATTCCAAATTTATCCAGGATCATCTCCACGCTAGTGAGAATGAGCAGAATGGGGAAGAGGATAGAAAAATTGAAAAGAAAGAGCGTAACAAAGAGAGTCAGTCAAATGAGTCTCCTCCGTCATTCCGCTCTGTGAAGAGAAAAAGCTCGTACAAGATCTCAACAGACCCTGATTGTGAAGAAAGCACAGAATTCAACACTCCTGAAGACCAGGAGGACCAGTTGGCAACCAGAGCTGCCAAGGACTCTGAAAAGCCAGGCATACCTACAGAACTGATTTCAGAAAGCCAACCACAAACGAAGGAAGTTGACCACCATCAAAATGGGGCAGAGGCTTCTCCTCCTGTTCCTGTCCCAGTGCCAGCCCCACGTAGTTCCCGAACAACTTCCCCAGCGCCAGTCCCCAAACCCCGTACTATACATAACATAGTGCCCTCCCCCACGCATAGCGAGGAGAACCAAGACCTCACCACTAACACGTCAGTGCTAAACACCATAACTGAAAATGAGGAGGAACCTGAAACTCCCCCACTTCAGAGAGAGTCTGATTCCAGACCCAAGCAGTCCCTCAAAAAGCTGCAACTGACAGATGAAGAAAAGACCCAGCTTGTGAATTTGAGCTTCAGCCATGACTCTGACTCGGAGACGCCAGCATCTTCGTCTGCTGCTTCTACTGCCTCATCCTCCAAGCCCCATGACGGAGGTGAGGAGGAGGGTTACTGGAGTGGGGGGACATCACAGAGCCACATTCGGGAGAAGAAGAATCGCCGGTGTTTTAGAAAGAAGAGCGATCCCCAGACCGCTGTTCAGGTTCAGCCAGTCAAGATGAGGTCCAAGTTCTCCCCCTGGAATCTGTCCTCCCCCCGACTACAGCAGCGCCTCAGTGTGCTGCGGCCTGCAGGTAGGACAAGCGCCTTTGATATACAATTTTTTTCCTTTGTCTAGTCTCTGTGATTTGAAGTTAAATACCCATGTTCTTAAGTGATCCGATTTTTTGATTTCATTGCCAGTGCACGTTCAGCCGGATTCAGAGGAAGATGTTTATGCTGATGCTGATGCTATTGATGATGAAGATGAGGACGATGAAGATAACGAAGAGGCTCTTATGATGGAGGATCATTCTTTGGATGGCCAGGTTAGAAGCTGAAACAAAATAGCAGTCATATTCGCCTTGAGCAGGCGACTAGAACCCTGACCTTGAGCAAAGAATGCAGTCTTGCTCACAAAGAAATTTCTTTTGATTGCATATAAAAATGTTTTATTTTTCTCAAGGTGGAATGTCACCCACGAGCTGAATGTTGGGAGGGGGACTCTTTTGCTTATGTTCTTCTGCTTATAATGCATTATTTCCTGTGTTCAGTCTGGACCAATCTTGTCGGAGAGTGAGAGGCAGGAATTGACGAAGATGAGGACTCTGGAGCGAAGAGCCAAGATGAGTGAAATACAGCGCTTCCACAAAGCTCAGGTTAGAAACAACTGACTGGGTTATGATGTGTGTGTGTGTGTGTGTGTGTGTGTGTGTGTGTGTGTGTGTGTGTGTGTGCGCGTGTGTGCGCGTGTGTGCGCGTGTGTGTGTGTGTGTGTGTGTGTGTGTGTGTGTGTGTGATATAACTGTGAGTTATAACACCGAATGTACTTTAATATCTGTTAAGTTTCTGTCTGACTAATTTCATCTGATCCCTAGTAGCTTTAGACAACTCTATCAGCAGTAGTAACAAACTCAGATTAGGCACACCCTGCAACAGTATTTAATGCCCTTGCAAACATAAGTGCCAAAGACTGAATTTAGATCATTGATCTAAGAGCTAACATTCCCTATGTACTTTTCAGCAGTGGTTATGCCATCACTGATGGTCTCTGTCTCATCTACAGTCTATCCAAAGGAGGCTTGAAGAGATTGAGGTGACGTTTAAGGACCTGGAGGAGAAGGGAGTGGTGCTGGAGAGGTCCCTCAGAGGACAGCCTGGTATGACCCTTCATATTCTAACATATTCACTACCTGTGCAAAGCTCAAATACTTTCCAGCAGTATAATACGCGATTAAGCAATTCATGGATGGTTAAATGTTCTGAATACTTGTGCGGGCTTTTTTTTGTTTGATTATAATTTAGACAACAGCATCACAGCACAATTGTATATATAATGACTTAATAGCACTGATAATAATGGGCCACATTCGCCAATAGTTTCCTTAACTTTGTTCTTGAGACAGGTGCTAAGGAAGGTCTTACGTCAGATTCATGACATGCTTCTAAACCACAGAATTGTTTCTCTTGAGTATGCATAAATTCTGTTCTTAGGATAAATCACAAATAATAAAACATTGGTGAACATTAAAATCTTCATCAGAATCTGTGAAAGTGGGTTGTAAGAAGAGATTTTCTCTTAACAACGGTTGGTGAATGAGGCCCGTCAACTGCAGCTTCAGTCCAGGTTTTGCTTACACGCACAGCAATGAGTCACCCTGTGTGCACCATGGTGTGGGTGAATGTCACACTGGCGCACTGCTACATGAGGAAATGCAATCATCAAAAGCAGTATTTTTCTCAGTTATATAATTATCATTTAATGTTTAGTCAGTAATTTGTACAGATTTAATGCATAGAATCTTCCACATCAGTCTGACGCTCTTTTTTTAATGGCAAGAATGCTGAAAGAAAAAGAAGGAGGAATGGAAACATGAGCAACAGTGTTAACATTTTCAGCCTGTGTGACCCAAAGATGCAGACAATGCGAAGATGCAGACAATGGTTAAAAGCATATTCTAGGAAAAATGAATAAACAGCACAGGACAACCACTGACTCACAGGAGCTGAAGCTGCATCGCGTCTATCCAAGCTTTTAAATGAGTGAACACGCTACCCTACGGACGTGAAATGAGGCATTAGTGTTAACGGGTCCTTTTCTTTAAGTGAACATGAACTACATCAGCAAAATGTTTTCCACATCAAAAAGCATAATTCATGCTATACCTATGCCGAAATGGGCACAGTGAATGCTGGTCTGGAAAACTGGCAGTAAAAAAAAAGCCTCCATGTTGGTGTAGTTAACAAGCTAGCAAACTCGCTAACCATAGACAATCAGAACATTTGGTATTGTTGGCAGCAAGTGGGTTACTTGCATGCAGCTGCAGTTACCCATGGTCCTAACACTGCAGTTAGCAAGCTGGCTTTAAATTTCTCAAATTTTCTTCGCACTAAAAGTGTGATTTGAAATCACTCATCACTGACATACACAAGTGTAACTGGGCCTTAAGATCTTCCACCTTTTGAGAATGTGGTGAAAGATGGCTCAACTGACCATGCTACCTTTTTTTGTAGACCAGTGCCTTTGTCTTTGTAGGCCATTAGTGGCTTAAACATGCACCACTAAACATGCACTAAATGTGCATTAATAAAGCATTCTTAACAATAAGGGGGCTGCAACATTGCTATAACATCCCTATATCCTATTTGTAGTTCTAGAAGGAGAGTTCTTGAGTTTTCCTTATGGATTGCACTAATGCGTAAGCATCACAGCTGGTAAACGGCACCTTCAACCAGTTCCCAGCCCATTGTTTTCATTGTTCCTATTGAGACACCAGTCAGTTAAACAGTCTTTGACTGAAGCTTCTGCTGTCTGTGCCCCAGTAATGAAACCTCTTAGTTCTTTAAACCCTCTAAGATCTTTACCTCTTGCCAACTTAATCCAAAATCCAGGTCAACCTGGGCTGCTCACCATTTTTATACCATTATCAAGTTCAAGTTTCAAGTTTCAGGTTTATTTGTCATTTGCACAACATGTCAGGACATTTATACATTGAAATGCTTGTGGTGAGGCTCAGGATGATACTCTACAGCAGGGCAACATTATATACATACTAACTAAACATATTAAATAAAGAGATATAAAAGAGATATTAAATAAATACAAAATACACAAAATACAGAATATACAAAGACAGAATATACAAAGACAGGAGAGGTTTGTAGAAATTCTCTGATGTATACATTATTAGACAAGGATAGTCTGAGAGACAGCAGAGACATATCTTTATATATAATATATGTATATATATTATCTGTGTCTGTTGTTTAAAGTGACTCAGTGAGATTGTCCATAGCNGTCATATTTATCAGGGTTGTCTGCCAAGCACATACATATTCTGAAAAATAAATGTTGAAATTGTCATTATAAAAAAGAAAAATGATATATATATACACACACAATGTGTTTTTGTTAGAGACGGTATGTCCTTTGCTGCTGCTGATTGATACCATGCCATAATCACACAATGTCAATGTTAGCGCTTTTAAAAAAATTAGATTCTCTACATTCGTTTTTTTTGTCACAGCAAAGTATTTTAACAATCACTTTAGACTCTTGTGCAATGTACAGTATAATTTGTTTGTTTATTATTATTATTATTATTATTATTATTATTATTATTATTATTACTACTACAAATTCTGTAGAAAATGTATTTATGTTGTGAGGGGGTCTTGAAACTCAGGGTTTGGTAATATGACCTGTATGTATGCTAAATCGGCACCAACATTATTTTGATCTGAAAGGGCAGTTAAAAAGGATTGGATTTAATAATAAAGGAACTTGTGTTGCATTTGTATGCTGCGGGTGACAGAGTGAGACATTGCCGATGGTTATAGAATGATCTGTCGTGGAACATTGTGAGAATATGTGCTTGTGGCTTTCTTTATGACCCACTGTTTCTTTTTTTTTTTTTTTTATCGTTTTTCTTTTCTTTCAACTGTGACAGTGCACAGTATTCTGATTATAATAAATACAGTATATGAAAGCTTTTTTGGGATGGGACTTTCCTAATGGATTTGACGATGGTAGTACTTGCTGTTCATTTTGTGGTATTTATTGTGAGAGTAGAGTTGCCGAACACCAAGAGGGGTAGGTGCTGTTCTTAAATTATATGACTTGTCTCGATGCAGATCATAAAGCACTGACTGTATTGTGGGTGAGGTCTCAGATAAGGTTAGCTTTCACATTGACTCAAAGCTAACAGTGTTGTTGAAGGTTAGAGGAGCAAAGGGATTTAAAATGAAGTGACCTGCACTACTGGATTACAGTGGACGGCTGTGCTCCGGTTGGCGTCTCACTTTGTTGCAAGGGCTTGTTTGAAATGATAATAAAATGATAATTGCCTTGTATGTGGATTGTATTTAGCGATTTCTCCTAAAAGGTGCCTAGAAATTGTCTGAAGCAGTCCACAATACCACTAGAGGGTGTGCCATATCTGTAGCAAAGGAATGAAGTAAGAAGTGTAGGGGATAATGTTGGGATTTAAACAGAGATAAGATGATTAATTCGGTACAGAACAGTAGTAGTTCGGTACAGGTTTAGCAGTAGTAGGTGGTAGTAGTAGGTGGTAGTAGTAATGGTAGCGGCGGCAGCAGCAGTGGTGGTGGTGGTGGTGATGGCAGCAGTGGTAGTGGTTATAGTAGTGGTGGGGTGGTAGTGGCAGTGGTAGTAGTGGTACTAGTATTGGTCTCTCTTTGGATACACTTACAAAAACCAAAAGCCAAAGCGGAATATCAACAGGTAGGATTTTTAAATCGGATCCTGGCTAGAAATCAGCTCTCTTCTCCAGTTAAAGCTCTAGTGAGCTCCGGTGAGCCGGACTGACTCATGCCGTAGAATCTTTATAACGGATGTTGCATTACTGACTCACCCATTAGAGATTAGTGCAGGCTGCAGATCTGTCAGCCTCATGGTTGTAATAGGGGCCAGTGGACAGTTGATGCCTGACACTGCAACAGGCGATTCACTTAATATCCAGCAAACATGCGTTAAAGGTCCGCTCAGCAAATTAGCTTATTATTGATACCCACTGCTATGTATTGCTAATCAGTGCAGAATGCTGTCTTACTGCAAAGCTATGAAGTTCTAGTCTAAAATTGTTACTATATGGAAAGCGATGGAACACATGAAAAACAAGAAGATGGCATGTAGTATGCAGGGCTTTTCCCTCTTTTTCCTGTGATTGTTAATAAACAGGGTGAAGAATGTTGGGTTTCGGTAGAGAGTAGTACCTTCTCTGTGGTTTATACACAAATTCAGTCATCTCTAAGATTAAATAAGTCATCTTATCATAGAAGATGCATCGTTGTGCATTCTCGCTTATTAATTAAGAATTCGTACTGAAGTATTTTAATCATTGCCTAACCTACCAAAACCAGTCCGGTCAGAGTGAAGACTTAAATGTATTTTAGCTCATCCTATTAAGCTCATGATGACCTTTTCCAGCTCCCAGCAGCCGCACGTTAATTAGCCTGTAGTCTCCCCACCCCAACTCACTCTAAGAATATATATGCACACAGCAGATGTATGTGTGTTTGTAGTGTCGGCACACAACTAATCACATGCTGTAATGTTGGATGGACAAAACAAATTGGCACCAACTGGGAGCTCTGCAAATTGCAAAAATGAAAGAGTGAAATAGATGCTCAGGATTATCAGCCCATCACTAATCTGCTTTTTTTTTGTGCTGTGCTGATTGAACTGTTACATTTCAGTGTTTCTGAAAAGTGCATCATATTGCTAAAAACTTCATGTCCTGCTTAAGAGTGCACATGGCTTACCTTGATTGATCTGAGGGTTATTGTCAAGCTGACTAATCCTCCCGCCAAGGGTAATCACGATCGTGAAGTATTATAATATTGATGGACACTGGCTTTAGAGATTACAATGCGGCCATTTAGGGACACATGGATTGAACAATTTCCATCTGTCCAACAAACCAGGGTTTGCATGAGCTGGGCACCAGTCTTTGTGCGTCAGTCTTTATAATTCCATTGTTGTTTATAGAGTCAACTTTAGCAAGCCCAGCTGTGTTTGCACATTGTTTATTTATTTATTTATTTATTTATGGAATTATTTATTTGTCGACCTGTGCTGCGCTCAGTCCTGAGTGCCCGTAGGCGGAATCTGCCTGCAAGGTAAGCTCTTACTTTGTGATTAATCTGACGTTTATTCTGCTCAAGGACATTTTTTCCAGACTTTACTGAATGACCTTCCTGCTTATCTGTCATCTGTCATCTTGAGTACATGTTTTTCAAGATGTTTTAACACAAGGTGTCAAGACACATTTTCAAGAGAAGCTGTCTTCGGAATGTCTTTGGGAAATTTGAAAGAATAGCATCTTTAAAATAGGGGAGAAATCAAGCATCACTTTTGCATCGAAAAAATCTACAGGTGTTTCTGTTCATCCTTCCACTGTGTGAAGACTACTGAACACTGTGGGTCTGGAAGGATGTGTCGTTGTCAGTAAGGCCTTACTGAGGAAAAGAAAATCAAATCAACCAAGAAAACCTGCTGGTGTTCTCAGAACAGAGGCCAGGCCAGAGATCAACATCATTTTACTTGGATTGTTACAAGCAGTAAATGCAATCAATTTGGGGATGAGGGAAAACGTTCCTGAACATTTCTTTGTAAACTGAAATGCAGTCTTCCAAAAGGAATGGGAGCTGGAGTTTTCTGATATGTATGTATGTATGTATGTATGTATGTATGTATGTATGTATGTATGTATGTATGTATGTATCCTGTTACTTACAGCAATTTCCATTTCTGCATTGCAGTTTTTATTTGCTTGCTTTTGAAATGTTTACATAGGTCTGTTGGGGTCATTACACTTTGTACAAATATCCACTCACTGGATTTGACCTTGTATTCACACTCATTGTATTTTGTATTTGTTCTACTTACTGTACATATGTGGTCTGTAGTGTCCACCAGATCCCACTGTAATTCTGTGCATAATTTGCTAGCCCCCCTAATCCCAGTGGTCAGGACCCCTGCAGGACTCTGCACTGAGCAGGTATTATTTGGGTGGTAAATCATTCTGAGCACTGGAACTGACTGCTGATAAAGACAGAGGATGACCAACGCAAACTCTGCAGCAACAGATGAACTGTCGTCTGCAACAGGGTATCAAAGAGGTAGCTGTGTCTAAGAGAGTGGACAGTGAGTGGACACAGTGATTAGAAACTAGCAGCATTGTTGTGTCTGTTACTACTCTGAGACCATCGCAACACTTTTTACAGATGTCATCACGACATGTGGGTGTTAAAAATGGGTAGTCTGGGGGTGGTCTTAAAAGGTCTTAATCAAAATTGGACAGGGCTGGGATCAGGTGATATTCATTCCCAACATGCAATCGCCGATCGGCTATTTTATTTTTAATTTTAGTTTTTTTACAGACATAACGTAAGCTATCTTAGAACTCATGCTGCATGGAATTTAGGAATTAGAGATGGGAATCTCCCCCATTGTTGCTTTTAGAGTATCCCAGTGAGAAACTGCATTGTGTCATGCTTCCTTGCTTCCTCGGAGACTAGCCTTTTAAACCAGCATTGAAATAAAGCACAGGATATGGAGGTATATGGTCATATAAGGTTTGGATATTGAATGTGCCAGTAAATGTCAGTTAACATATATATGTATGTATATGTGTGTGTGTGTGTGTGTGTGTGTGTGTGTGTGTATATATATATATATATACACACACACACACACACACACACACACACACACACACACATATATATATATATGAAAATGCATTTTTTCCCTTATTGTTTTATTGCTGTTAGTAAGCAATGAGCTCAGACTGGTAGCTGCTGAGGCTTGTGTTTTGTCCTTGTCTTTTGCCGGATTAATGTGCAATCTGGTTTGTGTTCTAACAAAGCAGATCTGTCCTCATGTGAGAAATAAGACACTCAGCAGAGTGTTACTCGCTGCATTGGGAAAGTATTATAAGAAGTGCTGTAATAAGCAGATCACCGTTAGCAGGACGAATGTTTAGTTTCTGCATTCCTCGTAACAAGAACATGCAGTAGCAATGATATATTTATACGTGGCCTATCACAGCACTCTGTTCTGAATGTATTTGTTTGTGCAGCTGAGTAGGCGCAGTCAAAGTAACAGTAAAATAATACTCGTCATTCTGTTTAAAGTACTAGGTATGATTACCAGAGGAATATATGACAACACAGATAATCAGAAACAAGCGCTGAAGCAAATTCATACATCCAGCTGGCTCTTCATAGTGCAGTATCTGTGACTATAAGCTTTACAATATACTGATGCATATTTGTAAATGTAAAAATGTGCCTAGTTTTCCTGAGACTGGTGGAAAGAGTGAACTGTTACTGATTTCTCATACTGAAGGCAGAAAGGGAGATGATGAGTAACATCTCAGTTAATGTGTGGAAGATCTACCAAAGTAGAAAAGAACATTTCCAGAAGAGGAACTGTAAAACCAAACATTTAGTTGCCTTCAAAGCGCCACTGTGGCAAGTGAGCAGCCAGCCAATGCTGGACTTTCAAATGAATTTTATATTAATTTATTTTTTTGATAATTCCCAAACTTGGACATTTCCACGGTAGTATGCTGTTGTCTCTAAAATGTTGAAGGGATCATTTCAAAGTCATAAATAAATATTATTTAAAGAATAGTGCAACATCTATATGAAGGTAACCAAAAAATAAACTATGAGCAAATCTTTAGCTTTAAACATCCCTACACAGTTATTTGTTTTGGCTATTCAGAATCTGCACTTAGTGGCTGCTTGAACCCTGTGATCAATCGTGTGTAGTGTTGCTGACCATGTGCATCCCTTCAGTTTACCCATCTTCTAATGCCTACCTCCAGCATGATACTGCACCACGTCACAAAGCAAAGGTCGTCTCAAACTAGAAAACCCATTTGGCGCACCATGAAACTAAAAATCTGGCAAAGACGACCCAGGACTGTTATGCAACTGGAATCCTACATCAGACAGGAATGGGACAACGTTCCTCTCCCAAAACTCCAGCAACCGGTCTACTCGCTTCCCAGACGTTTACAAAGAAGAGGGGATGCTACACGACGGTAGACATGACCCTGTCCTAACTTTTTTTGGGATGCATTGCTGCCATCAATTTCTAAATGAGCTAATCATTTTCATGAAATGGAAAATGTCTCACTTTCAACATTTTGATATGTGTTCTGTGTTCTATTGTGAATAAAATATAAGTCTATAAAATTTGCAAATCATTGCATTCGGTTTTTCTTTATATATATATTTACATTTAACACAGCAACTCTTTCTTTGGAATTGGGTTTGTACATTCCTGCACATCATTATAGGGCGGTATGTAATATAGAAACTGTAGCTTTGCATGTAGGCTTTTTTATCTGTTGCAAAGTGCTATGCTAAGAATACCAACACTTCTAATGTAAACTTGCTAATGGGATTTATTTCGTCTGTAGTGTTATGTGTATGTGTTAAGCCCATCACCCCATATGTTTCATGTTTGGTGTTTAGTATTCATATTAAGATCTCGGTTTGGATTGGGGATTGGTTTTCTCTGTTGCTAATAAACCTGGCCGTTACCCAATTTGGCTGTAAGTCATTTTATTATTTTAAGTACAATCTCCACAGAAAAGCCTTGCCAATAAAATAGGGCACGTTCCGGCCTTCATAAACCAAACCTCAAGCATACATGCTTTATACGCTGAGTCTGCCGACAGACACTGAATAGACGTTCATTTCATTACTGAACGCAGCTTATAATCAGCCACCTCCTAGTAAACTGAGCTGTGGGTGATTTATAGTCATTTAGAGCTATTAGATTTGGCGGTGACTAATTCACTGGCAGAGCAGATACACAAAACAGAGATGAGTGATGTCCTGCCAAAGAGAGGAAGGAATCTAGCCAGCAAGATCGTTCCAGAGAGAAACGGAGTTATTTAGAACTCTAAAGAGAGGTAGATGGCTATAAGTCAGGGGCATATTTAATAAAGATGAGTCACCACTGATTTCACCAGTAATTCATGGCTTTACTGCCAGGGACCAGGTTCAAATGTGTTGGGCTGGCATGATTCACCAGTCGTGACTTGATGGCGCTGTTACTTGAGTGATGTACACAATCATATACACTGGTATAGATTCATACATACACATACAATAGACCTAAACATACAAAGGCCTAGATTCAACATTCTACAATATAACTGCAACATTTATGAGAAAAGTAGATAACAATTGTAATGCATAATAATAAGTGGGAAACAGAAAACACGACTCCGCACAGGCCATCTCCAAAGCTTTAATGAAACTTTCTGTTTTATGAAGACAGTGTAGATGTATCCTCCTCTGCCTTACACATCCCATAATGCTCTCTGTGTCGGCGCAGAAGACCTGAGCACTGCCACAGTGGATAACTTTATACAAATGAATTATGACGCGGAGAAGCGACATTGTAAACGATTGCCTCCAACGAATAGTTCAGATCAATCGTAGACACAGGAATCTGAGGTCCCCAGCTTCTTTTACCTAAACTTTTTGTTCCTACCAGAATTTTGTTTTAGTTATCAACAGTCTGGCGGTAAACAAGGAAGAGAAGCTCACAACAGCTGTTTCTTCTTTTTCCCATTTTACATGATGCAGATTTTTTACATATACATTTGAAAAAAAAAAAAATAAGCACGGGAGAAAGTAGCAGGTATTGTTGGTGTCCAGTGAGTTAGGTCACTCAGTAGTTAGCTAGGTTAGCCTGTCTGTTAACCGGCCAATAAGGTTAGCCATGAAGGCAAACAGTTAGCTTTCCATACAAATTCGTTTGTCGGTAATACTGTGTGCTTTCAAATCTAGCCGGCTCTCCTGGACCTTGTATACCCCCACATGCAACTACGCCAACATTCTTAAGCACACTCACAGGACACAAACTTCGAGTGCCGTAAGCGACTTGTCTGCTGGTGTGATAGTAGGGTAAGGAGACAGGGCGAGAAGTAAGGCGTGATGGCACGATAAGAACACAGTTAAGCTACAGTTTAATATAGTAACTGGCCATTCGTTAAATCTAAAGGCTATTTTAGGTATAACAAACAGTTTATTCATCAAAAGCACACCTGATAGTGATATGTGCGCATACTGCTCACTAATCACCTTCCTTCGTGAGAGGCGTCATCTCCAGCCTTGCTTATTTAGGTGCTGCCCACATAATCTGTCTGGGCCACCGTGGGCATTGGTTGGAGTTTGCTATCCCTTTTTAAATCTTTCAAGCACAGCAGAATGTGTTAGATTTGCTTTTCCCGCCAGCCCCTCCTCTTCCATTGCGAGGATGTGTAATCTCCAACCTTGCGGCACGTCTCCCGACGAGCTAATCTGTCCAGGCCACAGTGTGCTTTTGGGTGGAGGGTAAGTGAAGAACACCTTGAACATCTTGTTGATTCGTCCTAATCAAATGAATTGACAGAGCTTTCCCCATTCTCACGGACTGCATTTAATTGGCCACAGTCGTCTCCAACTTCAGACGAAACTAATATGCTGAAACTAAGACGCTGGGACAGAATATCCCTTTGTCTACCCTGTCTGTTGCCTCTGCGTTGTCGTTCATATAAATACATGAATCATTTCATTTCATACTGAACTAGTCCTCATGCAGAATTCCAGGTGTATTTCTGGGATTCCGAAAATGCAGTCTTACGCAAAACACGTATGACTCAGTTTAAAACACATCATTCATAAATTCGAATAAGACATTTTCATTTTAGTACACAATTTATATTTGCTTGCTGAGTTTGACATATTTGGGGAAAAAAAGAAAATAAAATTTGAAATATTAAATGTGCCATAACTGTTAAAAAGGCCCATTTAATGCTCTATTTTTGCCCTAATAAGTAAAATTCAGTAAACAGACGTTACTTGTATATTAGAAGTGCAGAAGTGTGTTTTCTTTAGAGGATGTGTTAAGTTTCTTTCAAAGAATTCATTAATTAGTGATGGTTAACTATGGTGTCTATTTCTAAAGTATTTTAAATTCTATTTCTATTTAATAGCTGTTTAAATCAGAATATCAGATCTGGCCCCATGACCAAAGGTTTACATTCTTCTGCTCCAAACTAGTCCAGTGTTTACTATCTGTAAACAGATCAATCAGCATATCATGAGACGTTTCCGTCAATTGTCATACCTTATTGGCTGCTCGTGACTCAGAGAGGTATTAGCACACATATATAAAGGTACGAATCGGTCACGAGTGCCCTAGAAGAGACAGACACCTAGCTGGTGAGAATTAGCCTGACCTTTATCACTCGTGTTAAGCCTCGCAGCGTAGAGTAGCCACACACGTGTACTCAGTAAGCCTGCAGGGACCACGGTGGAAACTCCTTCTCTGTGCATATTGACTCGCTCATGACCGGTTTTGTGTAAAAAAACCTCATGGCTCCTGGATTACTTGGAAATTTGTTGCCTCCCAACAAAGGTACATGTTCAGCTTTGTTCTTCTGTGAGTCAGCCTCATGTGGATTGAACAGGAAATCATATTTTTAACATATAATAATTGTAAGCCTTCTTTCTCGTGGTGGAGTAGAAGTCCCTGCGGAAACTGGTATTGAAATGGGTCACAAAGAGGCTGACAATGGCTGGAAGAGGACTATTGATAATATTCGAGAGGTTTTTGACTTCATAGAGGTGCTGGGATCGTAAGTACATCAGTTTTCTTTTTCTTATTTTTTGTATAGAGGTTCAGCTGAACAGATGCTCAACACATTATAGAAGTTCATGCACAGTTGGATCAATTTCGGTTCATCTTTAATTCAGCAAATGATCAGTCTAAAGCTGGGCTGTGAGTGGACAGTATAGGAGAAGTTTCAAATTATGCATTTCCCCTGAGTAAACATATTGTATTGTATTCCATACTTATATAGTGTTGAGGAGGTGATGTAATGCACCTGCTCCTGCTTTCCTATACAATTCCAAACTAGGTGTTGTTACCCTTATCTCAATGACGCGTACATCGAACATGTTTGTAGAACCCAGGTCTTCAACCAGAATGCCTGTATGTTATTTAAAAAAAAATATGACTCCTGACTTCTCAAGATGATCACCCACCCTGGATTGAATATTAAGTTGTTACTTACCGCTTTTAGTCCTAGGTTGTAAAATACTGCTCCTAGCCTTGTTCATCGTAAACAATTCCCTCAACCTTTGGGGTCGGTTTATGCTGGAATTTTCCATCCTGCATCTTAGCCGCACTAGAAAGGATATAACTGTGCCATTATGTGTAAGGTATTAACAATTCTATATTCCTTAAATGATTTCCCTAAATTAAATTATTCCCTCAGCATAGAAATATAATATTTATTTATGTAGGGTTATAAATACAGTAATGTGAATAAAATATAGATATTTAACCCCAACATTGCCTACACATTGACAAATATCGGTTTAAAATATCGGTCAAATCCGAACAGTTGTCCGATCTTCTGATACAGATATGATTCCGATATAACTGTGCATCCCTAATTTGAAACATATTCTTGCTTCCTGAAGACCTTTTGTGGTATTGCTGTCCTGCTCTTCTAAACAGCAAAAAAACCTTACAGAAACTGTGCAAGTACTGTGAGTTCTCTAATGGGAAGATCCTCAGTCATTACGTTAAATAAGCCACACATGTATGTATACATATATAAACAAATATCCTCAAATTGCAAAGTGCTATTACAAAACGGTTCATCTAAAATTTGGAAAATACGCTCTTAAGCAGTGTTCACGGCGTGTGTGGGTCAGTGTGACAGCACGGATCTGGACCAGAGATTAGTCTACTTAGGAGGCACTGCACTGTAAACAACTGCCAGTTTCAACATCAGCTAATTTCCTTCCTAGCTGATCATAGTTGGCCTACATTTGACCTCTAAAGCAGACAGAGACCGAGTGACACACGTGATGGGATTTGAAGAAGGCCTACTTTTACGGATTGAAAGCCCGGCTAGGGTGGGCTAGGCTAGGGTGGGCTAGTTAGACACACGTCTTGTGTATGAAACAGTTTGTGGCCAATTCTGGCAGTTCCTCCGCTGTTTGTAAGGGTGGGCCAAATTCATAATATGCCCTTTTTTCAACTTTAAGTAGTCTTGATCTCTTGTACAAGAGAGACACCCTATATACCCTGCTGGAACTATGTCTCTCCATACTGAATGGCAGGAGCTCTAGGGGTAGAAAGGCTTTGGACTATGACACATTCTTGGGCAATCAGTCTGAGAGCATTAGTCTAGCAGACAGGAATATGTATCACCACTTTGAGACTGGCTCACATGATGGAGAAAGCTTCAGGTATTATAAATACAGCAGATCAGGGGTCACCAACTCTCCTTCTGCAGGGCTATTTTCCTCCAACCCACATCTAACAAGGACTTCTTAGATGGATTCAAGTGGGGTTGATAAGGGTTGGAGCTGAAGTCTGCAAGTGGTATACATTACAGCTAGCTGTCAGGGTCTGGATACTATGTGCCAAATAGAAAATAAAAGCAACAGAAAAAAAAACTATTAAAAGCTATTTATAGGTATTTTCAAAAACACAGTTTGGGTCAATATCACAGTATACTGGTTTAGACAATACATCATCCAGCACTACTTTGGAGGTTATGCTAAAGGGCCTTTATTCAACATCTGATCACCTTGATTTCCTTTTGACAGTGAATAAAGCGTCACTCCTCGCTGAATGGCAGGAGCTCTAGGGTTAGACAGGGTTTAGACTATGACACATTCTTGGGCAGTCAGTCTGAGAGCATTAGTCAGTCTAGCAGACAGGAATATGTATCACCGTATTGAGACTGTCTCACATGGTGGAGAAAGCTTCAGCTATAATACATACAGCAGATCAGGGGTCACCAACTCTCCTCCTGGAGAAGCACTTTCCTCCAATCCAAATCTAACAAAGACTTCTTAGGGCAAAAATTAGATGGTTTCAGGTCAGGCTGATTAGGGTTGGACCTAATGTCTGCAGAATGGTAGATCTCCAGTTACAGGGTTGGGGACTACTTCAGTTGAGCACTGGCAATCTATGCCCAATGAAAACCATGCAAACTGTTCTTTCAAAACATTCTGAAGCCCCTGATAACTGACATACATTGCAAATCAGGGTCTGGATACAGTACTGATAGGGTACCTGTATCATAGCTTGCTGGTATGGATAATATATTACCCAGCACTACTTTGGAGGTCTTTGGAGGCCCTACTAGGGGTCTTTATTCACCTTGATGTCTTTTTGAAAGTGAATGAAAGTGTCACTGCTCACTGAACAGCAGGGGCCTTAAGGTGAGACAGGGTTTAGAGGATGACACACGCTTGGGCAGTCAGTTGGGGAGCCTTAATCTGTCTGACAGACAGGAATATGCATCACTGCCTTGAGACCAGCTCACCAGTTGAAGAGAGCTGTGTCATAAGGTTCAGAGGATCTGAATGAACAGTGTTCACAGCTTTTAACCTCTTTACTGCTGCTAACATGAGTTATGAGGTGACTGTGATGAACCGTTATACTTCTTAGATTGGTATGAATTAACGGTTTCTGTTATGAATGTGTTGTTATGAATAATGTTCAGAGAATGTCATATAATGAGATCCCAGAGTCATTTGTGTGAATGATATTAATAAATATAAACTGAGGCATTTATTGTCTGTTCCAGGATGTCTACAGTACCGTAACCAAATCCCACTCACTTACTCACTCTCTCTCTCGATCTTAGGGGAGCTTCATCGGAAGTCTACATGGTAAAGGAGAAAAACACAGGAAAACGGTTTGCTTTGAAGTGTGTGGTAAAGAAGAACAGAAATACCAGCTTGGAGAATGAAATTGCAGTTCTGAAAAGGTGAAAGTTCTGACAGATATGTATTATTATTAGACATGGCATGATACCACTTTTTCTTTGTCGGTCTTCTCTAGTTAAAATGCATTTGGTTAAGGGCTGTAATAAGATACAGTTCAACTGTATATTACAGTACTTCTAGCTCTCCATTTCTGCCTTTGTAGGATCAAACATGAGAATATTGTGGCTTTGGAAGATTTCTATGAAAGCCAGACCCATTACTACCTTGTCATGCAACTGTAAGTACATTAAATAATTCTAATATTCTGAAAATACTGTCTGAATTATGTCTCCATAAAAGAGCTGCATGACCTTTTTTCCCTATGATAAATAATGCAATGTTAACGTTGGAGACTGAGCTGTGCTTTCTAATACGCAGAGTGAGGAACTTATGCGCAACATTATTATAACATTGTTATTATGATGATTTACCTTATTATTTACCTTATTATTATTATTGATGGTACACTGACTTGCAAAAAGGGAGAATAGCATCTCTGTCGTTGTGACTCCAGGCCCGGAAAGCCTGCTATCGCGCTATGATATATCTCTGGAGAAGGAAAAGAACTACACAATACTTTACAGCACATACCAACAACTATGGGTCTTCGGCAAGCTATGAGAAACTGGCTCTGTATTCCCGGGAAGGACATAAAGGCTGAAGCAGCAAAGAAACTGAAGAAAACAAAGCTGGAGGAAGCCAGGAAGAGAAATAGAAAGAGAGACCAAGCATAACATGGGGCAAGAGTAAATCTTGGACTGCCTTTTATTCATTGGCGAGAGCTAAAAGAGATAAAAGGATGCATTGCAGCCTTATAGATAACAGGAAAATGTTGATGCACAGCAAAAAGGGCCTGGGTTTGGGCTCTGGTCAAGGCATTCATGCCCTCTTCTGTGTGGAGTTTGCAAGTTCCACGGTCTGCGCTAAATTGCCCCTGGGTGTGGCTGTGAGTGTAAATGTGTATGTCTGTGTATCTGCCCTGCAACGGACTGGTGGCTTTGTCCTATGTGTTTCCTGCCTTCCACCTGATGAGCGCCGACCACCCCCCGTGACCCAGAAGGATAAGCGGTTTAGAAGATGAATGAATCAATGAATGCTATCTGCGGTTTAACTACATGGCGAGCAAAAAATGCAAGTCAGTCAGTTTATTTTCAATCACAGTCTATTGCTTCCAACAACCTTACTAAACGCAGAATTGTATATCCATATCGTGCAGCTCTTCTATGTAACCTGTTTTCCTATTCTAAACAGTTTATGGTTTCATCCCTTGTTATTACCTTGTAGAGTTTCAGGCGGTGAACTGTTCGACCGGCTCCTAGACCGGGGTATGTACTCAGAGAAGGACGCTAGTCTGGTGATCAGACAAGTCCTGGAGGGAGTTAACTACCTGCACGAGAATAGCATAGTGCACCGTGATCTTAAGGTATGAAGCAAACGAAGGTGAACACATACATGCACCCATATACAGATCAAAATGTTGAAACTCTTTGTTTTTTTGTTTTTTTTTTTGTTTCTCCACAGCTGGAGAATCTGCTGTATTACAGCCGAGATAACAATTCCAAGATAATGATCAGCGACTTCGGTCTTTCCAAGATAGAGGACAACGGGGTCATGTCTACAACCTGTGGAACTCCTGGCTATGTGGGTAAGGAGGCCGGAGTGGCAATCAAGAAGACCAACACGTTTTACCCGAAACATATTGACTTTCTGTGGAATACATTGTGACAGTGACCATTTCAGTGAAATAATGGTGTTTCTTTGCCTACAGCTCCTGAAGTGTTGACTCAAAAGCCCTACACTAAAGCAGTGGACTGCTGGTCTATTGGAGTCATCACTTACATCCTGTGAGGACTCTCACTACTGCTGACTTAAGCGATCCTATGCCAATCTCCACCGTACCATCTGCCATGCTAATATAGCACGCACACTGCATAAAAGCCAACATCTATTATACGCAACTATCATCTAACAACAGCCATACATCAAAACAAAAGGATCTGATAGGATTTTGAAGTAGACTTCCAAGCATGAGCCACTTTAATCATTCAGTAGTCAGCTTAGTCAATGTTGTTGTAGCAGTGACAATGTAGTCAATGAATAGGTTCCCCCTAGTGGCTGAGAACATACACTTAAGCTTACGCGCCCAGCCATGTACACGCCTTGTGTACACTGTTAAAAAATAGCCAGGTCCTCTTCAGACTTCCACCAATTTCTCAGAATTTCTACACAATTCATTGACTAAGATGTAAACAAAGTCATTTAGAGTGGTTTGAAGTGAAACGGTGCATTGCAGAGAGACTTAGCTGATCTGACTTCATTACCATGGTTATGATAAGAACCAGGGATATAATATGTACATTCATTTTATTTTTAACCCTAAATGCCTCTTAAACCTACACATGTTTTTAAGAAGGTGGGAAACGGTGGGAAAGAAAGACTTTGTCTTTGGGTAGTATTTTGCCTTACAGTATCAAGCGTGTACCTCCCCACAATGACTGCATTTAAAAAGGTTAAGGTCAAAGGCTTATCTCAAAAATATCAGAAAACAATGCCTCAGGCATCATGGAATATATTTATAGCCATTAAGTAATAACTAACTATTAAAACACTTCAAACGCCTGGTTCCTACTGTAACCACTGTGTCATAGTTATGACTTGATAATGATCTCTAGAATGGAGCATTTCATGTCAAGCCAAACCGACTAAACTTTAAAGAATATTGTTGAAAAAAGAGCTTTTTTGAGTTTTGAACTTGACCTAATGCTTAGTTTAGTCAAAGATCTCATCAGCTTACTTATATAGGATTTAGATTTTCTCAAAAACAGTGAATGTGGGGTCCTTTTATAAGCTGGGGGAATGAGACAGACACAATTCCACTAAGGCTATGTTCAGACTGCAGGCAAATCAGAATTGTTTCTCAAATCAGATCTGTTGAAATGGCTGTCTGCACTGTTATTTGCAAATGATCAGATCAGATTGGGGTTTCCAGACATCACCAAGCATCCCAGGACTTTCATCATTCCGGATTTCGAATTGTCAGTGTTTTCTGCTTTGGGAGTGACACAAAGGACACTTTGAAATCCGATTTGAGTGGCCAGAGTGTCCTGAGACTGAGATGCATCTGAAACACAATCTTCAAGTGTGGTTTGGATCCGAACTGCAAAAGTTGAATTTGGGCGGGCAATTTGAAGAAGGCCTAAGATTCAAACCTATAACTTTCTGATAAGCAATCTAAAATGATACTATGGGAAGAAAGAAGGTTTAATAATAGCACAGCTAACTATCCTTCATCTAAGCACTGACAGTTCCTCAGACTCGAACAGAGAGTATCATCTTGAGCGCTCTGAATTAATTCACCTTTTTTAGTCTGTCTTGATCAATTTTAAGCAAATTTGATGGCTGCCTGACTGTCCATGATTATCAGTAGGTCATGAGTTTAAATTCCAGTTAGGCCACAGCTTTGTGAGAGGAGGAAGCACTCAGTTCTGACTGACCATTAGGTGGGAGCATCATGCAGTCTACATCTAAAATTGATGATGGGAGAAAATCAGCTTATAAGGAAGCAACTGCTTTCATCATCCTGTTTAAAGAAAGTTTTATGTGATGTGCATACACACTTGTTAGACGGAAATTCACCCAATATAGACAGTATGGGTTGACAAGCAGCTATAAAAATGCTCATGACAGAATTTGCAATGCCAGTATATTGTGGAAAGGCAGTAATAGTAGGTGATACTAAGCTAATGGTTTCACTGTCACAAATACACCATATAACATAACCTATAAATAGCATAACACATGCTAATAGGAGCCCCTTTTCTTTTGGTAAGCACTCATCTCCCACAGTGTGATCAGTTGCAGTCTGAGTTAATGGTAGTCCAGTTTGCTGTTATGGGAATGAACGTTATGAACGTTGAGGGAACAAACGAGACCCATGGAAAGAACTGCCTTCTCTTAGGGTAATGAAAGCCTGTAGCAAGCCCTTAGAATATGATGAGCCACTAATTATATAATCGATACTTAATAATCGATACTTAATAGATAATCAATACTTAATGAATAAACAAGCAACACGTTACTCTATCAAGACTAAACTAATTAGCAAAGTTATTATCGGTATTGGTACTCGGCATTGACACTCAAGGATCAGGTAACGTGTCAGAAGGGAAAGTGGTATTGGCGTACCCCTAGCAGAAAACAACCCAAAAAATCCAATCCAAAGTAAATGCATTTTTCGTGTGGAAATGTGTTGTTTCTCAAGGGGTCCATAAAAATGTCCCCGCAATATCAAAAGTATTATGTCTGAATTTTTTACACTATATTCCACATCAGATGTTCCCACTGAGTGTTTTGTGAGTCTTCTGAAACATTCATTATGTCTTGAAGTGCAGAGAATGAAAAACGTGATGTGTGATTTGTCGCCGCAGTCTTTGTGGATATCCTCCTTTCTATGAAGAGAGCGAGAGTCTGCTTTTCTCTAAGATCAAGAAAGCACAGTATGAGTTCGACTCTCCCTTCTGGGATGACATCTCTGAGTCGGGTAAGAGTTCTGCTTCCCCTCCAGCCTCTATACAGACACTGCAGCCTTGCAAACACTCCTTTAATTCATGTGTGAATCTAATTCAGTTCTTTCATTTAAAGTCGTTGTCATTTAATGATAAAGCTGTTCTTTTTTTTTCTTTTTCAGCAAAAGATTTTGTTCGGAACTTGATACAGAAGGATCCTGAGCTGCGCTACACAACAGAGCAAGCTCTAAAACATCCCTGGTAAGAATAATGTCTAATTTTGACTTCTAGTAAATAAAAGGGATACTCTTAAAAATAAAGTTGCCGAGTTTTTGGACCAATAAATATCACGTTCTCTAAATAATCCCAATGGATGGATCTTTCAGGAATCATTTTTCTTTCCACAAAGAACTTCTTCTTCTTTGTAGATCAATTGCTTGAAAGTTCTTTCTTTTCCCGGATCTCTAATTGGTTCCTCCAAGAACCCAAACCTTCAGAATCATGTATTTCTTCAAAGCTTTGTTATAAAACCAAACCAGGAGTAATCGAACTAAACAATGGCCTCATTATAAGCTCAAACTGGTATTTATGAAAAGGTTAGCAAAATGTTTAGTAGCCAACTAGCTGGCTAACACCAGGCTAAAGCTCACTAATTAGTTAAAGGGGACCTTATTATGCTCATTATTTTATTTCTGGGTTCTACTAGAACAGATCTCAATTAGTCTGTATTCATTCTCTGTCTAAAATGCTGTGTTTGAGCTCATGTGTCTTTAAGCCCCACCTCCCTATGTGCTCTGAGCTGGTCTACTCTTTTGTCATTGGCCAACTGCCACAGCAGCATTCTACTGTACTAGTACAAGTTCCATCCTCACATCACTGTGGTTGTTCTTACAATGGTATCAGTTCTGCCATATAAGTTTGAAGAGTCTAATCCAGAAAGTCAGGTCAAACTCGAACTAGTAGTTGGTAGACTCGAACCACCTTTGCAAGCTAGCCTGGAGCAGTAGTAAGTTTTTCGTTTTTTTTTTTTTTAGCTCTCTGTGTGTTGTGTGAGAGCATGCCAAGCTTTCCAGGAGGCGGCCAATAAGGATTATGTTATGTGATGACATCACCTCGTAACAGAGAAATGGTCTGGACTTCCAAGAAGGGGTTTCAGGCAGCTGAGAAAAGTGGTTTCTATTGTAGAGAGTTTCTCCCTCTGGCGTGGACATAGGACTTTAGACCCTGCAGAATGTTTACATGCACACAAAGCAACATAACACACTAAAGGAAAGGGAAAATCTGGAAAAGCATAATAGGTTTCCTTTAATATTATAGTGAAACCTAATGCGCAAAATGATAATTGCAATCATCTCATATAATTGCAGTTATATAATTATTGTGACAGGCTTAGAAACTACAGAAGGAGAAAGGACAATATTTGTGCTCCCTTGGACTCCCTCAGTATATTTTAATTATGATATGACTTCACAGTGAGGCATGATCCTTATGGTTTAAATGGTGCATGGACAGATGTAGAGTATCTTGCCCATCGGCCAACAAATTATACGTTTGAAAGCCTGTTCATTTGTTTTTATCCATTTTAAATCTATGTTTAAGAAGATAGTAGGGTGTGCACTCATCAGCCACATTGTTAGAAACACTTAGTTGGCTTGTTGGCCTACCTTGGAATACAAACTGCCTCTGTAGCCCTCCTGCTGCTGTACACAATTTCATCAGTGATGAGTTTCATCCCACAAGTGCATATTCTTAGGCTGTGAATTGCTCTCAACCCAGCAGCGAAACCGCTATGTCTGATGGTTTCATATAAGTGCCAAATATTGCCGTGCCAGATTCACTAGGGGCAACCTGCTCGTTTCTTTTTCATCCCACTGCGCCAAAAAAGCTAGGGTCTTTGCATTAAGCATCAGTTAAACCTTATCAATATCTCTACATTTATCCACAGGCTTTGGGCAGTAGGGTGCTAGTGTTACTGCTATAGAGTGCTCATTGATTGACTTGAGACTGACGTAATCAATATAAAAGGAGACTGTTACTGAAGTAACAGTGTTGACACATTTATGCTATTAAGATATACTATATTGCCAAAAGTTTTCACTCACCCATCTAAATAATTGAATTCAGGTGTTCCAATCACTTCGATGGCCACAGGTGTATAAAACCAAGCACCTAGGCATGCAGACTGCTTCTACACACATTAGTGAAAGAATGGGTTGCTCTCAGGAGCACAGTGAAGTCCAGTGTGGTACTGTGATAGCCACCCTTGCAACAATTCAAGTTGTGAAATTTCCTCCCTACTAAATATTCCACAGTCAACTGTCAGCGGTGTTATAACAAAGTGGAAGTGATTGGAAACTACAGCAACGCTCAGAATGACAGAACGGGGTCAGCGGATGCTGAGACACATAGCGCAGAGGTCGTCAACTTTCTGCAGAGTCAATCGCTACCTCCAAACTTCGTGTGGCCTTCAGATTAGCTCAAGAACAGTGCGTAGAGAGCTAAATGGAATGGGTTTGAAGCTGTTATAGCCGCAAAGGGTGGCCCGACATCATATTAAACCCTATGGATTAACAATGGGATGTCACTCAAGTTCATATGCGTGTAAAGGCAGACGAGCGAACACTTTTGGCAATATAGTGTATATTATATGTAAAGTATCTATAGATTAAGCATTTGTCAATACGTTATTAACCATTTTACAAATGACAGTTCTGCACAAAACCACCACAGGAGCATTCGCCTTTTACTTTGTAATCACCATCAAGTACCCCCTAGTGTCTGATCAGCCTGGATGAGTTAACTGTGTTGAGAATGGGATGGTCTGTCAGACAAATGAAGGCTGAAAAGACTGAAACAGCAGTCCACTGGTCAGATAGTAAGGAGCAGTGCCGACGAATTATGCATGACAGTAGATGGTCGCACACCTAAAATCCTAAAAATAAAGCCTCCAATATGGTTCCTACCTTGGATGTATGATTCTAGGAGAAGATGGTATAGATCATTCATGTTATGTGGAGGCTCATGAAGGGGATGTTTCACCCTCATTCATCTAATTTATAAAAAAAAATCTTTAAAAAAACATATATTGAAGTGGTTTATTCAGTTGCAGGCTCAAGTCGGGTTAGGTAAGTGCACCTCAGAACATGGTCACTGAGTAGTGAGAGTACAAAACAGACACTAGGGGCCAGTATAAGTTCAGTCTTGGACTGACAGGAATTTCCAATGGTGATTCATACCTGATGCCCCAGCAAGGAGAACAAGGATAAAGAGAATGGCTGGTCAATACAAAAACCAGCATATGTTATGTTTTGAATGGTGGTATGTGGGTCAGCAGCAAGAAAATGTGAAATAGAGGTCACCAGGTGTTTAGACTTAATGATAAATTAGACCCTATATATGTTTGTCTCGCTTATTCTTAACATAATATGGTGATTAAAAAAATCACTGTTTTAAATTATGAGCATGACATTTGGGTGTGTGTGGCTTTGATAGCTTTTGAACAGTGACAGCCAGCCTTGTTTTCGTCTGATATTGTTGCAAAAAATGTTGATTTCTTGGGCATATAACCGCTTTAAGAGATATAAGCAACAGCCCACAAGTGGTAATCATGGGGGTCCAAGCACTAGGCACTATTATGGAGCCAGTATAGGCCTATCAACAGAAGACATAATCGGCAAAGCTTTTAAAAATGGCCTGAATTTGTCATAGATGTGCGGTCTCAAAAGAAGATTTCTACCAAATGTTCTACCCACTGACCTTTTAGTCTTTAGGCAACATTTGTTTTAATACGCTTAGAACTTGGTAACATTTTGGGATGTACTTGTATTTGAATAGTGGTTAAAGTCAGTAAGCTAAATACTTCCACAGCAACTACCCTTGTATTTCATTCACATGCACCAGACTTCACCAGAATTCCCATGTTAAAACCACTAATTATTTCTCCTAGGAACGATAGGACTGGTCCTCACTTGTCAACTTTTTGACTCCTCCTGAGTTTTCATGTCTGAACACTGTTGCCACTGCGTAATACTCTGCGTAGGAAGTAATTGAGATCAAAACCTTCTGCACCGCTTCACAGTTTTTTCTGTTTCTTCTCTTTAGGATCATGGGGAAAACTGCCCGGAGCAGGAACATCCTCCGCTCTATCAGCGTGCACATTCAGAAAACCGCACAAACAAACTCTCACACACACACTATGCATACAAGCTTTTGGAAAGATACTCTCTTTTCTATAAGCCAGAGAAAGATCACTGCAGATGTGCAGTGCTGATACTCATCAAAAAGGGGGGTTTTAACTGTATATTTAAGCAGCTCAAGAACATAAGAGGCAGTATATTATCATAAATATCATCACGGCTGTAGTTTGGTCACTGCCACGGCTTGAAGGCAATAGTTCTATTGCTTTTATATCCCAGTTTTACAAAGAAAAGAAAACTTGCATTGCAAAGAAACTCCAAGTTTCTTTAATATTAGCATTTTCTTCTGCCAAAAAATGCAGATCCAGCATTTTAGAGTATGATTGGTCTTATTTGGAGACAGTTGGTCAACAAAACACAGTGTTATCAGCTATAACAACCATTCTGATTGTGTAGCCCGAACTGTATATTGTATATGTTGCACTTTCTGTCAGTTTAGATATTATTATTCTTAGAGTATTATAATTAGAATTATTCATCTCCATTAGGTTTTAGACTTGAGTATAAACTAATATTTATATTATGCAAAGTTTTTGGATGTTGTATTTGATTTACCTCAAAATGACAGACTATACATAATTTTCATCATCTTTCCTGACTATCTTTCAAGGACAGTAATTTTATTTTTTTATTTAAAAATAAAAAGAATATGGTTTATTTTATCCTACTGAGTTATTGTATTTATTTGCTTGATGCACATCACACTCAGGATTTATATAAACAGTATTTTGTTTGCTTTTATAGTAGCGCTATTTCATACAGTGTCAGAAATAATATGAGCAAGTCTGTTTCAGATTTCCAGCATTGCGACCTGTGTAAAATGTGGCACACTCTAGGAAATGCACTTTCCAGTCTTGCTCCATCTACACGTTCGTATATCTCTGTTCTGGCATTAATGACTGGAGCACAGGGCACAACTGCAGAATGCTGATAGAGGGGCTTTGCTGGAGATTATGCAGGGGATGCAGTAAACTGATATGGTGCCACACAGGAGGCTGCTTTTTTAATGGACAACCAGGCCATGGTTTGGAGAAGCAAAGCTGAAAGCAGCAGGCATTGTTAGACGGTTTGGCAGGATTTGGTTAGAGCTATTGTTGCGAACATGTCAGCATGGTGTGATGTTTGTTATTTTAAGGTCATTTAAATGTGGGGGGAATTCTTATGATGCATTAAAGTTTCAGAACTGCTAAAACAATAGATGGTTAACCATATTATGCTGTAGGATTACTTTAGTTGGGTCATGTTCACACAGCTCTGTATGGAGGGGCTCGCTCTGTGCCTGGCGTTATCAGCTTGGCTCTGCTCCAGGTGGTGATGCCCATTAAAAAGAACAGGGTGGTAAATGATGTGTTCTATACAGATCCAGAAGAGTTAGAGTTTTGTGCTTAGAAGAAACCTGGTTATAATTATATAGAAAATACTTTAATACATGACAGTAATATGAAATGAAATATAGAAAAGACAGAGTATGTGATTAATGCTTAAAATACAGTGTAACTGGTATCACAAATATTGCCTGTGGTCAAGGCCTGTGATCAATGTGATTATTTTTAAGTGTTTTGATCTGTTGAAGTGTCATTATTAGAACCATAACTAGTATTAGTCATTGTTTGAGTGAGCAGCGCTGAAAATCGATCTAACTGGTATTATGCTTTGTAAAAGTGCCCAACACCAGTGAAGAAATAAAGGAGCCTTTGTGTTAGCTGAATAGCTTATCAGTGGGAAAATAAGGGGAGTTACTCTTTCTGGATGTGGATGCCCAACACTGGAAAACCTCCAAACGGGAATGACTTCACAATACGTGCATAATATTGGTCAGATGAGTCCGATGAAGACGCCACTACTGCATAAAAACGAATGTTTGTTTGTCAGTTGTTGCTGCTGTCACAGCTCAAGATTAAAGTTTAATATGCCTTAATCTTTAATAAAACAAGCCATACCCTTTTACTGCCGTCCTGGTTCTTGTGATTATTTTATTCTTGTGAAGTATAAGGTAAACTATTTGTTTGATTTGTTAAATTTGCTATGATGTACGTTTATACCCTGCTGAAAAACAGCATTCCACATTGTCTACAACGGTTCTACAAAGGGCTGGCTTATGCTGGTCTGGTGCTGGTTCAATTGGTATGGTTCAACTGGTATGCTAAGCTGGTTGACCTGGATACCAGCATCCAAAACATGTGCTGGGTTTGCTGTGGTGGTTCTTCCAGCAGGGTAGTTGTGCATTTTGTTCATGCTGACCTTTACAGATTCCAGGTTTCACTTATTCCCTGCCATAAGAACCGCAAGGGAATAAAAAAAGGGGAAACTATACTTAAATAAAAAAAGAGAACATTTTAACACATAAATCAAAGGTTGCAGTTGTACTGGTATTGGCACACAAGACAAACTAATTTGCTGCTGGCAGTTATATTATACAATGTTCATACAAATTCAAATGCATGTTTTTATGCTTTAGATATTAAATTTACTTACTTAGTAAAGTACAAGATGATCCAAAATAATGCTTAAGAATAGTAACCAAGTTACAGAGCCACTTTTTATTAAGCCATTTAGAGTGGTTTGATGTGAAATGCTCTGTTCTTGACAAACTTAGAGAGTCAGATTTGTGTGCAGTGGTGGTGATGGCTATCTGAAATGTTAAATGCCTCAAAAAACTCCCTCACAGAAAGATACTACATGAAATGGTTCTGAATACGTTGCCTTGAATATGAATATGTTGTTTTACATTACATTACTTCCGGACAAAAATATCTAAAAAGCATTACTATTGTGTAAAACAGGAGGACAGTGATGTGAATGTGGAATCATATTTATTTTGCCATCTTGTTTGACGTGCATTGTAAAATGACATTTGTGGGTGAGCTGATGGCCTTTGATTGGCAAATAATTAGCAAAACCATTCTAAGTCTTTTTCAGCAAAATTATTATTAAATTGTCATTATCATTGGGTTCAGTGAGATAGGGTCCTATAGCTAACACCAAAGGATCTCAGTGTTACCCTGATGGTGAGACAAAGTAGACCCCAGAGTTTTTTTTTTTTTAATCATCATTACATATTAAAACTCAGAAGACACATGTAGATTATTGGTCATAGATAGTTGTAGACATGGTGACCCCTGGTTCACCACCACTGTGAAGAAATCTGGTGAGTTGGTAAATTTCCCTACAGTTAATCATTTCACATCAAATCACTTGTTTATGAAGTTAATATTGAATTTAGCTACGTTTTGACAAAATTCGATGTAATTTCCTATCTAAATCTTGTATGTAAAGTATTCCCCTCCACTAGAGAACTGTTAAGAAGAAGATAAAGAGGAAGAAACACAGTGAAAGTGGAGCTCAAACAGTCCCGTTGCTCTGTTATTTGCACCTTTGTATAACTTTTAAACACACCGTTAAACACACTGTTCCATAATACCACCAGAGGGCACACCAAGCCAGTGATGCACAGAGATGAGTAAGTAGGTAAGATGCAGAGCAGGTACTGCTGAGTCTACTTGAGTACTTCACTCTATTTCTTATTGCGTACACTGCAAGCAGGCTGCAAATTGTCAAAGTTCTTGTCCAGTGATTGTAGGATACAGGTGGTCAGGACTGCACCCCAGTTTAAACACCCAGCAGGTGTGTTGTTGCAGGTTTGGCGTGCTGGTTATGTAAGGGCTTAAGTAATGGAATCACCTCCACACCACATGCCATTAGCATAAGTCAGTCTAGCAGTGTTTATGTAAGTCAAATGACCAACACTTTTGCTGATTACTGAACTAGATGAAAGATGATTAATCAGGACCATATTAATATGAGCACTAAGAGTGAAGCTTTTTCATTTGTGGGCAATCTGGGTTCTTGTGACATAATATCAAAGGTACAAAGGTGTGCCTGTGTGTGCATGCAAGGTTTTCTAGGAGCTTATGTTCGGATGAAAAAGTTATAATTAACACAGATTAAAAACCATTTGTACAAGCTTTATACACTCATCATCAAAATATAGAATGGCATTGTGGACACAGTGAGTAAGAGTCAGAGGGGGGCAGATGGTGGGCAATCAAACTGGTGCCCATGGTAGCCTGGGCTCCAAATTCTTTATAGGACCACTCATATAGATACTGACCCAACTGTACACTCACGGAAAGAGCCCATCTAAACTTTTGCATTAAAAAAAAGGTTGACTTGTAACACAGTAACGAACAACCCTAAATATGGCATTTTACTTCTGGAAAATAGAAAAATAGCGCATAATTTCTAGTTTAAAATATTAGAAAAGGATAATAAAACAAAGAATATAAAAAGGTGCCATACAATTCGCATAGGCCACATTTAATATTTTCTCCAGCAGGCTACATTCTGCAAATAAACAGTAATGGTGCAAGTAACAACTCAGTAATGGTGTAATGGTGCCTCAACAACTCGCTTGCTTCTGTGTCTGATTTCCTTCTTTCCTTTTTTTTGCCAGCTTCCTGACAGCTACATGCAAGGTGCGAAATATCTCTAATCAACCTCTTGGACCCCCTAACTATCTCTAAATTTTAAATTCTGGGGGTCCCTGAAAATGAGCTTATGCTGACTTATCCTGTCCATTGGGGGAAAAAAGATACAAATTAAGGGCAAAATCATTGTTTAGCCTGCTTCCCCCACAACTGGTGATTGGTTCACTGCCTCAGGGTGGCTCTGTAGTAAATTGGTTCACCCAGTTTTAACTGTAACTGCAGCTGTAGCTATGCCTCTGTGAATCACTACAACATGTTGTAACTTATGCCATTGAAGCTATAGCCTCAACGCAGTAATGGCAAGTTAGCCAACGCTGGAGAAGCCAGTCAACATAGGACACCGAAGCAGAACATCAGGGAGTATTTCCCACACTACACATCTATTCAGACCCATAGCACTGAGTTGTCCTCTCACAGTGAAAGGATGGACAAAAACACCTGTTGAGTTTTATTTAGAACTGAAATCGTTTTCATTGTTTTTCCCATACCTTATGCATATGTATCCACCCTCCTCAGAAATATCTCCCGAAAAATGAATAGCTTGTAGTTAATGACAGGGCATTTTTGACAGGAAATGAAATAACAGTCGATCAATAATATAAAAAATAATATAAATTGTCAACTTTTTAAATATATTTTGTCTTCCCCTAACAGTAGTCTTACTCAGAAATACTGTTCAGCTCCCAGCAGTAGCACATGATTAGCCTGCAGTCTCCCACACTGCCTCACTCTCAGAATATTAAAGCCTACTGGAGAGAAGCGGTCTGTGTGTGCGCATGTGCGAGAAAGTATGTGTGTACGAGGGATGTGCAAACCACTAATCACATGCTGTAATAGCGGCTGAACAAAACAAAGCAGCACCATCTGGGAGCAAATGGGAACAGTGAAAGAGCACAATGAATGTTCAGGATTATTGGCCTATCCGTAATGTGCCTTCCTTAATTGCGAAACTTTGTTCAGCTATAATTGCGGCTCCCCATGAGACCTTTGTATGATGCGGTACAAAAGGAAAAGAGGGGGAAAGAAGGAGAGAAGTTTTCATCAACTATTATATTTGTAATGGGTATTTTATAGTTACAGTGATTCTATAACATCATCTGCATTGCAGTGCTCATCTTATCATAACTGGTTGCAGCACTATCACCTTGCTGACTAATCCTACACCAAGTATAATCGCATTGACTCTGAAATAATATGATATAGATGGATGCGGCTTTGGAGATTTGAACACCAGCATGTGGTGAAGACATGTGGATCCAACTGTAATAAATCCTTGAACAGGCGCACAAATTAGGATAATGCATCTGTTGTGCGCAAAACTCATATGTGTGAACAGAATAGACTCTGCCACCTTCTTAGTTTGGAAAACTTGGAGCAAAATATTAACTTTAAAACCAAGACTGATTCTGATCTACAGATATGCAAAACACATAATGTAAAGAGACAGATATTTGAATTTGTTATTCCACTTCATGCTACATACAGTGCAGACACATGCAGCAATTGTGTGCACACAGTTTGTATAATCTACATAGACAAGCATTTCCAAAAGAATGAGATGCTCTGAAACTGCACACGAGCCTAAGATCATCAAGTCCAATGTCTAGCTAGAGAGGTATAAAGCCCCCGGCCCTGGGCTTTGGAACTAAAGAATTGAGGTTGCTGTAGAGATGGAGCTCCATCCAATACCTTTGGAGAGGCATTTATGATCCAGAGCTAATGATCCATCAGTACCTGACCATCAGTACCTGACCAAAGGCCATGCTTTGTATTATATTCAGTAATCACCGAGGACAGGACAGCAACAGAGGAAAAGAGAGATATTCTCGGAATAGAGCTCCCACAAGTTTTACACAAACTTGGTTGTCATATTGGTCCGACTTACTGGAAATCACACCATGATTAGTTCATTCTTGCTTTCTAAATGCTGTATGTTAGTGGTTAGACTGACACATTAGCTCATCTGCTGAAGTCCTAACTATTAGGAGAGCTTTCTTGGCTGTATCTAACTAGAAACCACAGGGGACAAAAAACCCTGAACAATTTCATACCAAACTACTTTAAATGGTTTTGTGTACATGAATCAACAAATGATTCCTGAAGACGTTTCTACAAAATCCATAAAGTTCAATTAGGTTTATGCAGCTGTACAAGTAAACAGGACTGTCAATGTAAACGTCTTGTTGTTTTGATCTTTATAACAACAAATGTACAATGGTCATTAAGATAAGTTTGCAAACTCATTAGCATCACAGAGCATATATTTCTCATCCCTTTTTATCTTTCCCTTTTCCCTCTCTCCATGCCTGCCTTAGCCTCTCCCTTCTTCTGCTCCTCCCTTCCTCCATCAGTGTTAGTTATATAAGACATTAGCACATCACTGGGTGGACTAATCCTCGGCCCCAATGACATACGCTCCATTACTGCATTGTCTCTGACAATGGGAGTGAGAGGAGTTTTAAATAAGTACTGAAGGCCAGTGACACTGTGACCCCAGATTAATGGACATGACTGACAATGTCTTTGGGTGGCTGTCATTCAGTAGCAATTACCTGTTTTTAATGGACTGCACTCCTAAATATTTACATAACTTCCCTTTAAACAGGGCCCAGTTTCCTGAAAGCATCTGAGAAAAGAGATGCTTCTAAAAGAAGAAAACACATTTTTAATGGTAGAGAGAGTGTTCAGCATGACACTTGCTTTACCAATTTAACAATGCTTTAAGAATCACCTGTGTGCTAAGACGCTTTCTTAGAAACTCAGTCCTACATACAAACACATATTAGGTTTTAACTATGCAGCATCTAAAGCACACAATACATGATAAACCGTTACTTCAGTATATGTTTATATATCTTTGAAGAATTTAATGCATTAGCCACAAGAGCATTAGTGAGGTCAAGTTGGATGATTAGTACTGGATAACAAATGCTACTGCATAACTCCAGACACCGCTTCCCAGTCTGGTGTTGGGGAGCTTTACCCCTCTTGCCATTGGGCATGGGTGCCTTAAGGCTCACATTGGCAATGCTTTTCTGTAGAGATTATACAAGTAGTGTTTACACAACTGAATACTTGAATTCACTAATTAGGAGGGGTGTCTTTATTCTTGTCCACCTGAATGTTTAAAGACATCTACAGCATTTAGCTATAGTCACCCAAACCAGGATTCGAACACCAGTCTTCCACATGTGGTGGTGGCTCCCTGGTGGGTAGTGGTGTTAGCCGCTGAGACCACCAAGCACTCTAAAGAGGACCTATTATGTCCATTGTCAATGTTCAATAATTTTATTCCTGGAGTCTTTTACAACAGGTGTTTCAATTTTCCCAAAACACAATATTTTTCTCATACTGTACAACTTTATTCACCCTCTGTCTGAAACGCTCTGTTGGAGCTCCTGTGTCTTAAAGTGAAATCTACTTCCTGTTAGGGGGGGGGGGGGGGGCATGAAAACTGTCCCACTGGATGGGGCTGTGAACAGCACCACCTTTAAAGTGCAAAGTGCTTTCAACACTACGCAGAAGCGGTGAGATGCTGACACAGAGGCACTTCCCCTCCGTATGACAAATGTATTCCTTCATTTTACCTAATAGTACAAAACCATTTGCCTTTGTTCTGTTGCTGAGCCTACAAAACTGAGGTAAGGTTGTTTACATTAGCTCAAGCACTTGTGTAAGCTGTATAGGCTCTCTACAAACAACAATCGTTGTTATTGTTGTTGTTTTAGCAGAAACATTATAAACCTGTTATGAAATGTGAAAAAGGTCTATTGACATTATTATCCCATTTATATTTTACCTACAGGTAAAAACACACTGAACTTACACACACTTCTATTGTTTTGTAATTTCCTTTTTATGCACAATTTTCTATCCAGTTTAGCCATTTTCACTTATACCTTATAGCAAGTCATGTTGAGTACGACAGGAAAGTGCCATTAAACACTATGAAAAAGCTGAAAAATTCCAAATGCTGGCTTTTCTAGAAAGATAACAATGTGTGGTCATACATGCTCAAAATATCTTACTTCTACATAAGTAAAGTACTCAATGCTGAGTAGTTACATTGAGTATTTCATTAATGGACACTTTCTTAATAACATTATCCTCCACTACTAATGAAATTACTTAACTGCGCATTTGGCAGTGACTCCCACACTAAGAAGTGAAGAGCTGCCAAAGGAGAATGAGGAGAAATACAGCCAGCAAGAGGTTTAAAGGAGCACAGACCTTATTTAAACTCCAAAGAGGAGAAGATGGTGGCAGACCATTGAAGAATCTTGCAAGGAGTTGAGTAATGAATGATTTCATCACCCTCTTAGATGTGGCTTTTCTGCACTGTAACCCACAGCTCTGGTCTATGTCTGGTCTGGAACTAGTAGGCCAAAGTTAGGAATAAATACTGCAGTTTTTTTGTAATTAATATGAATATTTAATTAATCTTGGTGTCATTGTATACTACAATATATAATAGAATGTATACTACAATTACGATACAGTAATACTATAATTATGGTAGAAGTACACAGACAAGTAGCAACTGTGTACAAGATTGTCTCACTTGCCTTAAAATATATGGTGCTGTTTGAAAATTTGTGAACCCTTTATCAGTTTGTACATTTCCACATACATGTGACATGAACTATTTAACTCATAACAATAAAGAGATCCTAATAAAACAAATAACACAAAAAGTATATAGTTTTTCATTCATTTATTAAACAAAGTTATCTTTTTTATTAAATGCCTTTGTTTACAAAAGCATGTGAACCCCTTTAGGAACTGTGTGACCCCCTCAAGCAGCAATGACTTCAACCAAATGGCTTCAAACTCTGCACAATGATCAGCCCTGCACAATGACTTTGAGGAATCTTGGCCCATTCCTCTTTACAAAATAGTTTCAACTGTATTACGTTAGTGGAGTTTCTTGGATGAATGCCGCACCTTAGATTCTTCCTCAACATTTGTACTTGATTAAGGTCTGAACTTTAACTAAGCCATTCCAAACATTCATCTGCTTTAACCATTCTCTGTATGTCACGTGGGGACAGGACGAGGAGGCAGGATGTAAGTGCAAGTCTTTAATAGGCTCAAATTGAAACAAAACTAAAGAATCCAAAGACACTAATAAACTAACAAACGACTGTGAACAGGGTTACAAAAAAACAGACATGGAGACAAAACACCAAGCAACAACAAAGGGAACAACAGGGAGTATAAATGAACAAGGACTAACAAGGAACACCTGGGAAGGGGCAGAGCTACAAACTAAGGACAGGTGAGGGGCCTGACAAGAGGGCGGAGACAGGAGGAGCAATAACCAAAACAGAAGCGCATGGAACAGGACAACAAAAGGCACATGGAAATGACAAGAGAAAAAGACAGAAACAGAACACCAGAGAAAACAGAGACAAACAGGGGCAAGACAAGACAGGACGTGACATAACCCCAAGCACCAAGAGAGCTGGCTCACAGGGGAGGCCCGAAACAGAACTAAAGAAAAGGAGACTGAGACCGGACAGAGACTGGACAGGGGAACAGACAGGAGACCGGACAAGGGAACAGACAGGAGACTGGACAAGGGACCAGACAGGAGACTGGACAAGGAAACAGACAGGAGACTGGACAGGGGCACAGACAGGAGACTGGACAAAGGGCTGAAGTAATGACGACAAGGAGACAGGAACAAAAATCACAACTGGGACAGGGACAGAGACATTAACAGGAACAGGTACAGACAGGAACCAAAACAGAAGCACATGGAACAGGACAACAAAAGGCACATGGAAATGACAAGAGAAAAAGACAGAAACAGAAAACCAGAGACAACAGAGACAAACAGGGGCAAGACAAGACAGGACGTGACACTGTAGACTAACTAGTGTTTTCTGGGTTGTTGTTTTTCTGCAGAGCACACCTTCTGTTGTGGTTCAGTACATGGGTGGTCACCCTAACTTTCTTCTGTAGGATTTCTTGATACAGTCCAGAACTCATAGCTCCAATAAATGATGACCAGTTGTCCTGGTCCAGTAGCAGCACAACAGCCTCAAAGGATGATACTGCCATGTTTCAAAGCTGATATGCAGTTCCTATGCTGGAATTTAGATTTGGGGTTTGCCAAACACAACATCTTTTATTTTACACTGCAATGATCAGTTTTTGATTGTCTGTCCATCTGTCAATCAGCTGATCTTTAGGAAAGTTTAAACAGGCAGAAAGGATCCTCCTGGAGAGCATTTCTTCATGTCATCATTCCATACATACTATTCTTGTTCAGTGTTTTCCTGATTGTTGACTCATGAACATCGACATTAGCTAATGTAAGAGAGACCTACAGATCCCTTAGATGTTACGCTAGGGTTCTTTCTGATCCCCCACAAAACCGTTGAGGTCACTTTTGTTGGATGATCACAGGGGTATTAAATTTCTTTCATTTGCAGTGGATCATGAAGTCCAAACCACAAAAAAGTATTGGAACCTCTTCCAACATAATGAGCTCTGGTCCTCAGGAATCTCATTTGGCTGACATAAGACACATGCAATAACAAATGTCAAAAATCAAAATGTAGTAAAAAAACAATTTTGATAGTAAAGACTTAGGTCCATGTTTTTTTTAAATAGGCCAGGGTCAGCTGCACTCACAGCTGATTTAACCTCCTGACTCTAATTGTCACCTATACCAAAATGGTAATTTTAGAGATTCGCTTTTGCCAACAAAAACATTTCATTTTAAATCACTTTGTTCAATAAACGGTTGAAATATATCTATGAGCAATAAAATTGCCTGTGTTATATGTTTAATTGGGTTCTTGTCATATATTGTTATGACTTAAATGAAGACCTGATCATATTTTAGGTCAAATTTATGTAGAAAGTCACAAACTTTCAAGCAGCACTATATGATTTTTAGAGACATATGCTATAGTAATGGCTCCATGGCTTCCGTTTCTTTCTCCTGGATCACCAGTATGCTCCATGGCTTCACTTTCTTTGACTATACTTTAGAAGTGCCATTGTGGATAAAATGTGGGAAGTCTTGGTGACTTTGGTTAGCAATTAGTAACAGTTAGTAATGGATCATTGATATGTCCTGATGGTGGTAAAGAGTCTACAGCAGTAGCCAGCTAGCTAAAGGGGACTAAAGACTGAACTCTTGTTCTTCAGCTAAATTAGTTATTGTGAGGATTTTTTTCCCCTCTCCTCTTCTGATCCATTTTGAGAAATTGGGAATACAACCTGCTGTTTAGTTGACTGGATTTAGTTGGGAGCCAGCTTGCCAGCTAGTTCTACTACACGTCTCTGATCATATATTGTGCATGTGCTTAAAGCCGACAAATTGCATTACAGATTTGAGAGTAGAGAAGGAGGTCTGTTAATGGCTGTTTGGTTCTTAGTTAACGTGGCCATGCTATTCTTCAGTTTAGATCTCCTATAGCACAACTAGCTCCAACTGTTTGGCCAGTACTCTGAGCCTGGGAGTGCACAATGAAAAATTTTGATGGACTGGTTGCCTTGGGCTCCACTCCACCTTGGGCCACAGGTGTGACTGTCCACCATGTGTGAGCCAGCGCCACAAGTAGTTACATCACGGCGTAGCTTGCTGTAAACCTGGATTTTCTGTCTCACGATAATAGACCACTTTTTACTGGGATACATTGCCATGGCAACTTATTCTGTTTTAGGGCGGTTGGGGATTTTGGAACATAACCAATTCTTTGACCAAGAATTGTGGACTGACAGGTCGACCTCTCCAGTTCCTTTTTTTATTACTATATTTTTATTTTTCTAGTGTCCATCATGTAGAGACTAATGTTTTTTGGCTAAAGGAAGCAAATCACACTTCATATGTTACAAATATTATTAAGCAGTTATGAGTTCAATAAGCACTGACACCACAGCAGTGGAGACAGCACAGCTTTGTACCATTATAAATGCATTACCTTATACATATGCTGCTTGACTCCTCCTGAATGTCTAACAACATTTATTCAAAGGCTTTTGAATAATGCTTTAATGTAGAAAGCCTTTGCTTTCTTTAACAAATCGCCCAGAATACTGTTTTAAGGTTTGACGCAGTGTTCACTCTCCTCTAGGACGTGCTGGTTAAGTACAGCATCAGATAATAATTGACTGTCCGACTGTCTTACTTTGTTGTAACTGGGGCGTCCAGACGTGTGCCGCCAACCATCCCCTTTTACTTGACTATGCCATTGATTCCTGGCAGGCTTGGAAGACCACTGAACTGGTCATTATCACATAAACAGTACTTAAAGCTTTTATCTTGATCCCTTAATTGTGAGGAGACAACTCAACAAAGGGATGTGTAGCTGTCAAGAAGCTCTTACTGACAAAAGGAAATAGATGGACTGGCCACCCCAGAGCCCAGACATTAACATCACTGAATGTGTTCAAGATGAGTTGGATTGTGAACCAGTTTGTAAGACTAAACTTTGCAGGTAAAATATACTTTGTTTTTACTGTAAGTCAAACTAACCAAACATTTTCCAAGTAAACATTTGGGGCATTTTGGTTTGTTCTAGTTGACATGTACATTATATGTAGCTTAAAGTTTGATTGTAGTCATAGATGACAATAGGAAAATATATTAGAATATTGCGATGATTACTATTATGTATATATATATCTTCTCTCAAGCTCCACAACCCAAGACCAATTTTAAGAGAAATCTTGTGATCTTACAAGCTATTTTTCCAGATATTGCAAACCACATAGAGCATTAGTACAATAATACTAATTAATTCAGTCACACAAAATGTGGAACTAACATATGCATATTACAACATGCAATACAGCCAGTTTTAATGTATAAATTCTAACAAACTGAAATTGACGAACCATCTTCCTGAGCTTCTGAGTGTGTAATGGAGAAAATTACGCATCCTTCCATGGAGACTCACTTGAACTCTGTGTCTTCAAGTCAACATGGAATATCCAGAACCATCTCTATTCCCACATACGCATGACACCACTGCTTAAACAGAAGTACCTGGAGATCTCAGCCGCGACATTTCTGGTCTCCCTCCCATGGCAACATCAAACACAGGCGTCTGTAATTAACAAGTTGTCTGGCACAGGTTCCATCTCATTTACTCCTAGAATCACCTCACCAGAGACTCTGCTTCTCCAGGATGCGAAAAGATAACAACGGAAATCCTACTGAGATCTTACTGAGCTGCTTTTTGCTTAAGGGGGATCAGGCATATGCTTTCTTTCCAAAGATGGGATCCTACATTGTTGAAACCTGTGGAACATTGGTCAGCAGAAGGCATTATTATGCAGGTAAGTCTTTTTGTTCTGGAGTTTTCTAACTAGCACCTGAATCACATATACTGTGTAAAGACTAAAAAGTATTTGTCATTATACTCCATCACTTCTCCCCAAAACATCTTGCTAATCAGATAGTACGGGTACATAAAAGATTAATGTATGCGTAAGATTAATGAGCTAACTTTTAGAAATGTCTTTTAGAAATGTGTACATCTTCTTTGGAGAAATTAGCTGATTAGATTTCTTTCAAATGTATATAAACAGGAAACTAATAGAATGTTTAAGACAATGTTAGAAAACATACAAACTAAACTTAAACATACAACTTAAACAAATGGTTGTGTGTAATGCAGGCTATAGAGTAGAACTCTACATTAATCTCAGTGTTACAGAGCTCTGCTAAAGTCTGAGTAGACAGATAAATCAATGTGATGATCAGTTATTAATCTCAGTGTTACCGAGCTCTGCTAAAGTCTGAGTAGACTGATAAATCAGTGTGATGATCAGTTATTAATCTCAGTGTTACTGAGCTCTGCTAAAGCCTGAGCAGGTCTGAGTAGAAGAATTCTGAATGTGCTATGTATTTTAATGTATTGTAATAGAAAACATTACTGAATGCATTTAGGACAGTTTATTCAATAATTAGTCATCCTGACCTTTCAAAGTCTACCTCCCAACACTAGTCACAAAGAGGTTTACTGCTATGTTAGTAGGAAGTCATGACAACTAACTGCAGAAGTGTACTGGCACATTATCTTCTAAGTTACGTACCAACTTACCTTGGCTTTACAGCAGGATGTATAGCATTTCTCAGTTATGTGAGATAATGATAGCTATTGCCTGGATGCCCATGTTACCTTATTCCATTGAAAAGATGTGATTTGGGAAGCACGTTGTGGAGAGCTTTAGTTGAAAGAATATTTTGGCCATAGTGGACACAATGAGTGAGAGTCAGAGGGGGGCAGGTGGTGGGCAATCACACTGGTGCGCATGGCAGCCTGGGCCCCAAATTCTTTTTTGAGCCACTCATGTAGATACTGACCCAATCGAGAACCCATCTCTTAGAAGCGTACAGCTGTAGGCCGAGGTTTAAACTGTGTCACATGTCCAGAAGACCTGGTGTCACTCCACCTCCACCCCTACTGCAAATTCTACAGGAACTGTGAGAGAATATTCAAGCTGCATAGGATGGATTATCGCAGGACACCTTTAGGAACCTCTATAACTCCATACTGAGATGTCTGGCAGGTTGCATTAGTAAACATGGTGGCCCAGCGCCACACTGACAGACTACTTCTTTATGTGTAGCTCAAAAAAATATTGATCATATCTAAATGTATCATCATTTACCTGGTAACCTTTATCTTCCTTCCCAATAGCACTGCAATTCAACACTTCCTTCTGGGTGCAACTATTTTCTTTTGATAATGAGTGTATGTATTTTAGTTAGAGTTAGATGCTAGTGGGTGGGGTGGCCATGACAACACCAACTTGTTTTAGATATTAGCAAGTAAACAAACAGAAATTTATATTATATGTATTTACATTATGGGTAATTTAAAGTCCTATTTATGCCACTGCATCAGGTGGAATTCCCCCTGAGAAAATGATGCCCCTAGATCCTGAAGAACCTCCAATCAGGAGAGAAAGCGTGCCTGATAAATCACGTTCAGCATTCACATGCACTGATGTGATTCGGAAAGCACTTTAGCGTTTGGTTGAGGTGGTGGACACAATCACGATGAGAGAGTGTCTAGTGGAAGCCCACCTGAGAAAGTGACGCCCCTCCTCTCGCATGGTGAGGATGCGTAATCTCCGTGCAGCCGCGGTTATTTCTGTGCCTCAAGGCAAAGCTGATCTGTCCAGACGACTGTGAGCTTTTGGCAGGAGAGTCAGAGCAGAGCAGCGAGAAGCGCACTTGGCTCTAGGTAAGTCAAAGGGACAGCACCGCTATCTGCAGTCTATTCATGAGGAGCGCAGGACGAGCCCCTCCGACCACACGGGCCGTTACCGCGTTTCCGTTTCTAGCCGGCCCGGTTGAGCGATGACTGGTCTGAATGGTCGTGATGCGCTACTAGAGCGGGTGGTATAGGGACCTGGCAGTGGCGGGTCGACGTGTAGTGGTCGTGCAGGCATGTTCACTGTTTGCGTTAGGACTCTTTGCTCATGTCCGTGTCGCTGAGCTCTCCGCGTCCCCTCGCTCTCGCGCACACCGTCCTCTTCCACTGCTGCCCCTGCCTCACTGTCCACCGGGAGAAACGGGGGACGTGCTGGAAGTGTTACAGACCCGAAGGTAAGGTCG
>CM067492.1:4326151-4466906 GCA_034552555.1 Semaprochilodus insignis | reverse complement strand
ATAATAATAATAATAATAATAATAATAATAATAATAATTTTCTTCATTTATGTATGTATTTATTTATTTAACAATGCACTTAAGACCTTAGACATTTTGTAACTCTTGCAATCAGTAATCTTGAACATTTATTTATTTATTTATTTATTTATTTATAGTGCATTTCATGCGCAGACATACCTTGCACCAGGATGGTGCACATAGGCTTTAAAGCTTTGTGTTGCATTTAATTAATAAATTAATGTGTTTGTTTTATTTACCACTGCATTTCATGCAGACAGGCTTCAAGACTTTGTGGATCTTGGAAACCTATTTATTTATTTATTTATTTATTTATTTATTTACTTACTTATTTATTTATTGCTGCACTTGCAGACAGACTTTGCTCCAGGATGCAAATCTTGGAAAAAAAGAACAATCTATGTATTTTATTGTTTTCATGTATTGTTTGTTTATTGAGTCTCATTTTCTTATTATTTGTTTTATTTTACAGTTAACATACATATACAGTACATGACTTTTAGCTGCATGGTCAGTGAATTGATGTGCATGAGTACCCTTTCGACCTTGGCTGACCTGGTCCTGCGTAGCACTGGACAAGCTGCATCTGTGGTGGGCATTGCCTGCAAATGATGATCCATGCTGATGTGTGGAGTTTATGTTTAAGCTGCTAATGTAAGAACACAGTGATGTGAGCGCAGGGGGTGTCTGCGTGTATGTGGGATGCACTGAGGGTCTGCATGCTAGAGAGTCAGAATGGCGTACAAAAAAGGTACACAGTGTTCTTAGCTGATACATACAGAACATGACTGCTCTGGTATTGTATGGTCGCCTTATATGAAGACCAGGACCAAGTAACTGATATACTAATCTAACTGAAGTAACTGATTTGAATGTTAATGTGAATAAGATGGATAGAGCTTGTTCTGAAACGGCCTGCGAAGGTATTTCAGTTTCTTGCAAGGCGGATTTCATGTATTCGAACATGCAGGTTTAAATGAGGTGTAAAGGTTAAAGAAGTGTTTAGTTGCTGACTTTATTTACATGTCATATTGTGAAGGAAATGAGGAAAGGAATGATGCAGTGTCAAATGGATGTTACCCTTTGCTTGGCACGCAGCCTGTGGATTTGTTCGGTATCCACACTGCTTAATTGGATGTTCTTTTGGTCCTCAGGCTACCCATTTCTTCTCTATTAAGTCAATTACTCTTCAAACTGAAGTATAGTGGTCAGCAGAATATGTGTATGGTGTCCAAGCCCCCTGGCATCCTGATCGGTATTCATTTGCCAGTATTATATCAGCAGTTATCTTTGATCTTCTAAAACTGTCAGTGACCTCTTGATCTTTGGGGGTTAATTCCTCCGGGGTTAAGGGAATAGATCAAGATTCTTCAAACTCTTATATAAGGGAAAGAGGTCAAGGCCTACAGTAAAACCCAGGCTAATTTCTAATCCTTTTCAGAGCTTACAAGTTGATTGGCTAACTCATACCCACAAACCACAAACTGTATTTGATTTATCTACATTTCTATCCTTCGCATTACTTGGACACATGACCCTGAAAGAGGCAGGTACAGTAAATGGAAGGATTTACTGAAGAATGTTCCTGCGGTGGCTGCAGCTTTTATGTTAGATTTGGTTCAATCATTCCTTTTTCAGTTCCCCTCAATGCCGTGTCTAAAATGGGGTGATTATTTCAGAAACGTATGCTGATATGCTCGCCCTATTCTGACGAAGAAATTTAAGACCATCAATGTTAGTTATACACATAGATAGATGTCTGGCAATCTAACACAAGAGCCCACTCTTACACTTCCTGAGATGCCCTGTCTACGTCAGCACTTGACTAGCCAACAAATTACAAAGGTTTAAGAACGTTGCCAGGCTTGGACTTAGTATAAGGCAATGTAGCACTGCAGTGGGATGACCAATGACCATTTTGTCATTGGCTAGGAGGGGCAGCCCTTCCCTAAGGCAGGTATTAGCAGACACGGTTGACCAGGCAAAGCCTCATACAGGCAAGAGCGTCCTAGCGCTGACAGCTAGCTGATGATGAGTCTGAGGTCCGACCTTCATTACTTCAGTGGAACTGCTTCAAGCTTGGACAAACTAACCTTGGAGAACTTCAGGGGAATCTTTTACCTGGACTTAAGATCCTAAACTTTAACTGAAGTACTGTGCAGCAAGTCACATGGCTCCTGGAATATTAGGAGTTATCTTCTCTCCTGACAAAGGTAGCCCATATTCGGGGCATTTTGAACCATTGAATTGGGCTCATCTGCTCCAAATAGGTGTTAGTTAGCACTGGGGTAATTCTTGTCTTGTTTTTTTTTGTTTTATAGAAATCCCTGTAGAAGCTAACGCTGAAATGGGTCGCAAGGAGGCCGACTATGACTGGAAGAAGAGCACTGACAACATCCAAGATGTGTTCGACTTCATAGAAGTACTGGGATCGTAAGTACATTTGTGAATTGGTAAAGCTACACTATGTACATTTTAGAGATTTAGGGGTTTGGACACCTCCATGCAATGGATGGAAGAACACATTTTGTATGGTGTGCTTTGGACCCCTTCCCCAAGCGGATGAATCTTACGATTGCAAGCATGTTGAAAAGATATCTGAAAACTCTACTACCTACTTTTTACAATTTACTACCAATATCATATCTTCATTAGTAAAATACTGATTTGCATTTGAAAGCAAAATATCATACCTTATTTATGAGGCTGTACATGTGACGTTTATACATAATGACATACAATGTGGTTCCTAAGAAATCCAATCTGGTGACTTTAAATTATTATTTCAGGCTTTACATGGTGACTCACAACTAAACTCCATTTTTATAACGTAGAAATGTTTCTGCTACCTACAGAACAAAAACTATTACATAGTCCAGCCAAGATATACATAAGATTTAGACTAGTAATGCTAAATTCCTAAACAATCAGAAAATATGGGTGTGGAGCCCATCATAAGACTAAGTGACTAACCTCCCATTATTGGTTTTCACGTATCTGTGTCCTCTAATGTTCACTGATTGGATTTGAATGAGGCCTACTTTTGCATGCTTGCTTAAGCAAGGATAGGTAGGCCTACTTCTTTATCCAGAAGCTTTGCCTTCAGGCTCACACAGACTTTGAGAGATTAGTGTTTCATTCACAAACAGCTTAGCAAACTTTTCAATGGAACCACTTCGGAACTTAGCACTGCTAGCTATCAATGCTAACAGTCATTCTATTGTAACGGCTTAGCAAACCTAGAAGTGTTATTAGGCAAATAGTTGGTAGGGATGACTTATATAAGTATCTTATATAAGTAACTGTGTATTGTATAAGTAACTTAAAATCAGAAAATACCAAAAAAGACTTCATGTATATATAAATCAGACAGATTAGCAATAAACAGCTAGCTTACATCTTTATATATTTCAATGGGTATCTTGTTTTCCAAAGCCAAGGCTGTCATTGGCTAAGTGGGTCAAAGATTCTAATCCAATGGCCCATCAAGTGATACTTGCATCCTCTGGTTCAGGTTGTATTAGGCCCAGCAGGAATGAGGTTGACGTCATAGCTCCATAGGATTGTAGACATTTGACTAGACTGAGGATTCAGGGTAACAGCCAGGTGTTTGTCTTAGTTGGATATCAAGTAGAGCTGTGTCTATGATTTTCCTAATGTGCTTAAGAGCTGCAGCTTAATATTTCCTTAGGGCTCCTTAAAAATGAATGTGCACTAGCTCCATTCTGAGGATTGCACAACAGTCATTAATTATTATGGGATTGTGAGAAACAGCAGGTGTTTTTAACACTCTCTCATTTCCCTCTATTCTTAGAGAAGATCTGAGAGACATGAGAGGTTGTGATAAAGCTGTGCACTGTTAAAATACATGTGTATCACGAGTCTTTCTTACATTGTGGCTGCCATTTGAAAACTTCATAACTTATTTTACTATTTACTATATTTACTATTACATGTTCATGTTGTGTGAATTGTGTGTGGAAGTGGTTCAGAATGACAGAATAACATCCTTCTTCCATTGACATACATGTCATTGTCATTTTTATGTTAATTTAAATAACAGAATTAATGTAGTTTGTGAACCTTACAAAAGCAAGTACATCTCACTCTGCCATCCATACAGTCCAATACATGGAAACTAAACTGCAAAAACAGCCCATTTTGTTTGTCCATTGTGATGTGATGAAAAACCAAAATGATTACAGTCATATGAGACTGTAGACTACATAAGATTTATGTAGTCAAATTACACCAGTAGTTACATGTTCTACATGTGTAGATTTCTATTTATTGGCTGAATTTAATCTACTGATTTTTTTTATTTCTATTAGGTTTTATTTTAATAGAAAAAAAATGCTATGTTAAATCCAAATAAATTAATCTGTAATTGTGCATTGAAGTGTTCTTTGTAGAAGATGTGCTAACTTATTTTCCCTTAGAATTTCAACCAAATGTGTCATTTGACCAGGGACACACAACTTTTTGCATAGGACTGCACATATATCCGCCTATCCAACTACAGAAGTGTAGTCCTTCCTGTTCACACTGAAGTTGAATGAACTGCTTACAGAATTATGCACAATAGTACAGAGCAGCCAATCAGAACAGAGCTAATTTACATACTTCAGTCTTAAAGGCACAGACCTCAGGGACAAACATAAAATACGACAAAACTGTAGGATATGAGCCCTATAAATTGTGCTGCTGGAGAAACTGAATAAGATTCTTAACTGCAAAGGCTACAGCGCGTCCTCCTTGGCTGGTCATGGGGTCTGGGAGTCAGGCATGGTTAATGCCATGGCGGATACTAGGGCAGCCTGAGTGTGTTAATCTCTTTGGTAGACAAGAATAAGTTTCACTTCCAGAACGCCTAACTGGATGAAGAGAGCTTTGTGATAATCTAAAGGGACTCTGAATGAGCAGCCACAAACAGCACAGTTTCCAGAGTGGTTTAGAACTGTTATTTTTACCTGTTTTCTAAGAACAGCTGAATGAAGGACAAAACTTGTGCTGACTATTACTGTATATATGTTATTCATGTGGAATCAACCACATTTTCATCGAAGCCTTCCACTTAAGATGAACATCTAAAAGTAGGCCTAAAGTACTCTAACAAATTATTTCAATCACAGAAAAGCCAAATTTCATTGTACACATATTTTAAGTTTAAAAACTTAATGCTATTCATTTCCAAGTCCATGTGGTCCATATATCATAAAGATGGCCCATTTTTAATTCACTGCTTCTGTGATCTTGAGAACCAACTCATTTACATATATCCACCTAATCAGCCTGTAGACCAATCCAAGCGCATTGAAGTTATAAGACGTTTTTAACCTCCGAGTGCTTTTTTGAATGAGGCACAAAACAGGGCAGCCAATCAGAATAGCAGATCTGATATAAAGGAACAATAACAAAATCAGCCAATCAAATTCAAAGCTTTGACGAGAGGTCATGTAATAATGAATGGTGACCTTTTCTGGTATATAAAACCAAAAAAACACAAGACAAGTGTAGTATGGAGGCCTTTAAAGCTCATTCAAGCAAATATATTACAATGTTTTTTCACTGTAGAATAATGCGGCATCATGTAATGTGGCAGGCCTTGTTTCAGTCTGCGGTGTCCAAATTTCAACATAGCGGAACATCAGCATTGTGCATGATGTGGCCTTCAAATAACCTTAATGTGAATTCTGAAATGCAGCATATCATGTAATTTGGCCTAACAGCATTTGCTCCAGTAGTAGCTTGGCCCTGGTGTCCTTGCTCTTTGCTATACAAGCGGAAGCATGGTGCAGTGGGAAATGGTTTTCCTTGGGGAGGTGACCCGATGGCTTCCTGTGGCAAAAACAACCTGAACCAAACCCCACTCTCCCTCAGCGTAAGCCTACAGGGGGGGAATGTAACACTGCAAAACACAGCATCTAAAATTGGCATGTGTTAGACCCCTGAATCAGAGGCTTATAATTCAGTTAAAAAAGTGGTCTATAAAGTGGAATACTGAATTCTTTCAAATTAATGGCACTGATGAAGTATTAAACATTGTTTACTTTTCAAAATGTGCCATTCACCACCAAGTCCATACGGTCCATATATGGAAATTAAGCTGTTTTGACTTTATTGTGTTTGTAATGACGTTTGCATACATCCTCCTACTCGGCCTATCGCTGCCCACTCATGCTGAAATTAAAGGAAATGTTTCAGCCCCGGCTGTTTATTGAAAAAGCCATAATATAGGGCAGTCAATCAGAGCATAGGACCTGTCTTACAGCAACACTAACAAAAACAGTATGTTTAATTCCAGAGGGGATAAAAAGAGGCTGTTCAGAAACCCATTCAAATGTCATAAGTGGATTCCATAGGTGGGGAAAAAATTCAGAAACTAATCATCGCTGTTGGAACAAAATGGTACAGGAGAACATCCTAAACTTCATTCTTAAATTGTTAACCTAATTTCACTTGATCACTTTTACATAGGTAAAAATGGAATTCAGTAACTCGTTGGAACAAAATATTAAAAATGGTAACTTTACAAGAGATGGAAAGATATATCTTAATTTGTACTGGAAATGAATGTAAAGTAAAGTAACTTTGGACCATTTCTATTGGACCATTCATTATGAAATTTTAATGAAATTCAAATTCCGCAAAAAAGTTCCAAAGTGGCGATACAAAGGTTGTTTGCATGAAAGTGACATAATAAGATTTTTGGTAATTACTCATTAGTCATGGTTAGTCATGTAGTTATAAGACTGAAAAAAGTGTGGGCCATCAATCAGGCATTCAGGTTTAGGGGCTTACACTAATGGTTCAGCCTGGTGTGGAATGTGTTTATATGAGAAATCATAATAAATGTTTACTCATATCAGTGAGACATTTGAGTAAATGCTGGTTGAGTCGTAGCACTTCATCTACAACCCTCAGGGTGGGCTGCCTATTAAGCCATGGTGGTGCTCTATAACTCTTCCCCTTATAAAGATTCATTTAATCATCTTACTAATAAAACCACAAGGGTGCTTTCCAGCTACCGACTATGAGCCAAGGTTAAATAAAACTGTATTTCACGGCTTTTATATTCAGTGAGAGAAATGCAGAGGTAGTTCAGTAACCGAGCGTGTTCCGGACTCTGGGGAGGCTGGAGGCAACAGTGCAATTAAAAGCTATTCTGTGATTCTTGTCATTCTTTGTGAATGTGTGTGTGTGGAGGCGGGTGACACGCTATGTGTGATAGGGCACTGCAAGCAGGCAGGCTTGCTACAAGGCCCAGCAAGCCATATGAATATGTCTCAACAGTAATTTTAAGCATTGCCTTTAACAAAGTAGTGTTTAGGTTGTGATGAAAAGACAAAAAAATACATACATATATTTAAACGCCTAGTAAACGTCATGAAATGCTACATAAGTAGAACATGTTTGCTATTGACAATACATTATTAATCTAATGGGTTCACAACTCTGAAATAACAAATGTGAAATATTCAAGAAAGAACATATATATATATATATATATTTCTTTCCAATATGATACATATAGACACAATGATACAATGTTTCCAAGCCTTGGCATACGTCTGTATCTACGTTGTTTTCCAAGTGGCCTATGAATGTCTAAGCAGGTTCATTTTCCCAGTTCAACGGTCATTGCCAATTGGCCCAGTGAGCTGAGAAGGTTTGATCCTTCGTTCTGAGGCCATGGAACGCTTATTGACCTGGTTGATGGGCTGGGCCTGTCTCTGTTAGCTCCGGGCTCCACACCTGGATACCTGAGCCGCTACTGTTTCCGTTGCGTAAGGGATTTCGAGGCTTAATCCCCAGTCCAGGACATCTATTCCAAGTTGCAGCTTTAGATAGTGCGGAAAGTGCAGAGAACAGAGAATTAAGCTCTTGCCGTGACCTCTTAAGCCCCTTCCTCAGGCCATGTAAAGATGACCTTTCACCACATTTGAGATAATTAATTAGTTTTGATTCCAGAATTCTGATGTACAAGCTAAATGAATCCAGCACTTGATTATTACTGTACACAATGAATGTTTAGTTTGGAAATATTGGAATTCTGGCCTGTATTCAAGCTAATCTAATCACATCTGTGGCATATGATCTATTACTACAGATAATAATTTCCCTGAACAAATGTGCCATTGTGTCGTTAACACATAAATGTGAATTGTGGCAGTGTTTCAGCATCTGCCTGCTGAATTCTACTTGAAATGTATTTCAAAACAAAAGGTTTTCTGTTCTTTTGTCAAGTTCACAGACATGCATCACTATTATCGCCTGTCGTGACCATATACAGATGCCATTAGGTTGAAAAACTGCACTGATAAGGTTCTACATTTTAAACTGCTCAGAATTATGGAGTTTTTCACGCCTGCAACAGTGTGAAGATTGAGACGGACCACAATTGCTCAAGATAATTGCATTGGGCATTTGTTTGCCACCCTACTTCTCACGCTCCAGTGGAGGTGCAGGTACAAGTGGCTCTAGGTGTTATGAAACAGATTGCATGCAGAGCTGCACAGAGTGCCAAAAAGACTGTGCAGGAAGTACGGGGGTTTAAAAGGCCACATCCTCATCCTCATTAAAAAGTGCTTTACTCTCAGGAGGAGGTGTCACTCTGTTATCTAGCACAAAAAAGAGCTTACTGCTTCTTAAAAAGTTGTTAATCATAATTCACATGAAAATGAAATATATTGCAATCTATTATCGGTATATTTCAGAAAATAAGAAAACCTTTTATCTCTGAGAAAGAAGCTTCATGGGAAAATGCAAAAGTTCATTCTAATGTAGCTTAAGTGGCCCATTTTTATTGGTCCAATATGCTAAAATTATAATGTGACAGTTATTGTGCAGAAGTGTGTTCTCTGTAGATTAACTGTCAACGTATATACATATTTTCACTTCAACAAAAATAAAGGTTTCCAAGGTTTTGAATACAACTATATCTATGCTGTGGCCTATGAATATCTAACAGGTTCATTTTCCCCAGATCAATGGTCCTTTCTACATTTAAAGCTGCTCATGGACAGAATTATGAATTATTTTTTCACACCTGTAACATTGTGAAGATTGAGGCATTAAATGTAGAAAACAGAAGGTTCATTTCTATTTTACCATGTGTTGACTTGGAAATTTCAAACTGGGTAAAGAGTAGCTAGAATTTTCAAATGAATCAATTTTCTGTACAGTTGCCTTAAAACGTATTTACACATATTATTAATTTAGCCATTGATATGCTTTGATAAAGTGATTTAGGTTACTTCACAGAATGTTAACGAATGATATTTGTTTCAAAGGAATACTTTGGCACAACATTAAACCACTGGTTGACAATGTGTGGAGATCTGACTGGCTCCACCCCTACAAAAAGGTTCCTCAAATGTTTTTTAGTGAAAGCAGGTATTATATATACAGACAGTCATGACAGCTTGAATAAATATATGTTTCTTTGCATGGTTAAATAGTTCTTCTCTATGCTAGAAAACCTGTCATAAAACCGTACAGTGTGGCTCTATTATATAGATCATGAACTCAGAAAAGTATTCTGCATGCAAACCTAAAGTTTTAGAATGGTCTGTTAAAAAATGCCATTTGGTGAATAAATGAACTGAATACACTTTTAGGTGTGGCCCCATAGTCCATCTGTTTCTGGGGTCAGTTATTAGATGTTTGTATGGATCCAGCCTTAACTAGCATCTCTTTGTCTGTTCTTCTTCTTTAGGGGAGCATTCTCTGAGGTCTTCATGGTGAAGGAGAGAAAAACTGGCAAGCTTTTTGCCATGAAATGTGTGAAGAAGAAGAACAAAAGGGACATCAACTTGGAGAATGAGATTGCTGTGTTGAGGAGGTGTGATTTCTCAATATATCACTAATAAATATAGCCTATTAGCACACTCTCTAACCTTATTTTATTCTATTTTAGGATCAAACATGAGAATGTTGTGGGGCTGGAAGACTTTTATGAAAGTCGAACTCATTACTACCTTGTCATGCAGCTGTAAGTACTAACTTTGACTCTTTCGTTTGTATCTAAATGCTTTAGCTTACTTAGCTAACTGCAGCTTTTAGCTGATTTTTCTCTTTTGTCTTTGCAGTGTTTCAGGTGGTGAACTGTTCGACCGGATTCTGGACCGGGGCATGTACTCAGAGAAGGATGCTAGCTTGGTGATAAGACAAGTGCTGGAGGCAGTCAACTACTTGCACAAGAACGGCATAGTTCACCGTGATCTCAAGGTATTTAGCTTTGGGTTTCTGTTGACTGGCCTTCATCTCAGCCAATCTTCAGATGAACAGATTTCATATTGACTCAAATCATGTCATGTAAAATAGAGTTTCTGTTTTTTTTCTCCACAGCCCGAGAATTTGCTGTATTACAGTCAAGATGAAAACTCCAAGATAATGATCAGTGACTTTGGTCTTTCCAAGATGGAGGACAACGGCATCATGTCCACAGCTTGTGGTACACCAGGCTACGTGGGTAAGGAGGCTTTTGCAATTGGACACATAAATCACTTAAATAATGAATGTAACATATATTGAGTTGCACTTTATTAGTTATTTATAAGTTCCATTCATTGGCCATTGTACCAAATTCAATTACCATAGAGATGCTGGGAACAGTTAAAGTGTTCCCTTTCCAGGATAGCACAGAGACTAATAATTTGTGCAGCAACAGACAGGCAACTAGGTCTACTTGATAAACTAGCAATTTGTCAGTAGATTTTGCTCAGCTTGTTCTATTATTCTATTATTTGATTTTGCCTACAGCTCCAGAAGTGTTGGCTCAGAAGCCCTACAGCAAAGCAGTAGACTGCTGGTCTATTGGAGTCATCACCTACATCCTGTAAGAATGTTGTCTTTTACCTTTTAGCCTATTGTCAACTTCACCCACTGCATAACAAGCTCCTCTTTGCAAGACCTCATGGCTCACGTAGGCCACAAGCACAACAATCACTTAAGAGTGGCATAGTGCTGCATTTAGAAACACAGGGTTTTAACACGTGTTAGAAGTCGAGATCATAACTGTAAGCCTGGGCGAGTAACTGATTACTCAATCACCCAACTTTAGCCATGCTGTATTGGATCCAGATTTAGCTTTGTTTACCTTTGAAGTCACTTTGCATTGTAATGTGTGAAAGGTTGCTCCCTAGTGGATAAACATAAAAGGCACCATTGGATACATTTTAACACAGTATATACAATAAGGCAGGGGTGCCTTCAAAGAGCAATCTTTGTATTTGCTGTTACTAAAATACTTTAAAAGCACAAATTAAACAAAAATAACAATGAAATACATTTTAATTAAATTAAATAATATATAGTATTAAAAATACTTTTGCCGTAGGGGTTGGGCTATGGGTTATTTGTCCTTAGGGGCCAAATTTGGCCTGCAGGCCACACTTTGGCACTGCAGAGAAAAACTGATCTTCTTTTATGGTTTCTCTTTTTCAGTCTCTGTGGATATCCCCCTTTCTATGAAGAGACCGAGACCCGTCTTTTCTCTAAGATCATGAAAGCACAGTATGAGTTCGACTCTCCCTTCTGGGATGACATCTCAGAATCTGGTAAAAGTCATTTCTCAACATCCATACTCACCAGGAGTTCATATGTGTTTTCAATATGACATTGTAAAACAATTCTAGACAGAGTACTGTAGTTAAATAAGCAGCACCAACTTCTAATCTTATACACATTTTTTTGTATTCCTAGCAAAGGATTTCATTTGCAACATGATGCAGAAGAATCCTAAACTGCGCTATACAACAGAGCAAGCCCTGAGACATCCTTGGTAAGAATTTCATCAGGTCAAGACTAGGATGTCATCACTGTCATAACAAAACCTTGTTTCCATTCATAATGAAATGTTCAGACTGCAGCTGCCGCTTTCAGATAGTATGAAAGGAATTTGATACTATAACAACAGTGCAATACTTTAATCACACACACATTAGCTAAATAAGAATCTAACTTTTTTCACTGTCACTGAATACACTTGTGTCTTTCCTTTACTCTGTGAGGTTTGAAAGCTTCATTTAACATTGTGGCTACTGGCTGTTATAGATTAAGAGATTTGGAGATAGAGTTGTTTCTGGATTTATCTCCAGGATCATTGGAAAGACTGCCCGGAGCCAGGACATCTATCAGTCCGTCAGTGTGCAGATCCAGAAGAACTTTGCCAAGTCCAAGTGGAAGGTAAACTGAGGCCTCCAAAAGCACCCAGTCTCTTAAGACTCTTTAAGACTATTTAAAGTTTGCCTCCACCATATTCTCAGCGGGGTAATTTATCTGATCTCTGGCCTGATTACACAACAGAGCTATGATCGTTTCGTAGTCTCGAGCACTCACCCTCTCTGAGTGATTTTTCCAGTCTAGACCTGTTTGAGTTAGTTTCAGACAAGTGTGGAAGGTTATCTGTGGACAGATATACTGGGTATTTCAGAAAGCAGGATTTCTCAGTAAGCTGCATGACCTAAGTCAAATGTTAGGGACTATACAATAGGAATCCTATTATTATTATTATTATTATTATTATTAATATTATTATTAATATTATTCTACATATTCACGGTTATGTTATAAAAAATATAAAATATGCAAAATCGTAATTTCTAGGATACTTTATAATAGAAGGTGGCTCTCCTGAGCCTTATTTAAGCCACACCCTTGCATTTTAGGACAGGAATTTAGACTGCTTGTTCCTCATGGCCACACGGTAAGCAGTTTTGAAGTCTAAAAAATTATTGCTGCTACCGAAACACACATTGTCTGCAATTAAATAATTGCCTTCTTAATTAAAAAAATATGACTTGTGTGTACAACTATTTTTCAAGCTGTGCTTGCTAACCATGTACTTGGTAAAAATCAGCTAAAAATGAGCTAAAATCGCCACTGCCAAAACACTCACTACCAAAACAAGTCCAAGTCTGAACTGTTTTTACCTTTAAAACGATTCAGTGGAATCATCCATATAGCACTAGTCATGTTCATCCATATATCATTAGTAATACCAAGTATCACAGTGTTATAGTTTTGCCATGTCACCAACCCGTAATTTCTCACAGTTATCTGTGTATTCCAGCAAGCATTCAATGCTACAGTGGCCATCAACCACATGAAGAAGCTCCAGCTTGCCCATTCCGAGGCCTCTGCGAAACAAAGCCAGGCTCCGACTCAGCTGCCTGATATTAAAGTTATCTCCACATCCAGCCCCGAAGTAGTACGCAAGAGCCTGGTTCCAGAGACTCCAGAGCCCAACGGCAACCTGACTGTCATCCACATGACTGTCCCAACTGTTCCCGTGGACACAAAGTTTCTGTACCAGCCACCAAAGGTCAGCCACAGGGAGACCGCCCATGCCGGAACACTCACAGTGGCTGAAAAGGGCAAGCATGTGTACCACTCTGAACCAGCTAATCTGAATGGGTACGGACCTTCATCCCAAAACCAACATCTGATACATGCTCATATTTGTAGTTATAATTGCCGGAGGTCACCATATATGTCATATATATTACAACACATATGTTCATTATGAATTAAATGACTTAAATATACATGTTCATATAAAAAATACATATTCAAGTAAGGTCGAATACTAGATTGCTTCTAATGTCAAAGTTGTGCTAATACATTTTATTGAACAGTTAATCCTTTGTATGGAACATTGACAATTATTCAAATTATATATAAATTTGATGTACTGGACACTGCAACTCCTAATTGCAAATTGCATTGAAGTAAACCATTGCTAATGGTCCGATAAATAACAATTGTGTTCCGATCTGTGCAGGTATGGAAAGAGAGGCACCAATCGCAATGGTGAGAAATTTCAGACCGGCGTCTGCTCTGTCATGTGACTGGCCACGGTGGCACTATGAGATGATTTTAGTAGGTAAAGTGATTGAATTTAATGTACATTAACTAACACAACTCAATTCAAAAGCACTGCTACACCAAAAACAGAGAGTGTGTTAACAGCAATCAGTGTATAGTAACTGTATATTCTGCATAGCTAATTGGATGACAGTTTATTGTGACATCATCTTATTTTTAGACTAGTGGCATAACAATGAATGTGGCACTGCCATATTTTGCCACTCTTACATATTACATACCCAAAGGATCCTCTGAGCCTAACCTTGTGCCTGTATGTCTCTCCACAGGTCTGTGACCTTTCTGTCAGCCACTGGCTGCTTGGTGTGGGCATTTACTGCTCTGAGCTCTAGAGGGCTACGAGCCTTTACAAGACAGCTGACCTGTTGCCTGTTGACCGCACCGTTCTGACACTACTAAAGTTCAGAGGAGTGCCTCCATATCTCTGCACACACATACACATACACTTTATTAATACTCAGTATCCACATTAAAAGTAACAAGGTGCTTAGGCATCTCTTGAACTTGTTTGTGTTTTACCATGAGCAGCCAGTTCCTTGAGGCTCCAGCTCCCTGTATTATGTGTAAGAACGCTATTCTGGCTTGTGTGCTTCATATTACCTTGAGAGTATTGGTGATTTTGTTTGATTTCCTCATTCATACCTACTTTCTAAAGCATGTGACCTTGTACAGTGTACATGTTGCTATATTTCACCATATATGGCTGAAGCACACTCCTGGATCGTACAGTCGAATGCAAGGGTTTCAGTCGGATAAAAGCGGGCCTCATTCGCTTACGCAGTTTTCACAAAGATTCTGATGTTCATCAGTGTTTTTGTATTTGAGATTTATTCTTAGGTAAGGACAAAATCTGTGATTTTGATTCTTTGGTTTAAGAACACGTCATTAATCCTACGCAGACTTTTCTAGGACTTTTGTCAAGAACAAACATAGGAAGATGTTGGTGAATGAGGCCCGTTATTTTGCATCGCACCTATTGCATGTGCACATTTCTATACACAATTACTGTTTATCTGCTGAAATTCCACGTATTGGGAACAAAAATAATGCATAAAATGTGGCCTGTGCCAAAATAAAGGCACATTTTGTATTTTATGTTTTACTTTTTTTCCAATATGTAAACTTAGCAAATAAACAGAACTATACCAGCACTAAACTCAGTAGAAAATGCTACATTTAAGTGTGTTTCCTATAAAGGTTTTATGTAGAAAAAGAACAAAACATGTAATTTGACAGAGAGTGTTCTAACTTTTGCATGTGACGGTACACTTACCAAGAACCTTATTGTATCTTCTTTGTTTTTACACTCATAATCCATTTTTTCAGCTCCATTTACCATATAGATTCTACAAGTACAGACTGTAGTCCATCTGTTTCTCTGCATACTCCGTCAGCCTCTTTCACCATATTCTTCAGTGGTCAGAACCCCAACCACCACAGAACAACCACAGAGCAGGTATTATGTGGGTGGTGGATCATTCTCAATCTGACACTGACATGGTGGTTGTGTGTTAGCATGTGTTGTGCTGGTGTGAATGTGTGGATGAGACACAGCAGTGCTGCTGGAGTTACTAAACACATCAGAGTCACTGCTGGACTGAGAATAGTCCACCAACCAAAACTATCCAACTAACAGCATCCTGTGGGCAGCTTCCTGTGACCACTGATGAAGGACTAGAGGATGACCAATACAAACGCTGCAGCAACAGATGAGCTATCGTCTTTGACTGTACATCTACAAGGTGAACCAACAGGGTGGGATTGGCTAATAGAGTGGCTTCTCATCTAGTCCTTCATCAGTGGTTGAAAGATGCTGCCCACAGGACACTGTTTGCTTGATACTTTTGGTTAGTGGACAGTTCTCCACAGAATCATTCACCACCCGGATTATACCTGCTCTGTGATGGTCCTGTGGGGGTCCTTGACCATTGTAGGAGAGGGTAAACGGAGGCTAACAAAGTAATGTAGAGAATCAGATGGACTACACTCTGTAATTGTAGAACTACAAAGTGATTCGATATGCTAAGTGGAGCTGATAAAATAGACAATGAGTATAGAAAAGATGCTTGGTAAATGTTTATGTAATGCACTCAGTACTATCTAAAACCAACTCTTGGGAGACTGGGAAAGGCTGGAATTCTATCAAAAATTTAACACAATAGTTTTGAGGTTTTTGTGTCTTTTATTTTACTTTAGAGCCAAGGTTTATTTTTGTAATACATATATAAATATTATACACAAGCAGACTGCTGTATTTTGTTTTATAAAATGTATAAAAATACATAACCAGCACCTCTTACCCACCACCGTTAAAGAATGTCTTTCCTTTTCAATGTACTGATTTGCCAATACACCTGACACTCCTACAGTGTGGGTTTGTTGTAAATATGTTTGTTTATGATCATCTAATATCTTGTGAGAGATTACTATCAGTTATGTATAAGTGTCTTCTTTCTTGCAGATAGAGTTGTGTAGACTACTCATATCCACGTGCAATATGTTCTGTATAATATAAACAAATAAACCCCCCCACATTTCCACATCTTTGTCCTCATATATTGAGATATATTTTCCTTCCTCTGATCACTCCCAGTCATTTGGAAAGAGGAACAAGCTTGAGAGCCCATATGAGACTATTCAAAAACATGGAATCACATTTCTTAAAAAATATAAAAACAATTTCTTAAAGACACAGGTATAAATTTACTTTAAACTTGGGTTTAATTGCTTTAATATAGGTTTACTCATTTAAAGGACATTTTAGATTTTAGTCTCCACAGTGATGAACAGAGCTGTAGATGATTCCATAATGGTGTATAACATTTAAAATGAACTAACAATTAAGTTAACATTCAAAATGGCTCATATTTGAAAAGTGGAGATCAAATCTCAAGGCAGACAGGAGCATGAAGAAGGGACACAGAGAGAAATCAAGACTACAAAGGCAATGATATTATATGGAAGGCCAATAATCAACCGGTACAGTGACCAGTGTTTACTGACCCATTTGGCCTTCGGTTCAGCTTCTGAACCAAAGTACAAATAATGTGGATTCAGTAAAAGCAAGTCTCTCAAAGACTCTTAAAAGATGTTCTGCTGTAATTGCTTATTGATGCTTTTAAGACATTTATGATCACATTCATTTTAAACAAACCCATAAATCTTTTATTAGAGTAGTCATATTCTAAGGTATAACCTCCGTTTCTATAGGAATTCTGTCATTTATGTAGATACCTACTGTTTCTTCCAGATAACAGGGCATTCTATGTGTCCGACCAGCAATCATTTTTAAGTAGAACGAATGTCACAGAAGAAGAAGTAAAATCACTGAGAGATTTGGATGAGGTCATTGCTTACCACACTGTGGGAGGACATCTATTGTACATGAGTAACTGGTCAGGGGCACAAGTGAGGTTAAAGTGCACAGCATTCAATTAGGTTGAAATGTTATTTACTACTAACATATCAGGGGCCAGTAAGTGGTAGTATTTGTAACAAATGTCGAATCTTGAGTTGTAGAGTGGTGTCGTTTTGGTGAAGAAGAGCTAATTTATTCACGCTTTCAGAGTGTGTAAGAACTCTGCTACTTTCTGAACTAACTGAAACTATTAATGGCTACTGGAACACCCAGACAGCAAGGTATTGCAGTAGACTGCAGTAAAATCATGGACATGTCTGACCTCAGTGTTTCTTGCTGGGAACTTAATGTACTAAGAGTAATGTGTGAATGAGAATGCTGCAGACCTGCAGGAGAGATCTGCAGGAGAGACTTGCATTTTCACCATTACTGACTTTGTATACACAAAAGCAGGTCACCACGGTCAGCCCTGCACATGACCTCTGTATAAAGTCAGTTTTGGCTGGTTTTTAACGCAAATGAAATGTGTGTGAGGTAGTGGTGTATTCTGGCAGTAAATCTGTCTTCACTGTGTGTGAAAAAAGGGTGATTCCCTGTTGGGGTGCCATTTATTTAGCCTTTGAAATTCTCGAGTGAATGGATGAATGCATGAATAAATGAATAAATGAATGAATTGTTTAGTTATCTATTTACATATTTATTTATTCATTTATTAATTTTCCATGCATGCAATTAGGTATGGAACAATAATACACAAAATGGGTTTTAAATTCGCATTATGTAGGACTTTTTGTTAAAATAATACTATTACTGAGTCAGGAGTCACAGTGTAAAGTCTGATATAGTCATTTTAAAACTCAGAAGCTCATTGGTTCAGATTTCACAAGGGTTATTTGGACCACGTCCAATGTAAAATCAACATTATACTGATGGAGATATGGTGACAATAGCAAATAATTCTCTTACATTCATTAGTACATTTATCAAGTTTTGACTCATTTTATCAAGTTCTCTTCGAGTGTTATTTCAGTGTGCTTGAAAATGCTGGGAAGCAATAGCCATCATCACAAAATGTTCTACACATGTTACTCGCAACTACACATTTTCACCCAAGAGGTCTTTAAATCCCCCTAATGTACTTTGTTTAGCCTTATCTAGCATCCTTGCTAATGACATTGCGGACATTCTTAGACTTTGTTAAAATACAGATTTTTTTAAATAACATACTGTCAATCTACAAATTGGCCAACAGGATTGGACATTTAAACTGATTTTGAATATCACACAATGAAAATAAAGAAGAAAGAATGAGAAAATTTACTTTCCTTCTTTCCATGATCTTTGGGGCATTCAGATGATGCACATTTCTGTTGACTTGTGGAATATTACAGATATTTCACAAAAGTCGCTGTGATCAAGTAACAGTGAATACATTTCAAGCATGAAACGTTAAATGGTTTCACATGCTAATGCAACATTATGTTTGTACTATCTTAGTACTACAATGACTATATATTTCAAGGTAAAGAGCAGTTAGGATGGGCAGAGACAGCCCATCCTATATTTACATACATTTTCATACATATGTGTGAATCACAGATTAGAAAGATTGTTGAGAAAGTGTATTTAGGATGATTAATGAATTGGCTGAGGTAAAACTCTGAGTGGACTTTTGTAAGGCCTACTCAAATAATTTTCCAGTGTTCCAAACTTTGAAAATGAGCTCAGTAAAGTGTTAGCAGTGCAGCTGTTTGTGTGTGTGTGTGTGTGGTGCTACGTGCTACACCATGGGGCTGCTGCAAGCTGGTTGCGCTCAGTTGGTTTCTCAACGGCGTCTGCACATCCAGAGTACAGGTCATGGCATAGATCAGCACAATATGGGTCAGAAGTCTCTGATGCGCTGGTGTCCATGCAGTAGACGTGGTGTTTAGAGCAAGCCAAAACCCAAAGTCATTGCTCAATGACCCCCTCCTCTTTCACCTCACACGCAAACACTCACCCACGGGATGCTTTTTGCAAAAGACCAGCATCTTGTTTTAAAGCAAACACTGCGCTGGTCTAATATGAACAGTGTAATACACACTATTAAACTGCTTTAATACTATTATGTACAAGCAACTAAAAATTACACTCACATCCTTGCTAATGTACATTGAAATGTGACATGTGTCTGCTGACGCCAATGTAATTATTCTCTAAAGTAATTTCATTGCCTTTGGTTTATCAGCGCCCTTCATTTATTTCATTTTCAAGACTTATTTTTTCAGGATACAGTCCTGAAGAGATTACATTTGAGATAATCGACTTAAATAAGGAATGCAATAAGGAACCGGCACTTCTCTGCTTTTTGGTTTTAAATTAGGCAAACCTGGTACACGTACTATTTTTGGTATCACCTCTGTTGATCTGAACAAATACCAAAAGGTGATATGGAAACACACCGCAGACTACTAATTGGTAGTAAACCCTCCCTATAGACGCTTTTTTACCCTAAACACATACGCTATGCTAGCTACCACGTTAGCATTCCGTCTTACGTCGCTTTTGAGCAACCAGAATCATCTCATTGTCTGGACCCTGATGTAGTGTTTCCCAAACTCTCATGTGCTTTTTCAGCAGTCTTTCGTATTGCTGTCATGAGCCTCTGCAGTCATGAACAAAATATGTAATTTCACAGATTTCAAGCATCGCTATGATGACCAGCTACAATGAGTGAGTATTACATCTGTAGTGGAAAACAAAAGTAACTGGTGCTGAGCTGGTGGAGAGTCAAGTCAAGGCAGGCCATGTGGTAGAAAAGCTCCAAAAATGAGTTTCCAAAACAATGAACTGGCCACCCCAGAATCTAGACCTCAGCATTATTGAATGTATTTTGGGATTATCTGGATCATGAGAAGCAGAAATGCAACCAGCTTCTAAGACTAAACTTTGAAGGTGAGGTAAATTAACATTGGAGAAGCTGTAATGATGGTGGACACACTAATTACTGCAAAAATATATAAGTTGTTGAGGCTGTGCAATTGTTCTCTTTCGAGTTGCACTATACTCACTTATCATACTACTACTACACATTCATAAAACTCTTGATTACTGTCAATGTCTCTTTTTTGGAGTCTTGGAAACTCCCATGTGCCGAAGCTAAAGATAACAATCACAACATAGCATGTTTGCTGTGTAATCAGTATATTATAAAGAACAGCATGTCATTAGCTCAAGGTAGCTGACATACTCTGACTGAGCTCAGAGTAAATTAGAATTTTTTAAGTTTACTGGTCAATTTCAACAGCTTTATTACACCAACTCCTGGCATGAGACCCAGTAGAGCAAAGTTCACTGAATGATGTGTCTCGTCTCGTCCTAGTCTAATCTCCACTACTCTGCTATCAGGCTTTTCATTGGACCATCAAATTTGTTTTGACGGTCATGAACTTTGTATCTAAATATTTAAATACCTAATTATATTTCACAGAACAAATATGTGTGCGATGACTACTTTAACACTGCAAACACAGGGTTATCTATTAAATCGGAATGTTACAGTTTACTTGTATCATTAAATACTTATTACATTTGTGGGATAACAAATTATGGAAGAGAAATTTGATAGGAAATATCAGAGGGTTTTATTGAATGAAGCCAGTGTTTTACCACATTCTGGATAATATAAATGGATAATTACATAATTGGAGTCTGTACGTAATTGGACAGTGATACAACTGTCCTCAAGCACTGCAAATTCAGAATGAAACAACTAATAGAAGTTTAAAGTGCACAGGGTTTTTACTAGTGGGTTAACCAAGCATAAATCTCAGCCCAGATTATATATGGTCCCCATTTCAGAGGACCATAAGAGGTTGGATAAATCACGTCAACCTAAAATCAAAATGAACCTTTTTTACTTTTAGTTCATGGCATAACATGGCCATATTAAGTATGATTCAATTTGTCTTATAACACCATTTATAAAATCCCACCTAAAATCGAACGAAATGGGCAGCTTGCACAGCAGACCAAACTTACAGAGGAAATGGTACATAAGTAAAATGCATTATGATTTCCATCAATTTATGTTGATGCAAATAAAATGACCACTTTTGTTGCAGCAAAATACTGGCTATCTTCACTATTGATGTTCTACTAGGAATGTTATGTAGTCATTTTTTTGTTCTTGCTAGTTTGGGGGCTTTTGCCTTTAGTCTAGTCTTCTGTATGTGAAATGTATATGTGTTTATGTCACATAACTAGTCAAACAAAAAACATCCCAGTTCATAATAATGCATGCTCTTGCACACATTTTGTGATATGGTATTCATATTATTAATTCTTTGTTCTTACATAAAATGCTTTCCACTGTACAAACAAACAAAACAATCAACGTGAAGCTCCGAACTTTGAATATGGGATCATCAAGTTCTTTCAGTGGAACGTTTGATTCCATGCTATGCACACATGGCTCACGTACAGTGGGGAAGAATGAGTGTTTGGATCATGTGAATAGCAGATGAAGTCTTCTGAGCAGAGGTCTCTCTACTGACTTGGCACACGCCATATACAGGAACTTGCACAAGCTTTTCGTGAATATTCATATTGTTAGGTGTGGCCACAGATACCACTGTCCTTAAATAGGGAGTGAGTCTGTAATGAGTTGCTCACTGATACCCGAATACAAACACATAAGGGAGCTATCAGCTGAAGGATCTACTTACATCTGCAAGTAAGTACTATTTTCCACCAGTTTGTCAGTTATCTGTGCTGGATCTGTGCTTGATCTTTTGAACATTATTGGGTTTGTTTGTTTGTTTGTTTTTTTTTTTTTGGCTGAACAGCTTCAATAGATTCAATGCTAATTCTGTGGAAGATGACACGTGTACTTATAACATACTTTCCTTCTGCACAGACTTCAACTTTAAACGAAATGGAGACTATGCAGGAGCTTATCCCATTTGCGAGGGAGATGCTGAGTGCAGGACCCTCAAAGGGCTCCATGAAGGTGTACCTGGTGGGTGGCACCTTTGCGTTGCTGGGGATAGTCAGCGGGATGATGGAGGTCGCCTGTTCGCTCTTCCCTGAGCAGGAAGAGCCTGTGCTAGAGAAACTGATGGAAGAGACGGTGACAGTGACAGAGCAGACCCAAGAGGCACAGACGACCATTCCCGAGCCAGACGACATGGATGCTGAGACAGAGGCCAAGGCTAAGGAATTGCCCATGCTCAAGCAGCGGCGTATGAGCTTCAGAGCACACGCCTCTTAAATCGCGCACACTCCGCCGCAACATGTACTTNTTATTATTATTATTATTATTAGGGATTATTTAAAAAGAGGTACAGGACTTTTATTACTCCGGCAGTCGGCCATATTGGCGGAAAGGAAGTCTGCCTGCTGTCACCTACACAGCTCTCTGAGCTCTCTGCAGACACAACGTTAGGAAAGCTAGTTAGATATCACTGTATGCTGTAACTAACAGAAAAGCAAGAAAATTCTGCGGTAATGGACGGCGAAGCTTTAAAGGCTAAGCGAAGCTAACATTCACTTCAAGCGACTGCTTGCTAACGTTAGCTAAGCTAAGCTAACGATAGGTTCTCAGTCAGAACTTTAAGACGAGTGGGATGTTTTGACCGTCGGATATCTACTTCGTCTGCGAAACATTTAAAATCCGACTGAAGTTTCAACATGCTTACCGGCGAGGTAGTCAACTTTCCTTTTAGACACAATTCGCGTAACGTTAGCACAGCAGCTAAAACGGCTAGCTGTAGCACAGTGTGGTGAATATAGGTTTTCTATGCTAGCTAACGGCTATTTAACAAGGATTCAAAGTTAACGAGTTTTACAGCTTATAACAGCCAGATTACTCGGTTTACATCATCTAATGTGGCTTTTGGACGTTTATGGTTACTTTTTAGCGGCCAGGAGGGAACAAGACCAACACAAGCCCTGCGGAGAACTATTACCTGGCGCGGCGGCGGACCCTGCAGGTCGTGGTCAGTTCTTTGTTGACAGAATGCGGCTTCGAGAGTGCCGAGAAAGCAGCGGTGGAAACCCTAACAGAGATGATGCAGAGCTGTAAGTAAACTCAGACTAGCTATTTTCCTGTTTCGGTTTAATTTATACTGTTAATTTAGAGTAGGCGATTGGGAGGGCACAGTTGCACGACCGTGACGTCCAGAATGATCCAGTTTCTTGGCCATAAACCTCACCATTTAGTTCAGCAGTAAGGACACAGACAGACCTTATGTCTGGTTACCCTCCTGTTATTCATAATGTCTTTTATCCATGACCAACATACAATAAAAGATTACATCGACAGTATATCACAGTGCAATTCAACACAGCAAGGTTCTCAGGATTCTGTGTGGCCTTGTTTGGCCTGTGGTGTGATGAACAGCTTTTTTCTTTTCTGAAACGAGTAGCATAGGCAAACATTTAGGTAATGTTAGATGCTGATGGGCAGCCATACAAATATCAGCTTTGTTTAGACTTAAGAACCATGAGTAAGTTTTGCCTTAGTTCCTGTACCGAAAGTCATTTTTGTATCTTCTGAAACCCACAAGATCTTAGTTATGCACTGCTACACCATATTTCAGTTCATAACTGTGATACAACACAGATGCATATGGAGCGTAACAACATGTCTTCACCTAGTATGTCCTATAAGCACTTTGGTAGGACTTTAGTAGGACTTGGAGAGTTCAAATATTTAGAAAATGCACACTGATATGATTCTTCATATTTGTTGTTCTATGTTAGTGATATTCATTAGTTCCCCCCCCCTGCCAACACACACACACACACACACACACACACACACACCTTCCCCCATCTCCCACACTTTCCCCAATCTTGTTTTTCAGATATAACTGAAGTTGGACGATGTGCAAAAGCAAATTGTGAACATACAGCAAGAAGCACCCCAACACTGTCAGACGTGGTCATAACTCTGGTAGAAATGGGTAAGAACCATATAGTCATATAAATCACAGAGTTTTGCCTATTGGGAAAAATAACACAAAATATAACTTTTTGTGTAAAGTGTGTAACGGTCTCAGAGGTGAACTTGTTTTCACAGTAAAAATATAGCAAAACCTGGAATTTTGCCAGGGATACCCACATTTTTGCACACCACTGCATTTTCAATTCATATTACAGTTTTTAGTGCAGTGTAAAGGTTTGGTTTGACTACAGCCTAATGTGTTCATGGAAGTTCCATTTACAACAACCACACAACAAAACTGTAGTATTTTTTTTCTGAAAGCTTCCTGTGTTTTCTTTACGTTACATTTGTTAGCACAAAGTGTATTTAACTAATTAAATGTACAACTAGGCAGACAGTTTTATTTAAGCTTAGAAAATAGGTGCTGATAGACTAAAGATGTCCATTTTTGTTGCACAGATTTGTGCTTGTGGCAAGGATTTTGTTGCCTGTCTGTGTATTTCTGTTGATAACTGAAACCCAAAGTCTGCCCTCTTGCTGTACTTGTTCTGCTCCAATGAGAGGTCAGTCTGAAATTACAACACAGCATTTGTCTGAAGGGTTTTAGGCTGGAGGCCACATCATCAGTAGCCTTTTGCTTGGTTTATCTAGGGAACAGAGTAGCTGGCGACAGTACAAATTGGAATTTTTCGTTTCTTTTCTTTTGGTTTTTAAATGTATTGAAAAGTTAATGTATGTAAACTATGCCTATTATTGTTATTCTATTGAGCTTTGGTCATAGTAAACGTGTTCCTTACGCTTGGTTGTCACGCAGATTAAAATAATTAACTAGCTCAATTATTTAGATTGAAATAATGACGCCGTCTCATTTCCTTAATAACAATTTCAGGTTTCAACGTAGACACTCTGCCAGTGTATGCCAAAAGATCCCAGAGGATGGTCATAACTGCACGTAGGTGTCTCACTAAATTCCAGTCCATCAGTGCTTCTAAAAACAAGTCCTAAGTCACTACTTTTGTACATGGTTGCATTATAGATGTCTCCTTCTGAGATCTTTGTCTTTGCTCTGTCACAGCTCCAGTAACAAATGCCCCAGTGATACCCAAGTCTCTCGTGGCTGGACAGAAACGAACACATCCTGCTTACATCCCTAGTCACTTCCCAGAGTTTCCAGATCCTCATACATACATCAAGACCCCAGTAAGTCTTCACAACATCCACATTCTAGGTTCCTTCATTCCTGCAAAAAAAATAATAAACTGGGCAAAAATGATGTTTGATTATACCTTCTAAAAAAAAAAAAAAAACAAAGGTTTGAGCCATAGGTTCAGATATCTATATCTGTTGTGCATTATGTCCGTAAGAGAGAATGGTCTTTGCGTAAACTCCTGTTCCTCTTCACAACTCAATTTTTTCTTTGGCAATAATTGTATTGTTACATTTCACTTTCTATTGTTTCAGTGCCATGTGGATACATGCCTGCGACAGAATGTGAATTTAACTGAATCTAATGCGTTTGGCAGCATATTTTCTAGACATGTCATCAGTTTGCAAGTGCTAGAACATTAGGCTAACTGTGTCTCACAGCTTGCATACAACTTTATCTCAGGGTTCAATAGTTTTTCTTTCTTTACTGACCTTTAAGTATTTCCAAAGTACTTCTAATTCTTGCAGCAAAACGTTTTCTCTGTGGCCGAGCCTGGTTTGAAATTGCCACCATCATTGACACAAGTTGTCGTAGAACTTGTTTACTTGTTTCAGCTTGACCTACATTTTTTTTTCAATCTTGAGACGCTGCAGTAGTGTTGCTTTTTATTTCACAATCAAATATTAATTTTCAAAATCACATTTCTCTTTTTTACAATTTGGTTATGTAATTGAATTTAGTATATTCGTTGACGACCCTTTCTTCAAGCAAATTACAAGTCTTACAAGAAAGGACTTGGGTGCTTATGTGCACACATTTCTCAAGTAAAATCACGGTTTCTTTAAAAGCACCTTATGTTTTTTGTTTGTTTGTTTGTTTTTTGTTTTGTTAAGAACATTCGCCATCCACATGAATTTTCATGAATTTCATTTTCTTCATTTGCAGACGTTTCGGGAGCCCGTTTCAGACTACCAGGTGGTGCGGGAGAAAGCGGCTTCTCAGAGGAGAGACGTCGAGAGAGCTCTCACACGATTCATGGCCAAAACTGGTGAAACGCAAAGCCTTTTCAAAGATGACCTAACTGCCTTTCCACGTAAGAGCTTTGCCCTGTTTCTTTTGTTGTGCGATTTCCTGTGTGTATTTATGAAAGAATGTGTGTGAGTAGGCATGTAGAGTAGGGTTGTCAGAAAGTTTGTTACTGTTAAAAACAAGTGTTTTTTTATTTTATTTTTTATATTATGTACAAGTGTTGGTCATAAATCACTTTACCGGTGGACTACTGTCTAACCTTTTTTTATTTAAACAGGCTGTTTATTGTTACTGTGCCTTTGTCCATATATGCACTGTGTAGTGAACAGTACGTTTTGTAATATTAACAGTGTTTAAATACTTCAGAAAACACTTTTATTTGAAGAAAATAAGGAAAATGTAGTTTTCCTTAATAAGATCAACTCAAGTCAACTCTTGTTTTTAAGGTGTTAGTAACTTCAGGCTCTAGCAGATGACCGAGCGGTGAATACCTGTGCGGTGATCGACAGGATTCATAGATTGAGAAGAGGCGATACAGTGCAGTGAATATCTTGTTCAATGTGTGGAAAATGGGTCACAAAGCAGCGGAAGTGATTGCATTTGGGCGTGCCAAAGACCATAATACGAAAGAAGTAGCTGAATGCATAGCTGTATGGATGCGTTTACCAGCAGTAGCAACAAATCCCAGTCTACAGGGATGTCAGAATTATGCCGAGGAAGGCATCCACAAAATCTTTTTAAAACTAATTTACAGCTGCATTATGTAAGATATTTTGTTGAAATTGAAAGTAGTAGGATTGCTGCTTTAAATTTTTTCAGATGTGTTCTAGTTACAAGCACTTGGTGGAAAAATAAGGCTTGATGTTTAGCTCTCAAATCAAAATTGTACTATTAAAAAGGTGTGGTGACAATACCAGATAATTAACTTGCATTCTTGGAAGACATGGTCTTCACCAAGTTTTAACTAAGGTCTCTTGACTGAGAACACGCTCGCAGTCATTAGGGAATGGGTCTGAAGCACAGCCGACAATGCTAAATGTTCCCCTGCGTATTTACACATTTCTACATAGACATGTGCAAATTCTACATAGAGTTATCCAAAGCCTCAAGACTTACATAGTGTAGCTTTCTGTTCTCACACATTAACCTCGGCTCATTCAAAAGCTTTGCGTCAGTCTGCCTCAAAATCTGACTAGAGTCGACCAGCACAGACACAAATTAGGGCTAAAATCCAGCTGTATTCACACACGTCCTCATTCATCAAAGTGATATATAAACAAGCACAACCCTGAATTTTGTGGGAGGTACTCCTGTCTGATTAAGAAAACTGCCGCGTGATGGCAGAACAAGCAGTGGTTTGACCACAAAAGTTCTTTGCGTATCAAAAAAACGGGCATAAAGACTGGTGCCTCGGTTGTTTCCAGTATAGACATATAAATTACATATAAATTGCATCACAGACCACCATAATTCATACAGGTGTTTTGAATAAAAGCACTGGGCAGCCTCATGAATTAATGTTTGTCCTTGCAGGTGGAGATGATGAATAAGGGCTATTGCTTAAGGTGGTACTAAATAAAACCCTTGTATATTTTAGAAATGCTAGCAGCTGTATCTCTGCCTGTTCGTTTACATCCGGTCATTTTTATTCACCTATAGGCAAGAACAAAGAATTAAATGCACTAGAATTTTTAGCTTTTTACCACATTCCAGCACTGAAAAACCAGTGAACTTTCAGCACATTATGCAGTACTGTTGCGGTGTATTAATGCCTCCATCTGCTGTTACTCAGTGATAGCAGCACGGCCAAGTTCTATCCCGTACCTGAGCGCCCTCTTGCCCTCTGAGCTGGAGCTGCAGACGCTAGAGGAAACAGACTCATCTGAACAGGACGACCAGACAGACACAGAGAACAACCATAACAACACAATTCATGTAAGAGGACCTAGAACACCTTTATTTATATTTTCTATTTTTCTGCACTTTCTTTTGTTACTTTCTTTGACATTGGGCTAAAAACTGTGTTCACATTTAGATGTAAGGACTCAGTGTTATATTCTGATTTGTTTTTCTCAATTCAGGATGATGCAGGAGCAGATAAGGAGAATTCTGTACTGCCCCCTGGTGGGGGTGTCCCTACAGTGAAATCAAACGAAGACAACATGATTGATAATCCCTACCTGCGGCCAGTGAAGAAGCCAAAAGTGAGACGGAAAAAATGAAAGGCCAATAAATAGACTGAAGTATAATACAAGACAACAGCAGTGATTTTGTGGTGCTCATGAGCCACATTGTGCCTCTGAAAATTATGAGTATGGCAGTAAGGTTCTGCAGTCAGAAGATAAGCTGTGTTGGTGCAGTTTGAAACAGTTTTTCGGTTTTATTGTAATATGCCATTGATACACAAACCTACTGCTTTTGAATGACATGGTTTTAGATATTGGCTTATTGATGTTCTCAAAACAAACAGATCACTGAAAATAACTATGATTCTTACCCCCTTTTTTTGTGATATTCTTCTTTGTCAAATTATTCATTCTTAAGGGAATGAGGAAAATAAATGTTTTTTTCCCCCCAGCACATGTGAATTTAGTACTGTGTAGTTGCGGTGTAACAAGACACTCCGCTTGCCGTTTGATGTCCCCGTGATATTCTGAACAGCATCCGGAACAAGAAAAATATGACTACTCTTATTCAGGAGGCAGGAGGAATGTGACTCTTGACACTGACCATGTTTGTGTGGATTGTAAGAGGATTTGCTGATGTGGATTTAGATTATGGACAGATGATGAATTATTATGGGCCCTTTAGATTTTCGTATACCCAAATTTGTATATGCATTACACTTTGCACCAAGGATGCAGTGTTAAGTCGAGAAGACTGATGTAGTGTAGCCCTGTGCTTTCAAAAAATGTTTGTGCGACTGATATTTTAGCCTCTTTATGCCAGAGCTTTCACCTAAAACAGCAAGCAAGCTCCAGTCCTGTGTTAATTTTTAGTTGGAAGTACCCCCACCCCGCCCAGTTGGATATTTGTCCTTTAAGTGGACATCTCTACTGAAAAACAATGTGCTCTTTAATATGTCCAACTGGCATATCTGTTGCCTATTTACACAACATGATCAAATAAATAAATCACATCCTGCACAGAGAACATGCTTCTCCACATTTTGATTCATAAATACCATTTATTCCCTGAATTGAATATATTCACTGGAAAAAACGAAACATACAGTGCTACACCAAAGTTATGGTACAATCTATGTTTTCTTTTTTTCATGTATGTTAAACTCAGTAAATATGCTGAGCACCAGTTATGCACAATAAATCATCATATTTAAACTAGTTCCATGTAAAGGATGTCAATCAAACATTCAATGTGGATGTTTCATTTTTTGCATAGGACATTTGACATTACAAACAGATGCTACAGTTTAGAATTATATACCAGCACATAGCACTGGAGGATTGTCACTTCTCATTTGTATATCTGCACTAACTGTCCTCCATTTCTGCCGAGGGTACTGTTGACCAGTTTACGTCGGGCAGGACAGCTTGTTGTGTGACGTGTCATGAGCAAAAAAAAAAATCATGGCTTTTCCTGTTTATAATGGGTGTTTTACATACTTGCTTTACTTTAAAACTTCATTTATGCCACAGAGCAGTTTAGAAAGCATTTAAAACCTACACACGAGAATGACACACTGCCCCCTATCAAGACACATTGTTTCGTCAAATCGTCAGTGAGTTTGTGCCATCTGGCCGGTAAACGTGACCCGTTTGGAAAATGCAACGGTACGGAGTTGACTTCCATCATACAGTTCTGCACAAAGATGTTGAGCTGACAGGAGCTATTTATGTCTTCCGTAAAAGGTACCATAACCACTACCACCATCAACAACAACAGAAGGCTATTTTTTAAATATAAACTTTATTGAAACCTGTCTAAGCAAAATAGAATCCCATTGCCATCCTTAATTTACTTTCTCACGTTCTCTGGACTTCTCAGGTTCTAATAATCTTTCACACTTCTCAGGTACTAATAAATGCTATACAACAACAGGTTTTTTTTTTATTTTTTGGTAATGAGGAAAACCTTCACATACCTTATATATACACGTTTTATGATCAATAGTATGTGGACGTCTGACCATCTCACCTATAGAAGCTTGTTTGACATTCCATTCACAAACAGCATTAATATGAAGTTGCCCTCATTTGCAGCTATAACAGACCCTCCTTTCCATATGATTATGAACTGTGTCTGTGAGAATTCAGTCAAAAGAGCGCTTGTGAGGTCAGTGATGTTGGACGAGCCTGAAAAACTGCTCCATACCATTATCCTTTAGTTAAGGATTTTTGCGTGTTGAGCTGATGACAGGGCTCCCATACAAATATGACTCATTTGTTTTTAGGTTTTGAAAATTGCTGTCAGGGTATTGTGTATCTCCTCTTTGACTGCACTTGGAGCTTCCTATTCAAAATATATAGACCTCTGAAGTTGTATTGATGTTCTGCTGTCATGCCCATGTTTAGAATTTTGGATGCAAGCTGTTTTCCTTATGGGAAAACAATGGCGTTTTCATACTGTGAGGTCATTGAAGACGTGAAATATGAATGTTGCTACATGTATGCTATTGCTGTGCATTGTACTCAGATCATACACCTGGTAACCTCACCAAAATGCCCTGTGCAAAGGAAAATTTGTCAAACGTGGTATTTAACTGCTATAGTAGATTTAGCCCACAGTGCCTAACCCTGTCAAGTATAGTAGTCCATTTACTGCCATGCAATGTCATGTCAATACCCAGAAGTGTTGCCTGCAGGTAGCATGAATGTAGCAGTATTCATATTTTGATTATTTAATAGTCTTTTAAATGATCTTGTTCAGATGACCCACTCACAAATTGTATTGATTTTGAAATATTTCTGTCTGCTACAGCGATAAATATCCACAACACCATTCATTTCTCCTATTGATAAAGCTGCTCCACCGGAAAAAGTAGGCACAGTAAATTCTGACCTGTATTAACTTGAGAATCATGTACCTGCAGTTTGTTTTTCTCTGTATGTGTTCAGATTTGAAGGTGATGTCCAAAGAGTTTGATATTTAGGTAACGTTTTATTTGAACCTTTTATGCTTTTTTTGCTGAACAGGTGAAGGCGTGTTTTCATTCTGCAGTTGCTGTCATGCCCATATCAGAAACTCTGGTTTCCTCCTTGGGAAAAAATGTAAAATCCTCTGAATTACGAGGGGTAGTTAAGTTGCTATGACACGTGTAGCCAGTTTGAGTACTTTATGATACTTTATGGTACTGCTTATACACGTACTGCTTGTAAAATGTTCCCTGCTGGCAGCAGGAATATAGTATAATTCATATTTTATTATGATACAGGACAAAAAATGTATTGGCTTTGGAAACATTTTGTTTACCACATGGCTGTAATTGTGACTTTCAACACCAAGAAAAACTACTCAGACCAAGACGTGCTAACATGGGCAAATTACCATGGGCTCAATATGGCTCTGGATCTGGAACACACACATATATTTTAAATATATTCTATTTAAGTGATTACTATCATCGTTTTTAGTTTTTTATAATACACTGTATAGGAAAAACTGCTCAGATCAAGACTTGCTAATATAGGCAAATCGCCATGCGGGCAAAACAACTAAATAAAAAAGGTCATGTAAAAGTTAAGCCAGTGGTTGAGAGTGAAAAGTGTTCGTTTTTAAAGTTTACTCATGTTTATTACTTTTGTTAGTAAAATTCAGCCGTCTTGATTTAATGGCACTTTTGCAAGTGGGGATCTGTTCATTGAGAAAATCATAATGTGCCTGCTGCAGTTTGCTCTTCTCTACATAGATCACATGAATAATTTCCCTTAGTTGGTGTATTTCTTCATTTACAGTTTTTAAGATTGCTTGCCTGCTACAATTTTAAATAATAATAATGAAAATAATAAATGTTTATTTATAGAGCACCTTTCATACCGTTGGCAGACAGTTAACCTACAGTTAGTACAACCTCGGTTCATATCTGCACAATTATAAACACACTTTTATCAAAACATATTGCGTGTCTTCCTTGCAAAGTTAAATTTTAAGAGGCCTCAAGGTCTTGCAAGGTTAATATTTAAGCGATTTAAGCTATATTACTCTAGATATAAACCAGGCGCGTACTATAAACAAGTAGTTATTAGTGGTTGCGAACAGTTTCATTTAGGCGTTAACAATGAGCTGGACTACCTGTGAGTATACTTTCTTATTCATTTTTAGATGTTTGGGAATTTATGATGTTCTGATGGCATGCTCTCTGCATGAAATTTGTAATACATGCAAAAATATTATCTGAATTTCAGGGATGCTTTTGCTGATGCTGTGTGGTAAGGAGCATCGGTTGCTATATACACAGGCATCTGAAGAAATGACTTTGATCTGGAAAACAATGAATTGTTTAATTGTTACATATTAGAGTAAATACATATACACAGAACACTGCAATTTGACTTGATGTGAGAAAACATTCCAAATGTTTGACTAATCATATATATATACCCGAATTTGCACTTTGATAGGTAGTCAAGTAGTTTCAGGACGACAACATGTATGTGAGGGTGGCATAGCTGTTCTCTCCTGTGGTAATGTTCTATTTATGTTTTATTAATATTTTTAATTTAAAGCAACAAAGACCACAGGACCAAGATTTAAATCTGTTAATCTGTTTAAACTGTTCTTGTCCAACAGGTTCAGGCTACATAAAAGTCCTCGAGGCTAATTATGGACGCACGGACAAAAAAACTTGCAGTGCTGGGAAACTACCAATATGGGTTGCAAACACTCACTGTTATAGTAGAAGATCTCTCAAAGTCATGTCAGACAGGTGAGGAATAATTCCACAAATATATGGCAAATGTGCAGTAGATTTTTCTATACCTGTTACCTTTTTTATGCTGATACTAGGTTCTTAGTGTGTGTGTTTAAAACCCTGTTTATGACCTCTCTGAATGCAGATGTAACAGACGGCGCAAGTGTTATGTCCCTGTTTATAACACTATTTTTTCCGATCCCTGTCCTGGAACGGTCAAATATCTGCGTGTGATTTATAATTGCGTTCATTAATAACGTAAGTATTCTGTCTTTAATACTAACATTCAGTGCACAATCCATATCTAAAAATCAAGTTTTATTGCACAACACTTACTTTATGAGCACAATGCAATGTACTAACATTCAAATAATGGGACTGTTTGGGTTTTTTGCAGCAATAAATGAGCCCCCAACCCAAGGAGGAAGATCTTTGCTGACCGTTTGAGAAGCTCATGGGCATGAAGTTTTTTTCATCCTCCTGAATAAAGCTGAATAAAGCTGAACAAAGTTTATATAGCTTGTTAGCTGATGTACATGTGTGATCATGAATAATAATGGAGAAAATAAATGAAGGGATTATGACAAATAAAAGTGTTTAACTCTTTTAATTGTTTAACTCTTTCTTGTCCCATCCAGTTAATGCTGATCTGATTTTCTAGGGTGCTAGATTCTATACAGGCAGTCTAAGCCACCACCTGAAACCAGCCACCAAAAACAGTTAATGTCACTCCAAGTGCTTCAGCATGATGAATGGAGCATTAAAGAGATGATCAAGCCAGGAGCCTGATAAAACCTCCTGCAACAGTTGGCTTGAATATCAAATGACTGACCTAGATAGTGCAGTTTGGCCTATATACTGTACTACAGTTAGTGCTGAACAATCCTGTTGTGAAATCAACGTAAAACAATCCAACAGCTTTCAAAAGAAGACTGTAGACTGAAATGTAGCTGTGTTTTTGCACAGACAGTACAGCCCTGTTAGTGAGTTAAAGTCAGAATGTCAGTCTGGTTGAAATGGTGACACTTTATTCGGGGAGAGGCTTTTTAGATGAAATAGATGCTCTACAGACTTTCAGCGACATAACAACAACATAGCAATACTATAGCAACAATGAAGCATCTGAATCCATTCAGCAGATTTTCAAGTGACTTTTAATTCCTGCATAAATAAGATTTTATTAATAAACTGCTGAATTCAATTGTTCCGGGTCCAAGTTCATATCTGTGTCTGTAGATGTTAACCTGAGAACTCACTGAGCAAGCAACATCCTCAACAAGCTTTTGTAGACATGCTACTGACACCATCCTCTAACTGGGGTTGAACTCTATTAAGTTTCCTTTGTATTTTAGTGCACTAAGGTTCAATATAATAACACATAAGTTTAGCTATTTTGCACATGATCAAGCAATGGTAATAAATATATGAATTATTGATGGTTTTGATTTATCAGCATCATGAATGCTGGTCATTTTGAATGAAAAAGAGTCCAGGCCAACTCGACCCTAGGCAAGGAATTGCAAAAACCTCTTAATAGAAATGACCAATATTATTCTTTATTCAACGGTTTATGGTTTCCTGTAGAAGAAAAGCCAGATTAATTTAAGCCTGGAGATACTGACTACAAACTGGCTTAGCATAGCACTAAGGTGTTCCTCCTGACCACTAAAGGACAGGGCCTGGTTTGGGAACTGCACTGTATCGGATCGCAAGTCCCTGCAGCGAGTAGTGAGGACGGCTGAGAAGATCATCGGTATCTCTCTCCCCACCATCACAGACATTTACACTACACGCTGCATCCGCAAAGCAAACAGCATTGTGGATGACCACACACACCCCTCACACACACTCTTCACCCTCCTACCGTCTGGAAAGAGGTACAGAAGCATCCGGGCCCTCACATCCAGACTGTGCAACAGCTTCTTTCCCCAAGCCATCAGACTCCTTAACAACCAGAGTTGTTGAATCTGGTCTGAATAATTGCACAAGTTTCAGTGACTGGACTGAACGCACACACACAATCTCATCCTTTAAATCTGCCTACACATAAACTTAAGGAGTAAAATGTCTACACTTATACCTAATATTGACATAACTGCTGCTAAAAACAATGTTCAATGTTCATCTTAAAAAAATGGACATAACTGCACTTTATTGCTCCCTCCCTGTATTTATTGTTTGCTGTTTTGTATATTGTAAATTGTCTTGTAAATCTATTGTATTTATTGTTCTGTGTAGCACCTTGGTCCTGGAGGAACGCTGTTTCGTTTCACTGTGTACGGTACACCACTGTATATGGTTGAAATGACAATAAAAAACTACTTGACTTGACTTGACTTGAAATGGGCTATTAGAATATGCAAAGTATAGAAAGTGCACCTATACGGTGAGTGAAGCTGATGATATGAATGTAGATACAAGGAGTAAACAGTTGGTATACTATATATCATGGATTTTTTTTTTCTGTCCAATTCCGGCTCCAATATTCACAATTGTAAAACCAGGGGTTCTCCTTTTGATTCGTTTCCGCTCAAGGTTTCTTGCTCTTGGCTTTTTTTTTCTTGGACGTTGCCCTTGGCATGCTCAGAGAAAGATCTAGATTTTGCTTTGTAAGGGAAGCAGGACTGGAAGAAGAAGATCAAGAATTCAAGGTGGAAAAAACATATATAACCTTTGATATATGGATTGACAATAAGGAAGACCAGCATGAAGAAAACAAAGGTTACAGCAACAGGAAAGACCCTAACACATTAACACTGATGGTGCAGATGTAGGAGTGGTGAACAACTTTGCCTCTATAGATCAATTATTAACAACAACTGATCCAGCAGACACGAAATAAAACATACACAAAATCAATACTGCTGATATGGTGGAACAATTCCATAAGGCAGCACAGCGTGACGTCAGTTCTGAAAACCTGCTGCCACCAAAAGGATGGAAAGGTGGTAGATAAGCCCTAACTAAGTCAAAAATGTGAAACCACTTCAAACTGTCAAACAGCTAGCAAACACTGATTAGGATTTAACCTTTGACCCTTAAGATGAGTTTTAGAGGCTCAGTTTTTGACATGTATGTAGGCATATATAAATAATAATACATTTTTATTAAATAAATCATAGTATTTGTAAGGGTGAAGACAACTTGGAACCAATTTACCGTTGCTGTTCATAGAAAACAAGTATCTTCAAAATGGGAACTTTACCGGAGAGGGCAAAATTCTAATTTAACTTTAAAGGAGGGCAGTGGAACCAGTCTGGGCCATTTCTGTTGGCCCATTCATCATGAAGTTTTACACAAGGTGAACGGCAGCCGCCGTGTGCAAATGATGCATAAAAGTAAAAAGTGACAAAAATGGAGATACATGTTTTTCTTTTTTGGTCAGTGACAATATATTATATTAGGAAGTCCTATTTAAAACATACATATATTATTTTGTTTCGCGAGTGCACGTATAACCAATTCCATTTGGTCCCATTGATTATACAGATTAAGAATGAAAACAGACCAATCAGTGCCATCTACAAGCAAAAATATATTCTCTTTACAGTAGCACTGAACAGGGACCCATCAACTGTATGAAACTGTCACCTCTCCCAAGTTAACGTTTAAGCAGGCAAACTACTTATTTCAAGCAGGTAAACTATTTAACTAATTTAGCTGTTGGATTAGCATCTAAAAACACAAGGGTTCTTATTTGTGGCTTCTATTCCACCAATAAACTCTAATTAGAAGAATGAATTTGGCTGTAAAGTTAATAAGAAGAAGAGAATGAAATAGTCTTACATCATATGTAATGTATTATCATTATTATTATTATTATTATTATTATTATTATTATCGTTGTTGTTGCTTATTTCATGGAAAACACTTGACATTTGTAGTTTTTCTGTTTTCCTGTCATCTGTGTTTTACTACTGTTTATTAAAAGTAAAATGGACAGAAATTGATACAGGCCCTTTTTTGTGTTGTATTCTGAATAATAACACAATTTTAAAAATATATGCAAATACTAGACATTCTTTGACATGCAGTATTTGATTATAATAAGTACATTCTGTTAAATATAAATATGACTTTTGATTCATTTCATCATTGACTGATTCATTTTTCTAACTAATAACCTGTAAATGATGAACTGATACACAGATATGCCTTAGTTTTACCATGTCCACTCCAGTTTCTGAAATCATGCAGATAAATTGTGGGAACTGGGGGCAATTTGGGATGATTAGGCTATATTATTACCAAAATATTTTTGAGAGCAATCTTTCCATAAAATCTCCACTGAAAGCTAAACGCTGTATGAATGAATATGCACTGTACACATGCTGAGCTATAGGGAAAACAGTCGACGGCTGTATGTAGCAGCGCTCTCACCTGGAAAGCAAAACCCACTACCTTTACTTCCGTCAACATTCCAGGATTACTGTCTATCTGTGCTACAAAATGTCCACATTGGGAGTGCTGGTTTGTTGGAAAAGCTCTACTGCTTGAAGTAGACCTTTCAGGTACCTCATGTGAGAAAGCATTTCTTTGCCTTTATTCAGTCTGTGAAGTAAGGCTGTCCCTCTCTAAAGGTTCTGTAAAGGAGAACTATGCAGGAGTCCTGTTTACTCTGAGAAGTTGGACTCAATTGAACAGTTACAATCTTCCATGTCAAGAACAATTTGTAACAAGGTAAAAATGTGAACATGAAAAACAAACAACAAAGGCGTGGAAGTGTCAGTGAACAATTTAATCATGTGGTCAAAACCTAAATCCAGATCCGGATGTATTTGTTCCTTAGGGTCAACAGTAGAACAAGCGTAGATATGCCACTCTGTTTCTCTGTTTGATGAACTCCTTGTCACAAGGGAGCTATGTTCAAACAAACACAAGCAAAGATGTGTCAGTCCTGATTATGTTAGTTACCAGTTTTACTTTTTGATATCATTAAATGAAAAAACATGACCATTAGAATTACATATAAGCATAAGAATGGGCAATATGGCAAAAACAGCTTCACAATACATCAGAACATGTGTTTGAGCACAAAGACGGAATACACCGAAATGTAGTAAAACAGAATTTTTTACAAGGCAAATAAAATATCAGAATATCAGTGAAGCTGATTCTTTCTTTCTTGCACCGAAGGGTAGAACCAGGAGACTGGAGGCTGGAATTGGAGTTGTTTATTTCAAGGTGATCACAGTTGAGTCTCAGCGCTTGTCCGAAAACAGTATCTGGACACACAGGTTTTATAGGCCGTTTCACCCCTCTTAATGTACAAAGATGTGTATTCTTGTGCTGTTTTACCAGATGGTCAGCTCTCCTAACTAATTATTGCTTAAAGGTATTTGACCTATAGGATATAGGTTGACAACCCTAATGATAACCCTTTTCCAGGACTCAGACTCTGTCGTAAGTGCATAAAATGCGAGTTCTGTTCCAGCTGTTCCCCAGAGGATAAACTTACGCAGACTTATACACATACACTCTTATAAACAAACATTGATATCCAACAACAGTGATTATTTTTTAAATTCAACATTATATAATTCAACATAATGATAATAGTGCACTGACCAATACCAAAAGTCCCGGAATAGCAGTATGTAATAGATTATAAATTGGCGTTACCTCAACAGATGGCTGGTGTACGTCCACACCTGTGAGATGTCATCTTGTGAGAGAGGTTGATCACTGGCCAGCATGGTCATGGCAAGGCAGTGTGTATTGTCAAAGTTTGAATGAGGTATGAGAGTAGTTGCCAAACAGATCCATCTCCATGTAACATTGCTCGACCCACATTGTCACATGTCTACTAGGAAGCCACCATAAAAGAAATAACCACCCACAGTGGACAACGCAGTGGCCTCCCACGGATAATGGATTTAATGATCATGACTGGTGGTGTCTGGCTTGAAATGTCTGTGTGAACATCAGAATCACATTCAAGCAGAAATCACATTCACATTCAATGCAGGATGTCCCACATGCATATCCCGCAGGTCAGGGCAGCGTTCTTTAGCTTCCATGGGATACGGAGACAGAAAACCCACCAGAGTGCCTCTGATAACACCACAAAAGCAGACACATCACCTTCCCTGGGCTTGTGAGGTTCCATCATACCCATGATGCCATTCTGGAGAGTTCCGAATGGTGTGGTCTGCATGTTTGCCTGACATGAGACCAAACAAGGTATTCTACTATCGTATCTAATTTGAACACACGTGAACTCGATAATTCATGTCACTTTGCCATGAGCTCACAAAGTAACACCTCACAACTTATACAGGGGTGGGTTGTTCCCTGAGGTCATGCCACTTCATAATCAATTCTCATACTGTTCATGACTTTAGGTATGTCAGTGTATAATGGCATAATAAGCTGACAACCAATCAACTTATTGTACCACAGTTTATGTAGTTATAATGCAAAGCTGTTGTTGTTTATTGACTCTTCATAACTGGTATACACTTTTATTGGTAAGCTTTTTCGTCTCTCCTTTATTGGTCTAAATCCCATTACTCCATTAGTAAAGCTTTAGATTTTGGAACATGGTTGCAGGCATTTGGCCAGAGGAGTCTGCCTTTCAATTCATTACAGCAGTGTTGGATGGTTTTGAGATCAGGGCTGGATGCAGCGTTGTGCATGGGGGCGCTGTCACACATTTACACTGTAATTGTATACTGCAGCATTAAGACTTCTCCTCAGTGGAACTAAGGGGCCCAAACCATTGACAAAACAGAACCAGATCATCATTACTCCTCCACCAAACTTTAACCTGGAATTCAGGCAGGCTGCATTCTCTTGGGATCCACCAGATTTGCCCATCGAACTGCCGAATAAAATAATTCCAAGCTCCAGAGCGTTCATTTCCAGTGCTCCAGTCATATAACCATGTGCTTACACTTCTCTAGACTGAGGTTGGCATTGCACATGGTGATCAGCTGCAATGAAAACCTAATCCAGAGGCAGTTTGAAGCTTGGCAATGTGTTACAAACAAATCCAGATGATTTTTATATATATTAAGTGCCTAAGTGCGTGACGTCCTCATTCTTTGAGGTTGCTTAACGCTTCACAGCTGAACTGTTGTTGCTTTAAGATGTTTCTAATGAAACAATGTTTAGCAGGGCAGAAATTTAACGACCTGACCTGCTGACAACATGGTATTTTATAACAGTGCCACACTGTGCCTGATTGTGCCTGATTGTGCCTGTTAACAACGTGAGTGGAAAACTGTTCTAAACGCACCCATTATATAGGTGGATGGATAGGAGCTTCCTAGCGTCTTTCAAATTTCTTCTTAAACTAGTTTAAGCAAAGGTTTTAGCAATGTGTGTCTGTAATAGTTTTTTTTATCATGGAACATGGATTTTATAATGGTTGCATTGTGCTCAGATAGACACCAAGGGGGGTTCAGCCCATACCCTTTTTCTTCTTTGGTTGGCCTATATACTAACTGTGTTTATTTCAGAGTGAGTGAGTCAGCTCCTGGGCACCCCCTCCGGTGTAGTACCAACCAGTTGGGTACATTTCCCCTTTGGAAACATATGCATTAGTATACAGCATAAAGAACCTTCAGTGTCACATTCCATATGTATATTTTGAACAACAATTAAGTGTAGCATTAGCAGGACAGAGTGCTGACAACTTGCAAGTTGTCTCTATTGTTGTTATAACTCATCCTTTTATAGCAATTACATGGTGTATTGAGATAAATTGCAGGTCTGGATCCTGAAGGTTGTCAGTAATATCTGTGCACGGCCCTGCCAATGGCATCAGATATTATTATATTATATATATTATGGCATAGCATACAATAATAATAATAATAATAATAATAAGCAGAAGAAGAATATAGCACACAACAACAACAACTACAACAACAATAATAATAATATAGCATGCAACAACAACAACAACAACAACAACAATAATAATAATATAGCATATAATAATAATAACAGCAATTATTATTATTATTTATTATTATTTGTTTTATTTTAAGTTAGTTTTTTTTTCTGTTGCTGTTATTGTTGTTGTTATTGTTAATGATGTTGTACTCAGAAGAAAAACATGTTGTGATGTATCGTGAAAATAAAAAAATCTGTTTGCCCACCCCTATATCAACATATACTACATGGTATGCTGATAGAAGTTACAAGATTTTTCTTGTTTGTACCTCTGTGCGAAGTGCCCTTCTCTCCAGCGGCGGCATTCTTGACCAGTCTGGTGAGCCAAACTTCATAGGCCAGGTCACCTTCTGATTGTGTGAGGTATCGTGAGCATATGTCCCAGGTCTGGGAGAGTTAAATCAATGTGAGCAAGCTGAAACGTGGAGCAGCTACAATGTGTAGCTACAATGTGTAGCTGCTCTGACTTATTTACCAAGCCCCTGTACAAACACAATACTTAAGCTATAGAATGAAAAGAAACCAAATGTGTTCCTCCAAAAAGCTACAAACCACTACTTGAACAGATGAAAGAAGTAAGTGTGTTGTGAACAGGAACTGACCCAGGACCGAAGCAAGCTGTAGCAGGCTTTGATCTAAACCTCTGAGTGGTGGAGTTGAAGGGTGTTCTTCCAGGAGGACACACTCTTGATGCACTCCAGTCCTGCTGGTATTTCTGTGGTGAGGGAGTGACTGTCTAGAAGCGAGCAGAGTATGTGGTTAAAACCTCTTTTATTAATCACTGAAAGAAATGCTGTTTCGTATTTAGGGTGCAAGTCGCCACCAAAATCGTCTCATCATTCTGTGGTTGGCATCATGCAGATATGAGGAACTCTAAGTTGAAAATACTTCATATACTATAGTACAGGGAAATACTGCATGTGTCAATGTTAAACAGCCTATTCCAAACTATATACACATTTTAGAAAACAGCTGACATTTGCAGTTAGCAGACAGTACATAATGTTAGCATTAATGGTAGTACAGCTAACTTCAGCGCAGGGGTGTTTCCTCCAAAACATAATCCATGCAAGTTACTAGTTACTTCTCTCAAAATGTAATAAGATTACTTCACTTCTTACTACCTGGAGGCACTTCTTTATGTCTTTCATGTTACTCTGTACCTAATTATTTCACTATACTGGCAGGCATTTTAATTGTTAATGCATATTTCTTAAAACAGGCGAAATGATTTACCAATATAAGGTTGGCAATATATACAATATATGATTTACCAAAATCCTTTGGTATCCTATGGTATCCCAGGAAGTTGCTAAGGTGTTGCTAGGAGGTTGCTATGGTATAGCAGGTGGCTGTTACAGTGTACCTAGGCAGTTGCTATGGTGTCTCAGATGGTTGCTAAGGTATCCTAAGTGGTTGCTATGGTGTTGCTAGCCTATTGATGTGAAGTCTCAGGCAGGTGCTAATGTGTTGCTAGGTGGCTACTATGGTGTGAGGGTTGTTCACCATGTGGTTGTTGAGGGTTGATAAGTGTTTGCTAGGTGTTGTTCAAATGAGTGGGAGTCTGTGGGAGGAACAAGGGTGAGTGTATGTGAAACGGTGTTTCTCGGTTGAGCAGAACTACAGTAGATGGGTATGCAGTTTTTTACCCCATTCATTGTCAATGGGAAAAAATTCTGGAAAAAAAACCTGTTGCTAACTGGAAACTGTGCATTCGATCAAAAAGCTGTATACAAACACACCATTCCAGATCAGACCAAACAATTTGGAGTTGGAATGGTGTCGAGATCTTGAAAACTGCAGGGCTAGTTAGAGGCCAAATATGTGTACCAAGAAGAAGTATATACCATCAGATAACAATAGTGTTGGCATCATGGCAAGATAGTTGCCATAAATATTTGCAATATGGACAGTTGCGTCACTAATTTAGAAATTAGCCAAGAGCCTGAGTACATCAGGAGTAGCTGGGTGTTCTTATATAATAGCGCCAAAGCTGAAGTTTACATTACAAGCCTCAATAATTACATATAAATGTGACTTAAATTTGATTTGAAACAATCAGATTTGGCGTGTCCACGCAGGCCTGAAAAAAAAAAAATCAGACCTGTGTCACATTAAGGCAAAAACTTCAGATTTGAGTCACTTCAGCCTGGTGATGTGAACGTAGCAGTAGACTGATTTTACATGTGTAAAGTTATTTTAATGCTTATTTTAATGTAATGTTTCTACCATATGAAGGCGAGCCGTGTTTGGGAGGAGTTGTAGCAAGATAAAACATGCATTTAGTCTGATGGACATAGTTTGATTGAGAAATTAATGTAAGCTGTGCTATGTTAGCTTGAGTGCTGTAAACCACAATATCAACATTGTGGCTCAAACACACCTTAAAGTCATCACGTAGGCCTATACCAAGTATTAAGCAGGATGTCTCCCCCTCGCCCACCCCCCAACAATACACTACTGGTCAAAGATGGAAACTGTTTTTCCACTCTACATGTATTCTCAGACGAACTTGGGCGCCAGACTAAAATCATTTTACATTCCATTGCAGCCAGCTGCTTTGCGGGCACAGCCCTCTCAGATAACTGATAACAACATTAGCGTTATCATGTATTCACTTCATGTATTCTGGAGTTTGAAGCCGTGTTATTCCAACTTTGTTTACTAGGTTACTGCTAGGTAAATCACTGAATGTACTAAAAGACAGATGTTCAAGTGGTGCTTGGAATAACTCAAGTGTCCTGTAGTGACCTATATATCGTCGCTGTCCAAAGAAAAACATGTATCTCCAAAATGGCAACTTTACAGGAGAGGGCAAAAACCTAATTTAATTCTAATATAAAGACATTTTTTCCCCAACTGATTTTGGGCCATTTCTGTTGGTCCATTCGTCATGGAATTTTCACACAATGTAAATGTCAGGTCATGTGATCAAATGATGCATAAAAGTAAAAATCTACAAAAAATGGATGTTTCGAATTTTAAAAAAATGGATTACATGTTTTTCTTTGGACAGTGACAGTGATGTTGACCTGTATGTCAAGATTACATTTAGGTCTGTGTTACATCAGTTTTCTAAGTGCTGGACGGTCACGTCCACTCATACCAGCCACAACACACACTAACACACCACCACCATGTCAGTGTCACTGTAGTGCTGAGAATGATCCACCACCCACATAATACCTGGTCACGTGTTCTAGCAGCTGATAGCAAATAATACCTGAAAATAACCTTCTGTACTTCCATTTTCCGACTCTATACCAAACGTCTTGAACAAAATTAACAATGTTCTCACCTTTCAAATACTTTTGAGCAATAAAGTCATCTAAGGTCATCTATGGTCTACGGTCTACGGTCATCAGTACCTGGAAGGAGGGCAAGAAGCGAGAAGCCGTGCGAGCTGCTAAACTGTAGCCCTTCTTACTCTCTGGCCTTTTCTGTAGGTTGTATAGGATCGTGCCCACCTGTTAGATTAGAAAGTAACATTTCACACAGCTTACAACTCCATCTCTATCAAATGTGCACTTCATTCATGTTGTTATTTGACGAGTATATTATTTAGCTTAAAAGCCCCTTCTTATATTATGGTGCATTGGAGGACACCGATAAATTCTCCAGATTATAATGAAAGCTAATCACTGTCTCTCTGTGTGGTTCTATGGTGTGAAGTGGTGCTGTACTACCATGCATGCATTTTGCCAGTTCTTCTTAAGGGGCAAGGTTGCCTTGTTTATTTCTCTCTAGCCGTATATCGTCACTGTTCAATGAAAAACATGTATCTCCATTTTTGTCCATTTTGACTTTTATGCATCATTTGAAAACAGCAGCTGCCATTTACACTGTGTGAGAATTGCATGATGAACAGACCAACAGAAATGGCCCAAAAGTGCTTGGAAACATGTCTGGTTCCACTGATTTACATTAAAATTGACTGAGGTTTTTGGCCTCTCCTGTAAAGTTGCCATTTTGGAGATACTTGTTTTTCTTTGGACAGCGACGATATGTAAGAGTTAGAAACTAATATTTAAAAAAAAAAATGCTTATTCATATCAGATCATGAAATGCTGATCCTCTCATAATTCAGGCATGTGAGTCTCCGGGCGCTGTGTTTAAGACGTGTGCCCACAGGCTAGTTCTCTGTATCTGTGTTTATAGTAGTTTTTCTCTAGTAAATAGACACATTGTGCTAAGGCGAATTTGGTTATGATTTCATTGAGCAATTAAATATATTTATGACCATTCACAAAGAAAACAACTTCATAAAAGCGTCAGTATATCTTATCAACACCTAGGTCACGCTCCTTAGACTCGTGCAGAATAGAAAGAGGAGATCGGAAGTGTGATTTCAGCTCTCGCTGTTTCGTTTCATACCCATATTGCGACTCCGGCAAGCAGTGCAAACAAATATCGCTTTAGGATTGGCTAGAAGCACGTAGCAATCCCGCCTCACACTAGAGCGGGAGGCGGGGTCTGTCGGAATACGGGTGTGGAAACCACAACAAACACCGCTTCACCGCTGCACACTGTCTTACCACGTGGTTGTCATAGCATCCAGGGCCTCGCGCTGGAGAGCCGCGCAGGGGCTGGAGCGCGTTGCCCGAGCGGGTGGGCGCGCAGTGCGCAGGGAACACCTTCCGCTCCTCGCAGCTGCCAAACGCCACCCTCGTCGCCTGCGAGTTTACTGACCAAAAAAACGAGTTCGATTAAGAGCGTCGAGACGCACTGAATGTGTGGGACATGCTGAACAAGCACTGAGAGGTGTTACCTGCATCCTGTGCCGCCATTTCTTCCTGTTTACCTGTAGCGGTGGTAACCATGTGACCATAGCAACTGTTGTTATCAGTAAGCGTCCGTGGCAACTGCGACAACGATTAGTAATTCATTCGACCTGTCAAACGGCCAATAGTATATATAAAATAATTTGACCATAGGGACATGTTAAACTAAGGTATGTCCTACAATTATAATCACAGGTGTTTTCAAACTTGTAATCAGTCAGTCTGCCTATTTAGAGGGTGAAAGTAGTCACTGTGCCGTTTGGTATCATGGTGTGTACATCACAGAATATGGACCACAGAAAGCTAAGGAAAGAGCTGTGTCAGAAGATCACAAAGAAAATTATAGACAAACATGTTAAAGCTAAAGACTACAAAACCATCTCCAAGCAGCTTGATGCTTCTGTTACGGCAGTTGCACACATTTTTCAGAAGTTTAAGGTATACAGGACTGTAGCCAATCTCCCTGGACATGGCCACATGAGGAAAACTGATGACAAACTGAATAGACTGATAATAGAAATTGTAACCAAAGATCCCAGAACAACTTCCAAGGTGATTAGAGGTGAATTCTAAGGTCAAGGTACATCAGTGTCAGCTCGCATAGATCTGTCGCTGTCTTAGCTTGGTCTCAGTTGCAAGTCATGGGTCCTCCAACAGGATAATGACCAAAACACACAGCTAAAACATCCAAGAATGGCTAAGAGCAAAGCATTGGACTATTCTTAAATTGGACTATTCTGAAGTGGCCTTCTATCAACCCCGATCTAAATCCTACTGAATATCTGAAAAAGGAGCTGAAACATGTAGTCTGGAGAAGACATCCTTCAAACCTGAGACAGCTGGAGAAGTTTGCTCATGAGGAGTGGGCCAAAATACCTGTAGACAGGTGCAGGAGTCTCATTGAGAGTTACAGAAATTGCTTGATTGCAGTGATTGCTTCAAAAGGTTGTGTAACAGAATATTAAGTTAAGGGTACCATCATTTTTGTCCAGGCCAGCTTCATTAGTCTGTTTTTTAAAATGATTCTTTTGAACCCCAGTTCAAAAGCAATGTCTGATTTTCATTAGTTGGTTTTCAGTATTTATTTATTTATTTATTATTTATTTCCTTTTTCAAAGTTATTTCAGTGACCATTGCAGGTTTTTCTTTAACGGAATACCTATATCTATATCTGATTACATCTAAATGGGAGGTATGTCTATTAAAGAATCTAAGGTCAGATGAAGGTTGATTTGCCATGCTTTGACAGTATGACTTTTGACCCGTTTCTGCACTGTGCAATACTGAGCAAAAAAAATGTGCAGCTGAAGACAGGCTATTTTTCTGACCTGTAAACATGTATTTGCACAAAAAACAGTAATACTCGACTAGATGAAATACAAATAGCTTGAGTGCATGCTATAATCAGATAACAGGAAAACTCTGGGTCTACATGATTCAGGCACTAATCGGATATCTGTTTTTTGCAATCAGCCAATAAACTCACAGGATTCAGCGCAAACATAATATAAATGAAAATATGAACATACATCATCTAGAAAATGAAGAAGATTGTATCCTTCGTTTTGTCAATCATGTAGTTTCAGCATCGCTCCAAAGGTATTTTGTTGCCATCTCTCAGTTGCTGTGTTAAAAGCTGTTTGCTTGTTTCCAGGACTGAGGTCTGACTTTGCACATGTGTAGACTGAGAAATGTAAATGCACTTTGCTCAGTCTGTTCGCTCAGCCATTTTCAAACCTGCCCTTGTGGCAGCACAATATTTTTATTATCATACAGTTTAGCTAATCGGTCCTTCATTAAGTTAAATCAGGAGCGCTGGTGATGGCATTGAACAAATCCATGTAATAGCTGGGGACATAACAGAAGCTGGTAAACAGACCTGTGTTCCAGGGATGGAGCTCTTTGGAGGAATCCTGCTTTCCAACAGAAATGCAGAATAAAAGAGAAATACTTGAAGAGTGATAACTGAAAACTGGTCTCATTACGGATACAATTTCTTTTTTTATTTCTATTTATTTTGTCATCTGCACATACTGTCAGTCAACAAAGTTTATTTTTTACATTTACATTTAGAACATTTTCATGATTTAGTACATTTATTTATTATTATTGCTAATAATATTATTATCATTATTATTAGACAATAATGATACTTAAAATGCACTTGTTATATCTCATGTTAATAATGTAATGTTGGGACAATCTGCAGTGGATTGTAGTTTCTAAGTATTTAAACCATTCATTTAAGCCTTGTGGCCTGAGGCCTCCTGACATCCCGAAACGGCTCTGGTCTTATAAATAGCACACAACTACTTTTTTTGACAACAAGAGATTATTATTACTGTTTACTGTATTTACGTTTATTTACATTTATCATAATGCTACACATTTTAAAAAGAGGTTTATTCAAGGGTTCTTTAGTAAAGACAATGGTTCCATATAGAACTATGAAAACTCAAAGAACCCTCTGCATCATGTAGGACCAAAAGGTTGGTTCTGCTGTTACAAGCTTGCCATCGTAACAATAGCAGAACCCTATTTGGTGCTACAAAGATCTAACTACAATGCATTCTCTAGTAATCTGAAGACCTCTTTAATGATGCAAAGACCCCTTTAAAAAGGCAAAGGGTTCTTTGAGCGGTTGTGGTTCTATGTCGACCCATTTTGTTATACCAAAGAACACTTGAAGGACCATCTTTTTTGAAAGATACATATATATTGCCAAGATCAATGGTTTCAAAAAGTTTTCTTGGGACTTCTTCAGTGTGTCAGAGGGACGGCGAGAAGTAATTAAAGTCCATATTTACACAAATCTTTACATTGTACTCATGAGTGTCCTGCATCATTTATAACACTTTTATAAAATCACATAAAAATGAACTGCAGTTCGTGCTTAATAAGAGAACTGTAACTACCAAAAACAGCACGTGAGCTCCAAGTGTCTGATTTCCTCAGACTATCAATTCACATGTAGTGACATATTTTGTTTTGCAAGGTTAATTTTTAAGAGAACTCAAGTTATATGGGTGAAGAGATTAGAGCCATAGACTTTCCATAAATAAGCAGTCACTTCCTCCTGGCCCCATATTCGTTCACTATGCAGGCACAAGCACTGAGACGGATTACCTGTAAGTATACATTTATGCACTGAAAAATATCTTCTGATACTTCTGATTATATACTGAACAGTGGTGGACAGTGAGGAAGTAAATGTAATTGGTTACTGTACTAAAGTAGTTTTTTAGCGTATCTGTACTGAAGTGTTTTAATTTTAGGTCGTTTTACTTTAATTGCACTACATTTCATCCAAGTCAAATATATTACTTTATACTCCACTACATTATGGCAAATCTGTCCTTTCTTTTCTGCTTATGGGCTTATATGTGCATAAAAACATAACATGTCAAATTGAAAGAAGTGTGAAGTGACCAATCAGGATACAGTGCACACTTCGTTTTAAGCTTGTTTTGACCTGTTGGACAGAGCTATCTATTCAGAGCTACCTATTGGAAACTGTTCACCTTCTGTGTTTTGTGCTTATGATAATTTGATTTTACTCAAGTGGAGGTCTGAAGGGAAGAACTTGTACTTTTACTGGAGGGAATATTTTACCTTTAGCATTACTACTTTAACTCAAGTACATGGTTTGTGTACTTCATCCACCTCTGATATTGAAATATCTGATCCATACACAAATCTTATCTGATTCGTAGGTGTGTTGCTGCTGGTGCTGTGTGGTAAGGAGTAGAGCTTGTTTTTAATGATACCCCATGTATAGTCTAAATCTATTTATGCCTATTTTTTAAAGTAAAGTATTTTTATTTCATGCACGAAATTATGTTATCTATTGTAGGTGCAGCTTCAGTTGTATCAGCAAAAAGATATCTGACATGCGAGGGACATTCTGCTCGTCTCTACTGCGGTACTGTTTGCCTGCATTCTCCACATTTCTACCACAGAAATGTGACAGTTTGATTTAATATGATGAAGATAAGAAATTGAAAATACTAATTGAGCTGTTCTTCTCCAACAGATTATGGCTACATAAAAGTCTTGAATGCTAATTATGGGCGCACAGACAAAACCACTTGCTCTGATAGGAAACCACCTCATCAGGTTTCAAACGTTTACTGTTACCAAGAGAGATCTCTCAAAATCATGTCAGACAGGTGAGGCGCATTTTTTTGGCTATATAATAGACTTACAGTGTATTATACTATATGTGTGATGATATTTAAAAAACTGCTGTTATTTATATTTTTGGTTTTGTTGCAGTATAACATAGATACACTGAGCTATTCTAGACTATACCATAACATTTACAATACTATAATGTATTATATTCATATTTTAACATGCAGCTAGTAATATACTACTTTCATTATCTTTTATAGATTATATGGTAAATATTTAGTGTATTATTTTGATGCTAGTTGTTATTATAATAGCTGTTATGTTCTATATTATATAAATATTGTAACATGCAGCCATTAATATGGTTTTGTTATGTGTAGTTTAGTTTTATAGATCACATTAGAGATAAATAGTGTACTATACTACATCAATATTGTAATCGGCATCAAGATAACATATGTTAGGTATGTAGTACTAAAATGTTATATATCAATATATTATTGTGTTAATCTTGAGCAAGCTCATGTGTTATATGTGTCTAATTAAAATAAAATGTAGTGTATTTTACTATACTATACTATTGTGTTGTTTACTATACTACAATATACTGTGTTTTATTACAGCATAATGGTTATACAGTGTTCTATACTACACTATACTATGCTATGCTATTGTGTTACTATACTACAATATACTGTTGTAATATGCAGCAAGGCAATAAAAAATATTTCCATCATCTGTAGTCCAGTTTTATGTTGTTAGGTATTACTGCAGCATAATGGTTATACAGTGTTCTCTACTATACTATACTATACTATACTATACTGTTGTATATCACTATGTGATTATTCAGCAAGCTCATGCATTTCATAATCTGTATTCCTGTTTTATTCTGGTACTAAACTGTGTTGTTTGTTTATGTATTAGATGCAATGGACAGCAGAGCTGTGCTGTTCCCGTTGTAAACTCAGTCTTCTCTGATCCCTGTGTTGGAACTTATAAATACCTGGATGTCTCTTACCTCTGTCTTCCATATGGTAAGTTGACAGTTAAGCACAACATTGTTCATTGGTGGGTAATGTAATTTAACAACTGAATTAATGGTGCAGATTTTAGATGCCATTACTGTTATATGTTATGACGTGTCTTAAAAATAAAGGTCATAAAACGGTTCTTGGCTTGGGAATACAATTCTAGGAAAAGCTTTCACATTATGCGTAAGCTTACTCCTTTGAGTCCAGCACAGTTTGGTGTTTGACCTGCTTTTCATACCAAGTAAGCCTGGCAATAAACTGATGGGTTGAACCAATTGTGTTTGAGCCGGAAATTCACCAACCTGTGCAGGGATCTAGACAAGGGCCAAAGTTCCTGCTCCTGTCCTATGGCATCACTCCAAAGAACCCTTTATGGCACCTTTACTTTTAACAGCGTAAAAGAAACCTTTGGTCAATAGCGTATAGAAACAGATGATTAAATGTTTTTTTCTCCATATTAAACCAGAGAGAAGTATAATCTGTGAATATCAGGAGGGTGTAATAAGCTGTGGTATGTATGAGTCATTTTATTTATTTTTATTACTTTTACAAACAAACAGCAAATGATGGCTGCTGTGAATGAAGGAGCTATATGTCTTAACTGAACACGAGTTGCAGCCAACCCAAACCATTTTAAGCCAGTAGAACAGTATTCTCTAAGTGCTTCAGTGTTTGTTAATTGTGTTTTGTACAAAAGCAAGCGGAGTGATATTCATCCATCATGCCAACTATGGGCGGAGGGATCGTACCACCTGTCCCCACAAGCTAGCAACTACATCTGACTGTTACTTCCCTCAGACCTACAACTTGCGTTCCAGGTATGCAAATGTGTTATAAAGCAGGCAAAATAACATTGTATTGCATGCATTACTTACAGACACAAACCTGCAACACGTTAATGACCTTACCAATCACATAACTGTCCAGAGTGTCTCAACCACCACAATTCCAGATGAGTGTTTCCACAGCCGTTTTAAACAATCAAAGCATTCATATAATCCAACAAAAGTTATTGTCTCAATAATAATAATAATCCAGGCACGGACTGGATACGTTTCTAGACATCAATGTTCAGCCACTCTTGCGTCAAAGATTAGCGGAATCAGGCCAGATTTGGTGGATGCCTTCCCTGGCACAATTCTGAAAAGAGTTTCCTATAGACTGGGATGTTTGCCACTGCTGGTAGACCCGTATGACCATACACTGCCATACACCAGCAAATTCAGCTACTTCCTTCACACTATGGCCTTTGGCACTTCCAAATGCAGTCACTCCTTTTTGCCAATCATGAACATCTGTTTTGCGACCCATTTTCGACTGATACATTCACTGCACTGTACCACCTCTTCTCAATCTACGAATTCCGTCACACACCCCACAGGTATTTATAGCCTGATGACCCAGCGTATAAAAAATTGCAAATTCATCTTGTCCTGTGTATGGCATTATGGTTGCACAGTGAATTATCACTGTAAGACTGGCGACCTCGCCAAAATACCCCACACAAACCAGCAAGCTTTGTTAAGTGTGATATTTAAGTTACTTCAGCTATACTATGCTACAGTCTGAGCAGCTGGAGTTCTTATGCAATTGTGTTAAAGTATAGTAGCAGCCTTACTTTCAAAGGGCACAGCTTGCTTATAACATGTATTATGCTTCTGTTTCAACTACTGCTTTGTGTATCAGAAAATCCAATAATATTCTGTGAAAAAAACTAGGGTGAAATAGTGGCAATTATTTAAAAAGCCATTCATTTTCCCCAGAAAGGATAATAGCTTAATCCAGCAATTCCTTATTTGGGCATGACACTGACTACAAAACGGTGCATGACTCTGAGAAGCTGATATAATCACAATACTAGTAATAGGTCCATATTCCATAGTCCTAGTTCCAAGCCATGTTTTTGTTAAATCCAGGTGCAATGGCAAGAAATCTTGTAATCTGAGGGCCTCCAACAACGTTTTCTCTGATCCATGCTATGGAGTCCACAAGTACTTGGAGGTGACATATAGCTGCAGCTATTTTGTGAGTATTCTGTCTTTCATACCAACATTCAGTACATAGCCCTAAGCCTAAAAACAAACTGGATGTATGTATTTTGTTGGTTGATCATCTGCATAATGCACCCTGCATGTGTGCCAGGCTAATAACTTTCTCAATGCAAATGCACTGACATGCAAATGGCGGGCTTGTTTTTGTTTTGTAGGAATAAACGAGACCCTTTACATTCATGAAGATGTCTTCACAATGCTCAAAAGCCAGACTTGCAACAGGAAGACTTATGACTTACTAGGAGGAAATGTTTTATTTTTGTAAGGTCAGCAATTTATTCATCTTTGTATATGTCTGATTATAAACACCAATAGTTTGTAATATAAATGAACTTCATTGCAATAAAGGGGTTAAACTCAAGTCTGGAGCTGCGAAGCTAGCAGTTTATTAACCTTCATAATTCATTTATATGTAAGATTATGAACAAACATACCTTGTAAAGTAGTAATTGGTACAATGATAAATAAAAGTGTTCAACTCGTTTATATCCTTGTTTATTTATGTGGTTATTAGATATTGTATGAATTTGATACCAGGTAATGGTATCGGGAGAACATTATCAGAACGTGCTGCACAGGATATCAGAAGAATAAATCCAATCCTGTGACAAATCTATCCTGAAATATTGCATACTCTCATTGTGTCATCCGATGTTGTTAGCTGTGTATTTCTTACTGTGGGGAAGTAGAGTGTTTGAACATGATAGCCTAATTTTAGATGCTTGTCTTAAATAAAATTCTTCAATTAAAAATAGCTTTTAAAATAGCTTTTAAAAGAACACATCTCGGATCTGTATCAGCCATTAACCATATTTCAGTATCAGTGCTTCTTATCTATTTATTATTTACTGAGCATTATATAACTTACCACCACACAATCACAACATCTACTAGAATATTAGATCTATAATACAATAATGATACAAGGCAGATTTTAAGCATGCCACATTACTGGCTTACCAATACCTTTTAAAATATTAAGCACATTGCAACCATAATATATGCATATGTGGCAACAGACTTCTGAAGATGAGTCAGCAGAGAGGATTCATGTGTCATTTTCCAGCGCTGATATCTGTCCTTCATTGTAACCGATTTCAAATGGTGCTAGAAACCCCAAAAGACTCTGAACACCAAAAGAAATCGGTCAGCCTTGGTGACAGGACACAATCTCAGGCAGCTTTCAGGAGCAACAAAGGTTGAAATTTGGTTCACTTAATACCAAATTTTAGTCTGAAGCATGCAAAAACAAAAAGGCAGAAATGTTATAGCATGATTCCCCAGAAAGGACGTTTGTCCCACCCCTAGAACACTGATTTCAAATGGTGCTAGATTCTTTACAGACACTCTAAGCCACCATCTGAAACCAGCTTCCAAGAGGAGTCACCATCATTTACAGTCTCTCCTTGTGCCTCCACATATCAGTTTGCTGAAACATAACGTTGTATAAAGATTAGGGTATAGCACATAGAAACAATGTGGGCATTCATTTGTCAACTTTCTAACAGCAGAAACATTTTGTATCTCACATTCAGCTTCTTGTTCCTAAAGTCAATTTTTACAGACATTTCTATATGGACAGTACAGTATTGTCACAGGCCCAGCACAGTACTTTCCCTTTATAAACAAAACCTTAACCAAATAGTATGTACTGTTGTGCCTTAAAAATCTCATTAAATGACATCTAAAGTTTTTAAATGATATTTATACTTTTTTGCCTACCCAAGTGTTATTTTGAAATTGTGTTACCCTAAAAATCATACACTGTCTGACCTCAATACACCAAAGCACAGTCAACCTATTACTGATCATTTATAAACACTGAATCACTGATCACCAAGTCTGAGTCTTAAGAGTTTGCAAATACTCAGTTTTGTGGTGTAAGACACCTCTTTTATAGATCATATATGTTGTTTAAGTCCACGTAATGACAGCAAACCAAAATGGCTTAAAGGTTTTGTTTGTTTGTTTTTCTCTAGACTTTTTTTTTTTTACACATATTAAATGTTTCTTATTATTTACTTACTTATTATATCTGAAAGAAGCATGTGCACTGTCACTTTAGCCTAACTTTTTTAATCTTACTTGAGTTTGTCCCTTGTCACTGCGCTTTCACCCTTCAGTACAGCTACATTAAGTATTTGATGGTAAGATGTGCAAACTGTGATGCTGCAAACTATATTACTTATATATATTAGGTTGTCTAATTTCCCAATTAAATACATGTGCAATGATGTAGCTTAATTTTTTAATAGGGTAAATCTGGTGGATGGGTAATTTGTTAATTTGGTTAATTTGTTTTGCCCCCTTGTCTAACTGATCCTGTCACAGGGTTTCTTTTCTGCTCAAAGTATGTATGTCAGGTTGCAAATGAGCATAAATCTATGCAAAGTCAAAGTAGCTTTTTAGGATCAAATGCTGTATTAAAATCTTATATGAATGAAGCTCCTTTTGCTGTCCCTCTGTCAGCTCTGTCCCCAACCTGGCAAAACCGACACCAATAAATATAAAGCACAGGATATTCAAAAATAAGATAATGAAGTATTTTATTTTTCTCACATAAAGATGTCATAAGTCATGAAGGTGGGGCACGGTTTTATACCAGAAATTTCTCTTTGCACATAGTTTTAATGCAAAATAAAGTGGTCCTGTGATCCTACGTAAACTTTCATGCACTGACCCAAAAGAAACCTGAGAAGGTAAAATGAATGCCCCTTATGTCAGCTGTAGACTGACATTTGGAGCTTGTAAAATTTGCATGTAAGATATATCAGTGAATCCTTCAATACATTAGTTGGTTAAGCTTATAGCCCAATATTAACTCTTGAAAGCTAGAAGTTACCCTGTTAGCATGCTAAAAACATTCTCCTTTGCAGATTCAGCATTCAGATATCTATATATTTAAATGAATCCTTAGTTTGTGATTTTAGCTCTCTTGGTATTCGTTCATGTAAGGTTGGGTTTGTGTGATGTGCCCACACCATATCTGAAAATAAACTGCAGTGTTACATTTGAAACAAGCTGTCAATGAAGAGGTGTTCAGGAATACGCAAGGTGCTGGGAGCCATGCCTGTGTAACAGAGTGGAAAAGGTCGATTAAGAAAATGGAATGTAAAAACCACTTGTTTTACTACACTTAAAATCGCTAAAATTGTTTGGTATTGCTATTTTGTCAGAAATGAAAAAAAAAAACCCACTTTGCTGGATCTTTAACAACGATGGTTGACTGTCAAGGCCAACTGTCTGTAATTCTGTGAAGTACAGATTGTACTAATTTAACTGTCAAAATCACAAAGCTTGAGAGGAGTTCAATTACTTTTTTCACCAAGTAGCAGAGTGGTTATTACAATCTGTCTATTTTACCTGACCCTTTTGTTGTGATGTACGTCATTGAGTTTTGATATTAATAACATACAGCTTTCACTTAGGCCCTTCAGTTAAATCAGGGGGCCTCATGGAAAGGTATTTAATTGTCATTACGTTAAATGTTATTTAATTCTTAATATTTTTACGAAGCAGCTTCAAACTAGTGAGTTAGATGGAAAGAACAGACTTCACACAAACTGCTTGTTGTACTTCTGCTAACTAGTTAATCACGTGTCTCCTCTTTTCCTACAAACTTAACTTGTACATGTTCTAATATAAAGAAAGAACAAATTAGTCAAATGTTAATGCTATTATTAATATTAAGAATATGCGTCACAAACACATTGAGGGCCTAACTGGGCTACACCTATTGCTTCGCTACAATTAATTTTTACGCCTGTCCTGATTCCCTCTGCTTTGTATCAGTGAGCATCCATCCTACTTTGTGCATTGTCCTGGGTTGTTTTCCCTTTAAGCTGAAGCTGCAATCCAAAACCCAAGTCCCGACTGAGCAGGCTACACACAGAAAAACACACACCGCCCATTTAGCATAGAAACCCAACACCACCAGTCCTCTTTCTCTGAGGACTATCAGGATTATCAGTCAAACAACTCTAGACAATCTACAATAGACACTCAGCAAGAGCAGAGAAGGGGCACTTTAATCTTGCTTATCTCCCCTCCCTCACACTTTGATAATGGTCTCCCGTAAGAGCTGAGAGGCACACTTTAAATGTTAATTGGATAAAAGGAATTGCTGTAATGTAACTTTGAAGAATGGTTACTCTTGCCGATGTGAGACATTGTAAGAGTTTTTGCCAAGCCAATAGTTAGTTCAATGGCAAAATTTACGTAGACATGGTCATGTAAGGCACTATATTTTCAGTGTGAAAGACAAGATTTCAGATTTAGTGAATACTTTGCAGGCTGTTGTAATAGTATTGCAGAAAAATGGGAAGAATATTCCATTTTATTCAATTTAAATACTTGCTGTAATTTTGTTTCTTCATAAGAGAATCCAGTCTGGCCTTGGACTAATAGTTGAGGGGTCACTTCTGAGACATTAAAAGCATAATTCTAGACTAAGTGTACCCAACAACCTAATCTAACGTGGGTCACAGTGTCTGCGGAAACATTTCAGCACTGCAGAACACCACCTGATTTCCCTAGTGAGCCGTCTCTTTAAAGAATATGCAAACATAATTAATGAAATCAGGTGTTGTGGTGAGTGGTTGGGGAAAAAAATACCTGTACATACTGCAGTCCTTGATAGAGCACCAAGGTCCTGGAGCAAAAACAATTTTCATAGTAAATCACTTTTGACACTGTAACTCAAAATCTAGAGCTCTTTTGAGCACTTGGTTCCACCCTGCTTTACAGGACACATTATAAACCAGGACAGACAATAAAACATGTGGTCTGGAAACTGGCCAAAAGAGCCATAAGAACAAATCACTGAATAATTCAAAACTAGACCTTGCCCTGGAATAGCTAAACTTAGGCTAAGCAGTAACTTCATTAACTATGAACTCTTCATCAACTTACACCATTTTATGCAGTTCCCTAGAAATCATGCACGTAACAGCATCAGCCATGTAATCGCTATGGTAGTAGAATGAGGAAGCCTCATGGCAAGGTCAGAAAAGCTGAAATCCAGAGGTACCTCTGGGTCCTTGGCGACAGTAAAGCATGGCAGTGAGAACGAGCAAGTCTCGGCATGCAATGTTGTCAAACATAATATATCCTGTTTAGCACACCTACACGCCACACAACTTACATTTCATGTAATATAAGAAGAGAGAAAGGTGGAAAGCACCGAGCTACAGAAAACCAAAGAACAGCCAAATAGTTAGGACCAATCAGCCTAGTAAAAAAGCTTGCTCCAGCTCACCTGGGCGCACAGTGTGTTATGTAAAGCCTTCGTTTCGCCCCTTAAACACTTGTTTCAATGCTGCCTGGTCCACTGCATTCGCTCTAAAATGGAGTAAACCAGGGAAGTGGAGAATTCTGGCAGAGAAAGCTCCTGACGCCAGCTACGGTGCAAAGGGTGTGGTGACAGGTACTGCCCAGTGCACTGACACGCAGCCAAAAGGATTTAGACGAACGATTCAAAGTGCCAAATGGCGCGGTTCCGTGCATCTGTGCCCATGGAGCCAAGCCCTTTGGCAGGTGAACAGACCCCTCACATCACCACACCCCAGGATTTAACCAGTTTTGATCTTCTCCTAACACTTTTTTCTTTCTTTTTCTTAGAGTGGTGCCCACTCTGTTGTGACTGATTTAAAAAGATTGAGGGAAGTGGTTTATTTGCCTCCCACCTCCATTTGGATTTGTCCAAAGATCACACTGTGTGTTTGTTTTAAGTGCTACAAAAGGAGGAAGAACAGAGCCACGAGGAGACTGTTACACTTATCTGTCTGATGGGACAATATTCATGGGAGTTTCCCTCTCCTCTGAGTTGCAGAGGAGCTTGGTGACAGTTGCTGTTTGGAAGTATCTGGTTGCTTCTGGAGGCTCGGCCCCCCTCTCACTTTCTCGCTGCTGGGTTGTTTGTTGCGTCCCTGCCCTCTGCGCATTGTGTAATGTTTATGGAAGATTTAAAGGGACAGCGTTGTTTTTGAGAAAAGCAAAACAACAGGAGCCGGGATGCTGAAAGCAGCTTATTAAGAAGAAGCTAAGAAGCAAAGCCGATAAGAACTTAAATATACTGTGACTACGAGACAACATCCATTACTCCAAATTACTGGAAACTCCCGGAATCAAGAAAACAATAGATGCTGACAAATGGGACCTCGTGGATTCTACAAAACTCATTTGTCAATGGTTAATAGCATCCTGAATCCAGTTTACCATACCTGTTAACATGTCCTCTGCAATCTTTAACCAGCTAAAAGACGAAAACACAAAACTGTCAAATAGGAGCACATTTAACAGGATGAGTCGCGCTAGCAACGCTACCAAAGTGCTAAGAAAATACCAAATAGCACCAGTTCGTATCTGCGTCAGAGACCAAAGCCCTGGGCCGGCTGCCCACAGGTTAACTCTCTCCTGTGGCTAGCCTCATCCATAAAGAATGACCCCCTGTCAGGAGCGGCCAGGCCGACTGCGCCACAACCCACCTCCTGGTGCCACAGTGCCACCATGCTGTCTGCCAGCATTCCAGGCTGTTGCGTCTACTGCAGCAGCAACAGCTGCACTGCAGGACCCTGGCATCCACGCAAGCTCCTGGCCATACGCACACATGAGGGGCCGGGCTGCCTGTGACGCCACAGGTTCCCAATGGAAAAATCTCGCTCTTGAGGGAACTAAACTGACTCAAAGTGCTCGGCTGCGGTAAGGTTTGCTGCGTTTTTTTGTTTCTTTTTTTGTTTCTTTTTCATTTTAAAACTCACCTTTTATAGCCAAAGAGGATAAATTGGCCAAAGAAATGCGCCTGCAGGGAAGCTTCTAGAAGATCTGTGGCAGAGGGTGTGGTGAGGGGAACGTATCTGCTTTGCTTTTCCCCTAAACCTGCACAAGTGAACGATGTGGAGGCCAGGAGTTTTTGATCTAAAACGTCGTGGAGCAGACAGGCAGAATGATTACGTGCTCAATCCTAAGGACTGGCAGTGCAAAGGTGCGAGCCCTGGTTCTAACACAGTTGATCTAAACAGGAAACACAGTGGTCAGCCAGCAGAGGAAGAGGGGAGCTGATAAACACCAGAGCAACAGGCACAGATCAACTGCGTCACAGTTCTCTCTCTCTCTCTCACTCTCCTCTTTTCTCTCTCTCGCTTTCAGACACACGCAATTGGGTGATTGGCATAAAAAACAAACAGCACCATGTTAACCCGAGACCTTATATGTGACGCATTTTAACATTCAACAAACAACAAACCATGTTCATAAAGACCTGTAGTCGCAAGAACCTCCTCCTTCTTTTCTTCAGTCCATCGATTTCTTCCAGAAACTCCATACTTGACTACAAGCCTCAATATGAAGCTGTAAGTAATGATTCAAGATCTATATCGTCTAATCAAATTATGATCCTACAATCTAAAAAAGAAGACATGCCTCTGAAACACTGTACTCCAAAATTAACTCTTGTATTAAAATGACTAATTTAGCGCACCAAGTCTCTTGTACACACCATCTAACATCAAACAAGGCCCACAAATGATTAATTTACCTTCTATCCAATCAGAGCCATCCCTCCACCTGTTTGTTCGAGCTTATCCAATGGCATTCAAGCTGCGAAAGCAGTCGGAGGGCTTACCGCGACCCAATAGGAGAAGATCTCTGTCACTCTGCTGCCTGATGCGGCTGCTTTAGGAAGTCTAGCGCATGTGAACTGGATGCCAGCCAGTGCACAGTCACCAAGAGAGCAAGGTAAACAATTTCTCCCTCTCTTTCTCTCTCTCTCTCTTCCTGATCCCCTGCCATGACATTTAGACCCTTTTCAACACAGCCCCCTCTTCTCATGGAAGCCCTGCATTTCAGAAGAGAGAGAGCAAGAGAGATAAAGACAAAGAAGGAGAGAGAGAGAATGACACAGTGAAAAACAGCCATGCACTCGAGAGAGTGCAGCAGATATGACTGCGTCACAGCCCTCTGCTTCCAGTAACTATGCAGGAACAAAACATTGTTGAGGGAAGTGAAGTGCTGGGTCTGAGGGACACGCTAACATAGCAAGTCCTCGATGCACCTCTGACGAAACCGCCCCAATTACCAGCTCGTTCTGCTCTCCTCCCTGCCAAGAGATCACAAATTTAGCCCTCACGCGCTTAGTCCTTTGCCTCGCGCCCCCTTGTAAACAAGCAAGCTGGAGGCACTCCTCCTCTACCTGCTGCTCACACACTCCTCAGCACATCACAACACAAGAGACAGAATGGCACACCAAAAAACGATGCCCAGTGAAACATACTAACAGTGCGGCCCTGGGTTTGTGTGTTTGGGATAAGGTCGGCAAGGCCGAAAACAGAGAAAAGTGCTTTCCTTTCAATAAGCTCGAGAAAAATTTTGGACAGACACAATCAGATTGGCGCTGGGTTGTTATACAAGGTAGCCCATGTTTCACCTGCTGCTACGAACCCCTATTACTAGCCTACGCAACTACAACAGGCTTACACATGGTGACTGTAGTGCACTTCTGCTTCTTCACTGGTTCGAACAGGCGGGGTGATATAACACTGTTGCGTATATTGTTCACTCTCTAAATGGCGCCCGTCACCTCTATCCTCGAATTCAGGAACCTTCCAGAACAAGGGGCATTAACCCTTCGCCCGACTCCCACCCGCCTGCCGGCCCATTCCGAACACACCTCGCGGCGCCATCACACACATGTCCATGCTCGGACTCTGTCTCTCTCTCTATCTCACACTCACATACGCACACACACACACATACGAACACACGCCCATCTTCGGACTACAAGAAAGTATGTCACATCCTCAGCATCCATGTTGGAACTCGGAGCTGCAATTCCGAAGTACGAGAGAGAGACATAGAGAAAAGGTGGGAGAGAGAATGAGGATGGAGAGGGAGAAAAGAGGAGGATGAGAGGCGGACGAGTCGACGGAGAGGCTGAGGCTCACTCACGGCCACTCACTCTCAGGCAGCAGGGAAAAAAGCACACGGACTCGGACTCCTGTCCTCCTAGCTGCTGTTTTCCTCTCGACGTGAAAAAGTGACGTAGCAACTAATCCAAAATCTCTCCCTCCCTGCCTCCCTGCCTCCCTGCCTCCCTGTCTCTCTCTCTCTCTCTCTCTCTCTCTCTCCCTCCCTCTCTCCTTCCACCATCACTCCTCCCTCTCCTCTCCTGCTCACTCTATTTTCATCTGGTTGCAACAGCAGATTCGCTCCTTCAGTCTCAGTCGCTTTTTTACTGACACACATCCACACAAATAGACCTCAAACACGCACACACAGTTGCAAGCAAACAATCAGATATCTCCCGCACACATGAGCTTGCTCCCACAATCTCTCTCTCTCTCTCTTTCCCTCTCTAACTCTCTCTCGAGCGCGCAGTGTGACGCAGCACTTAATTCTCTGGGCTTTTTTCCCTCTCTCTCTCTCTGTTATGGCTACACAAGCCGTGCTTCTTGAAAAACTCGACCCAGCAGCATGCTGGCTACCACCGAGTGACAGAAACAAGACCGAATGCAAGAAAGAGAGAGCGAGATCAAGCACTTGGTTATAATTACAGGGACATGGCCATCTCCTCTGTTGCCTCTCTCTTTTCCTTCCTCTTTTATGTCCTTCACTTCCCTGTCCTCCTTTATTTGGCTACCTGCCCAACTACTATCTCTTGCTCTCCTCCAACTCTCTAGCATCATGTCTTGTTTCTACGGCGAGACGCACTCACTTATGTCTCAGTGAACTGAGATGACTGCGCCACCCCCATCACCTGACAACCCACAGCTTTTAAAGGCACATAGCTGAGCCGCACGACCATTATATAAGAGCCAAGCAGCTCCGTTTTGTTTTCCTCCTCCCTCCACTGTCTCGTGTTTAGTTTGGTGTCACTGAACCACACCCTGGTATAACTGCTGTTAGTGTGGTTCATTAGAATAAGGTGGGGGCGCTGTCATTCGAACCCAAGAACACCCCAATAAGGGGATTTGGTCTCAGTTCACTCCCAAGCACACTCTAGATGCAGTTTGTTTGAAATAAGAACGTAACGGACACTGTAGATGTCTAGATGGAGCTATTACAGGATGAACAGCTAATTATAAATGGACAGGCCAATTCTCAACTCTGATGTACGTACAGTACATCTGAAAGTTTGTAGTCATCTACTCATCCAAAGATTCAAGGGTGTTAACAAAGAGCGTGTACCTCTTTGTTGCAGAAACAGCTTGTACTCCTCTGAGAAGACTTTTGACTTGATTTTAGAACATTGCCTCGAGTATTTGATTGCATTCAGCAGCAAGAGTATTAGTGATGCTCAGGTACTGATGTTGAATGATTAGTTTCGGATCGCAAATGCCACTCCAACTCATTCCAAAGGTATTGGATGGAGCTCCATCATTCCAGAGAATGCCGTTCCATTGCTCCAAAGCCCAATACAAGAGGCATTATACCCCTCTTCTTGCCATTGGCTTTGGGTATGGTCAGCTCATATGTAGCTTTTCAGATATTTCGACATAGATAAAACAAGTGGTGTATGCACAGGAATGGGTGTGCAATGTCAGCAATGGGTGTGCCTTAAAATAACAGAATGTAATAAGAATAAACAGAAGAGCTGTCTAGATACTTTTGGACATATGGCATACATGAGTGAATTAAGTTTAATGGATATTTCCTAGTTACTGTCGCAAACCATATAAATCATACAAAAACATAAAACACTGTACAACCTGGCTCCTTCTCACATGTCACTGTGAACCGTAAGTGGACTAAAAGTAATATGCTGATGCAAATTGATCATTTCCTGCTTTCTTCGGACCAAGTTAACTGATTAGACACACAGTCTAAGACATAAACAACATAGGACATGTATCCAGACAGAAACAGGTATGGCAATGTGATGCATGAGCTCCGATAAGAAGCATCATGTTTCATTACATGAACATCCCATGGATTTCCTTTTCCTATACTGGGATGGCATGTCTGTAACAAGGGTAATGATAAGGAGGCAAACAATATGGGACATATTCAACAAGTTCACCTCTAAAATAATCTCTGATAGACGGCAAAAGGTGAGGATATATAGAAGTTATTGCTGTATAGTACTTGGTTGTAGATTAGTACTGTTTCACATAATCTTCCCTTGTTTTCCCTTCTTATGTTAGTAACTGATTTTAAGTCAAATGTACAGATAATGCTATTAGTTGACTGAACTAAAGTGCAGTCGATTTCTTTTAAAATCCATCAGAATTAATCTTTAATTCCATCTGATAAGTTCATCTAAGTTTTAAAAGAGAAAGAAATCATCACTAGATGGCTAGTCACGGGATTCAACTCAAAGGAGAAGAAAAAAAAAAAAGTTTAATGACTTGCCTGGAATGAAGGAGTGAGTATTTGTGCGCCTCGTTGAGTGATGCAAGACACTGCGTTAAAGGTATGAAGCACAAGCCTGATGAAAACAAACCCCTCCCTACTGTAGTGCTGAAACACGTTCAGCAGAACTACAATTCCCATCATACTTTTCTCCCGCATGTCTTCATCAGCCTAGTGAAGTGGGTGGGGCTAGCTGCAGCAGGTCAGTTGGCAGCATGCATGGCAGCCAGCAGGCAGATGACACACCAGCAGAGGAGGATAAGCCTCTTAGCGCTCCAATTTAACTACGGGACTGCAAACAGCACACTAAGGGCTCATTAACACAATGTCACATCTTATGAGTGGGAAATAACTTTTAGTGATGTGTCAAAGATACAGAAACAGAGCCACATTTCATCTGATCTGGTGTGTTGAAGAAGCTCCTGTAGCTGTTCATATTGAAGAAATTCTGCCTCCAAGGCAGAGGTCAGATATCTTATGACATAATTGAATGTTGTGCATATTGTGGAATATGTCAATTTATTAGTGGGTCTGGAAAAAAACATTTTTTTTATAAAAAGGTGCTAAATGGGTTCATTGGAGTCAAAGAACCTTTTGGTTCCGTAAAGAACCTTTATTTTAACAACACTTTTTGTAAATGACAATGTGAAAGGGTTCTATACCAATTCAACCTCTTCCTATAGCCTTACGTCGCAACCAAGAACCATTTAAAGGCCTTTATTTTTATGTATGACCATATGACCACAAAAGCACTTATAAACTAGACACTCCTCACACAAAAGCACAGTTGATTTCATACACTAGCATCTCTACTTATGAACTCTTAGCTGGGGTTTTCTAGTCATCAGTACTCACCCTTACCGTAATCTATTACACTTTCGGGAAGAAAGGGCCTAATGGGTGTGAACAAAGCAGAAATACTTTGCCACGTTTTGCATAGGCCTGCCACATCTTTGCATAGTCAGTGCTGAGCATTAAGAGAAATTCTGTGAAGTGCTTGACGGCCCTAAGCAGTTTTCTGTATAAGAATACTAGCACCTGTGTTATAGAGACATCTGTTGGACTATAGCAACCAGGCCCAGCGAGGCTATAAACAAAGACTCAAACACACTCAGGGTCTAACATTAATAACGTTATTTGCATGAATGTAAGGCACTGAATTATGGGTGACTAGTGGGCAAATACTCCAATTCTTATATTTTTATATTTTTATTCTTATATTTTTATTTTTTATGTTTTTAAACATACGTTTTAAGCATTACATAACCCTATAACATAGAATACAGTTCAAAACGTCTGAATGACTGTTTTCAATAGCACAAATCAATTTCTGTTGTAAATAGCATTAGAAGCATGCAAGAGTAATTAACATAATACACATATTCATATGTTTTATGTTGCAGTTTTTAGAGAATCGTTCATACTTCAAAGTCTAATACAGAATATGGAGGAGTGGTTTAGCTATCTTTCAACCTGTTTAGTCTGCAATACTGCAGCTATTAAGTAAAAAGTCGTCAGCTCCCCCATAAAATACAAACAGGTTTTCACTATTAATACCTTTAGTGGTTCATGTGAGCAACCTCAGATTCCTTTCACAATACAATATTTTTAGTGGCTTTATTCATTGTATTAGGTTTATTTTTAGAGAATTCTGTTGTTGTGAGGTGATCACAGGTGAATATACACTGAATCTTTTACAATGCATTTGAATTAGCTTTCAGTTTTAGTATAACCCATCCAAGAAAGACAGTATTAAAAAGTGCATCAGATTTGTATAGAAGTGACCAAACGTTGCTTAATAAATAACTATTTATAGTATTCCTATGTAAATTGTTTGTTGATTTAATAATACATTATTAATAATCCATTATCTTATGTTCATGTGTCTACATTTCAATGTACGCTGTATAAATTATTATCGCCATGAATTTTCTTTATAACGGTACATGATTCTGAAGCTAGTGTAGGTTGTGTATGATCTTGCATGAGGGTAAATACAGCATCTGAGCACTTCCTTCTTACATGGAAATTTCAGTGGAATCCAAATAAGCACAAAAGACGGTTTTTGGTGATAACTGCATGCCACAGTGCAAGCTTGAACAAGCTTAACACAGTAATAGGTTATGGGATTAATTCCCGAAGTGAGTCAAAGTACTGTAAATACTGGGAACGGATGTAAAGTGGATCCAGAGATATTCCAGATATTGTATTACGTTACTGAGAAGTAATGTCTGGATGAAGGCCCCATTCCAGTTGAAAATCTAATTAGCTGTGAACATGCGTTAATCAAAAGCTTCAGAGCTGCCGAATGTAGTCATTCTTGTCTTTTATGGGAGACATATCAGGAGAAGGGCTAATCGACACGTATCACTTTTCAACACAGTCCATCTCTCAGCTGAGACCATAAAAAGCTCAAAAGGAAGATCAAAGCAAAATCCATATATGGAGTACAGACTATGTTGCACGGGTGCTGAACTGCCCAATCATCTGCAGAAGTTCAAACAAAAAAATAATGCGAGAAGAGAAGGAGATGAAAAGTGCTGGCTATGAGCGTTTGTACTTACATCGACCTATTAAACCTAGTCTTACACTCACAGTCACACACAGACCTTATAGGCACCGAGTTGTTTGTTTGAAACAATGGAGGCCTCCTTCGAAGAGCTTTAATCCAACAAAGCTACCCAGAAGCAGGAAATTTATCCTCCTTTTAAAATGACTGCATCTGTGGCGCTGAGTTCGTAGGTCTGAATGTCTTCCACATTTTGAACATTATTTCCTTATTAAGTGCCCGCTAACAAAATGCTCATTACCAACACGTTGAATTATTTTCCTCTCTCCACACCTTACTGAAAGGGCCGTTTTCCACTCGGTACTGTTATGGTACTGTTCACTGTACCTAATGATGCATGCTAACACAGGCCCTTCCTGTCTGCTATTTATATGCCCTGTCATTCAGCAGCAGGCGACGGGCTGGTTAATTTTAGCTGTGTCATCTCTCCTGTGAGCTCCACTTCCTGCAGGCTTAATTCGCCAGCAGCAGAAGAACTTGGTGGCCTGGCTATGCAGACGGGCAGGCCTCAGCTGCCTCGCAAAGCCAGAACGGTGTTGAACAGGCCCCGAATGACGCACTTTAACTGCCCCTGACTCGGCCATTCAGAAAAGCCATGGAACATTAAGTTCTTTGAAATGACGTTCTTGGCTGAGGGAATGCAACAAGACAAACAGCATAGCCTGATATCTTTAAAGGAATAGTCCAGCATTGTTCAGCGATAAGTACAAGGATATGTGTTAAAAGCTGCAGTAATGTGACTATAAGATACAGATGCAGCAGATAAGAGGTTAGACAGAAAAACACTGGCGTATTCCTGTAAAGTAACGTATATGGAAGTTGTAAATAGTTACCTAGATTGCGGCATGTGTAGTTAAACCTGTGTAAAATGCTGGGCTACACACAAAATGTATGTTAAGGGAGGCTAATTCAGACCTAGAATATTTTTCTACCTTTGGGTAAATCAAAGATGATGACACAGCCAAAAAGAGTAGGAATGAAACGGCATAGCTTGCATAGGCATTTTGATATGTGAACGTGACCATTACCTTGTGCCTTTTGCAGGATTTTTTTTATTTTTTTTATTTAGACTTACCCTATATGATGGTGAGCGCTGTCCGCTGGATTTGACTGTAAAACAAGAAGCACAGAACTGTTATTACATGACAAAGCAGCAGAGGAGTAATCCAACTTCCAAACCCAATACAAAGATCACATTAATAGATTTCGTCCTGTCCATCTTTTCTGGGTTTTTTTTTTTTTTTCAGTAATGTCTGTTTATTTATTTTTCCAAGACTTCCAAGAAAGTTTCTAAAACATTTTTTACGTTCTTGCATTTTTAAGACTATTCCCATAGTGTTATGCATTTTATCTAGGGTACAGTGTTTATATATTCTAGCATTGTTCTAGCAGGTATTGATAAAACCCACGCTCAAGTCTGGAATTCAGAGGCAGATTATCTACCAGTCTGTGGGAAGCATAGTTCTCCTCTATGGATACTTTCCTAAACACAACTAATGGATGTTCCAGTACTTTGAAACAGGAGACCTCAGACTCCCGCTGGCATTCACTGATCAGGGGAGCCTGTGTGGTCATTATGAATGTCTGAACAACCTACAATACCAACAGATTTCTGCTATTTGTGAAACTCCCAGCTCTTTAACGACTACATTCAGCTCCATTTAGTTTAGGCTGGCCTGTTGTCCGCTCTTTCCAAGCGTATTACATGAGAGCTGACGTCACTGAATGTGTGTCAGAGGTTAAACCGTGCACAACAGCGCCACCAAGCGCCGCAGCAAAATAAACACGCGTTTTGTTTACATGGGAAATAGAAGGTGCGCACTTTGCTAATACGACCATAACAGAAGGATTTAACCCACCACTTGAGGCGGTGGTCTGTAAAGACATCATTACAGGGTAAACTGGGGGGAAATTCCCAAAAAGCTACAGAAATAGGCTATAAAACTAATATAGTCTATAGCATCACTTGTTTTCATAGACAGGAAACATAAGGCGACCAGTGTCATCGCATTTGCCGTCTTGGTTAATTCATTCGAGAAAAAAAAGATACCGACTACGAAATGTAGGGAAGTAAAGGGGTCTCTGTCCTCCTGAAGCCGTTCAGTGGCTTGCTGGTTTTCATTTAGACAACATGACGGAGGAAGGAAGGTAGTAAATGGGTTCGGGGGAGCGCGCGGATGGTAAATACGAACTGCGTAACATCAGGGCTAGGCTAGTAACCGCGCGCGCACACACGCTTGCTTGCTCACTCACTCACTCACTCACACACACACACACACACACACACGCACCTATGTCGCAGCAACAACACCCCCCCCCCCCCAACCCTCTCCCCGCAGTGCCCACCTTGGTTTGTTTTTCTCGCAAACAAGCACATTCACACACCCAAAACAAATTACCTCAGGACATCACCCGTCCGTCCTCGAGCACGTGAAGCCTGATGCTAAAAGCTAAGTTCACTTTAAAAGGTCCAGAGCCGTTCTTGCTTTGAATGCGGCAAATTTACTTGAGGACAGAACCTACTGATGACAAACACCGCATACAGGCCATAATATATTTCATCAAAATCCCCAAACAGCTTTATAGTATAGTACACATTACAGACTATACTGTGTGATCAAACTTCGCCAACCTGTGACATTAGTAGTGGACGCTTTCCCTCCTGAACGGTGTGGAGAGGGAGGAAAACACACACACCCTTTTCAAGGGCTTCACCTCATCACGCACTAGAGGACTTCACTCACCTGACCAGCCGCTTTTGCTGACCCATCCGGAGCCTCTTTTTATTATGTGGCGATGTCATTCTGCGGATTGCTTCTGGTTTGGTCTTCATTTATCAATTTGGAAACGCCAATAAAAAAATCCCACCTTGTCCGAGCTCATAGAAATTTCCACAGCGCCACATTTGAACCCCGCCCCTTACACACCCCCGCTTTCTGATTGGTCTCCGCCCTTTGTCGTCATCGCGATCACATGCTCTCGACGCGTGTTTACAAACACTCTGCCCAGTCACGTGTCGCAGGGCCATTTTGACTCGTTTCCACTGAGCAGAGCGGAGAATTACGAGTCATAGACGCATATTTTCTGTCTGTAAATATAAGACGAATATACTTTAACTATACTTTCCAACTCGGATTTACGGTGATCATTGGCAGCAACCTAATTGCCGAAAATTACACAGAAAGCGTGTTTTGTATCCTTTCGGGCTTTTAAAAATGTCATTTTATTATTTATTATTTTTGTTTTTGATTAAAACGGCCGCTTCTTATGTAGCAAACGGTAACATTTGCATTTACATTGACGGCATTTAGCAGACACTCTCCAGAGCGACTTGCAAAAGTGCTTAGTGTTCATTCAGAGAATATATCCTAACTGGTACAAATAGGTTAGAGTCTAAACTCCCCTTGAGTTCAGACACCAGTGCTGATACCTAGAAAGAAGTACGCAGTTTAGCCAGCAATTCCAAGCTAGTGCACTATTATATGTATATATATATATATATTCAATATATTTCAACATATACTTTAATTAGTGCCCACTTAAATGCTTCGCAAAAAAAGATGAGTCTTTAATCTGTATTTGAAGACTGCGAGAGAGTATGCTGTTCGGACAGCCAGTGAAAGTTCAATCCACCATCGGGGTGCCAAGAATGAGAACAGTCTTGATGCTTGTCTTCCATACATCCTGAGGGATGGCGGGTCAAGCATGAAGCTCGAAGGGCTCGAGGTACAGATAGACTCTTAACCATAACAAGTCCATACGTAGGCATCAATGAAAAACAGTACAATAAATAGAATAAAGAATGAGAATAATAACGTGCCATCCCTGCTGAAAAACCTGTTCAAAGCACAACAAACAACCAGCATCATGCTGGTCATTTGTTGTGTTTTGAACAAGTTTTTGCTGGTCAATCAGCATTAACCAGCATAACACAGCATGGACCAGCATTCATTCCATGCTGGTCTAAGCTAATTTTTTTTTAGCAGAGATGGAGAGGAGGTTGAGGATGTCTGGATATATGTACTTACGCATATATGGATATCTATACATATGCAGGTCTGAGTATACAAGTAATATAAAAACAATTATATACAGATTTTTACAGAATGATATGAACATTTATTATCTGTATAGCTGTGCAAATAAGCAGGACATTCATAATAGGCAGTCCTCATTTCAGTCTTAGGTTACTCAGCTGCAAAACCAATCAATACCTCCCTGATTACCAGAGTGCTTTAAAGGTCTTACCCCAGCAGGGGGAGACATTTACCAAAGAAACCACCTCCAGCCATTTACTCAATTTCAGTATTTTGTCTATGTAGTCATCATGAGCCAGAGACACTCACAGTTGGACTGTGAGTAGTTCAGTCTTCTACAATAGTTGAAACCTCTGTTTATTCTGTCTAGTGTTAGCCAGTGCTCTGAGGCTTATGTACACACCCATATGCAGCAATGACAGCACTGAATGTATTTGACAGCTAAGGTTATTAAGGATCCATGAACTTTAAGCTTGTAACTGAGTAATAATGTACAACTGATAGAACTGATGATAGTGCCTGAAAGACATGAATGATTTGAAATACATCAACAGAATGAAGAGGAATGGAGGCCTCTGGTGTTCCGAGCCAAGCCAAAGTGACGTTTGACTGGAGGGTGTTGCAGCGAACAGGAAATGAAAGCGCATTGCATCATGGTGGAAAAGTGGGAGAGACAATGTTTTCCAGATTCCTCTGGCTCTCACGGCTGATGTGCACACTCCTGGCCCTCCCCTTTGTTAGTTTAATGACATCAGAAGTTCTGGCTTTGAAAAAGGGGAATCTGAATGGAGCCTCCCTTGCTGAGAATGTCTTAAACTAGCCCTTTGGGTAATAGTTCTTAACAGTTTTAGGCAAAAAAGTAGCAGAGAATATCACCCCCGCACCTTAAGCACTGTGAAAACCCTCTATCTGTTTACATTCCTTTAAGTTCTTAATGATGTCAGTGTAGTTCATTTTTAGACATTCTTTTGTGTTTTACGTATCCAAAAACATTTAACGTGTTGTTCTCATAGACATGTGTCCATGCATACCATGCAATACATACTCAGCATAAACTATAGCATGACTGCTCACCAGCAAAACCAGCACATGTTGTGCTATAGATGCTGGTATGCTGGTCAGCAGCAATTTAAGTTAATATACTGGGGGCATTCCACAAAGCAAATTGTGCCAGTTAATTTGAAGTCAAGCCTGCCCAATAGGAAAAGAGCTATGGGACATACCTATTGGACAGTCCTCATATTTGGGCCTAGGTTATCTGGTTAACTGAGAAATCCTGCTTTATGGAATACCCACCGTTCACCAGCAAAACCAGCATATGTTGTGTTTAGATACTGGTAAGCTGGCCAACCAGCAAGGCCATGTGTGGCGACAAACTGAACCAGCACTTTAAACATCACATTTAACCAGCACAGACCAGCTTAAATCAGCATGGGAGACATGTGTGATATGTTTTTACCTTTTGCGTCTGTGGGGAAAACAAAAAGTAAATATGACCCTTGTACCTTTGTAAAGCATTATGATGCACCATTAATCTGTTACTGCACAGTTATTGGAGCGGCTGTAATGGCAATGGCCACACTGAGACATGTAAAGAGGTTCGCTAATGCAGATGAGAGATTCCATCCATACACAGGAAAGTGGAGGGAGCTTTCACATTCACAAAGCACTTAGGGAGATTTTCACAGATGTAAATAGTTAAGATGAGAACAGTCATTCAGAGTGGTTGCTCTGTCCTAGCATCACCTCAGAATTGCTCACTGCAGCAATGATAGAAAACAGACGTCTCTATAGTTGCGTGCTTTCACTGCTCCCTCAAAGGAAGCTATTACTCAAACTGGTTATGAACATGCTGTTGCATATGTTTTTTCGCCTGAAACATTTATTTAAAGAGCTTTTTTGGTGAAGAGGTACATTCAAGGTGTTGTAGGGCAACATAGTCTCCCAAAAGAAGAACCACCACTTTACCATGGTCAGCATTACATACAAACAAAAGATATCATTTGTATTGTTTAATTGTCAAGTGATTGAATTCTGCAAATATTTTAATACAGGTGAGTATATGCCATTTTACAAAAATAAAAAAACATGAAAGATGCCTTTTAAATTTTGTTTTTTTGCCGCTTTGTTGGAATGAAAACCTGCAACCACACCATCCCTTTGCAGATGAGATTGGACTCCCTGGCTTAGATGGTTGCTCTACTTAGGAGCCACACAAACATAGCTCCTAAATAGTAATTGTTTCTAGGTAAAGCCCTTAACATTGGGTGTTTCTCCACCTTGGCACACCTCTTTTATTTGAAGAACCGTCCTTCGAAAAGTTCTTTAGGGAAACAAAAGTGTTTTTCAGTGGCATCACTCCAAATTAACCTTTTAAGAATGTGTGAATATACGGATGTCTAAAAAAACTAACCACATTGCATATTACCCAGTGTGAAATTGAAAGTCCTGGGGAGGGAAAACAGGTGTCACAAGCAGCCCCAAACTTTGTTGATGGATTGTCCTGGCTTAAATTGGAGCGTGTGTGCAGCCAAGGCTTGTTACTGACACACCCTTGCATGCTGAGGCCATTAATGGAGGAGTACATACCTTGGAGAAAGTCTCATCGCAATGGGAGATGGAACTGTGATCATGGCTCTCAGAAATGCGTCAGTAGAAGGTCTGAAGAAGCTTGACTGTGGTTTTACGTGTCTGTGCAAATGTGAAGAGATACGGGTGTTGTTATGTACACAAAGCTGACTTTCTGAGACAACCTGTGGGGACATCGCAGATGGACCCTCTAGAGAAGTGCATCCCACCCTTTCCTGTTGTCCCTGTTACAGCTCCTTGTGAGGACACTCATTGACCATTTATGGAGTGGCTGTACTATATTACTGAGCTATACCCACCATGTACCCAGACTGACTCACCATTTTATCAGAAACATATCATGTAGATACACTTGGCATGGATGTAGAAAAAGGGACTACCACAGGACCACCACTGATCAGATATTATTTGGCTGGTTGACCACTCTCACTCTCAAATATCCAGCCACCCATGGTTCTGTGGTCAGAAAATGAGCCCTTGGTCATGGCCCTAAGGCTACAGGTGCTACAGGTTGTCATAGGAGCTGTGGGTGTAGCTAAAATCCATAAAATAAGTATAACTTAACATGACACAACTGAGTTCCCTCCCAGCTTGTGTGAAAAATTGCACAGGCTGTAGTAAGCATGGAAAGAAGTAATCACATAGCTAAAAATAGAGATCACATGGAGAATCATATGTAACTGTACCACACTCTGAACTGCACACAGGGTCCAGAAACAAGGCAAATAGCCCCATTTTCAGTGCAGAAGTGCTCAAGTGAAACAATTATTGTCTAAATGTTTTTTGATGTGAATTTGAATGTAATTGTACTCCACTCGTACATTTTGCTTTAAATACCTGATTCTAACTTCCAAGACAAATACATGTGATGTAGGAACCAATCATCATTTTGAATAAATATATCCAGTCAGACACTTGGTTTAAGGGGAAATAAAAAATAAATAAATAAATGGCCTATCAGAGGCTCGGATTTAGTCAGGTAAGACCATGCATTAAGTTGACCCGTGAGAAGGCTTAATTTGGCCCACCAGATAGTTAAGCCTAACCCTGTGTGCTCATCCAGTAAGACAATAAATATATTGTTTGTGCTTTATACAACTTTTAAAATTATATAATAAATTATTGTATTATTTAAAATTTATGGGCTTACATTGCATCAAGCAAACTGCATGCATAAGTCATCACATTCATCTCAAACCATCTACAAAAACATCTACAATCTACAAAAATGTTTAATCTACAAATATATAAATATACAAAACATACAAAAATATGTCACACGGCTAAAAATAAACATTGATCTAAATTATGTCTGTACTGTACCTGTTTTTATAGATAATGCTATATTATATTATTATAAGTCTATTTAATATAACTTAAAAACTTGAAGTAATTCCACCAAGCATATCTTCACTGATGGGATATATTTAAGCTATAAGTTAAGTGCTATAAGTGCCATACACACGCAGACACACACATACGCACACACATACGCACACACATTCGCACGCACACACACATATATGGCGCTTGATGGAAGTTAGTACTGACACCTTTATCACAGAACATAATAGATTAATTCTGGCCCAGCATTGATTTCAAGTCAACTCTTTACTGCTGTACACAACCTTGTCATAGTCCTGTTGCTCTTTTATAATTTGGTTTGTAAAACATGGGTCTTCAATTTTATTGGACTACTTGAGTGGAAATAATCTTGCTATACTAGACAGCCGCAATTACTGCAGCTGTAGTTGTGTTTGATTATTTTCTTTCACGTTTCCTGATGCAGTACCTACTGGAATAATAATTTTATCTCCTGAAATAACCCACATTAGCAAATAGTTGTATAATTTAGAAAGGAACGTGTGACACAGTATTTATACAGCAATTACTGCTGGAGCCACTTAGTCTGTTATAGTCATGAGGAATGTTTCTAATTGATTAAACACTTTTGCTGATTACAGTGAAATTAATTGCATTCATCGCCCCATGGAAAACCCCAGATGTTTGTTGCTAAAATAGTAGCTCTGCAGGAAGATGTGCTCCATCTGTACCATATTTGACAGCCAAATGGAAGACAGCAGGTAGCTGGTGTCCAGGTAATCAGTCATGCGAAAATCCAAAACTACAAATACTTGTTATATGTTACTTGACCAGTTAACCTATCCTAGCTACCTAGCTACTATGTACTATGTACTATTACAAGTAATCAGCTGACTAGCTAACTTATTATAGCTAACTAGCTACTATGTACTATTATAAAAAATTTACTTTTACTTGAATTTATTAATAAAGTGTTGCCATTTAAAATGTTTAATAATCTTTATTTATTTGTAAAGACACAACATCCAACCCAAGGAAGTAATCGGCTGACTGGCTGACAGAATCTAGCTAACTAGCTAAAATGTTATTTTGTTTTCTCAAGATACCAAACACAATACCTCTTAATTAAGCCTAAAACATTTGCTTATTTTTTTGTGAGTGCCTGTTAACTAGCTAATGTAGGTAACTAATGGATTAGCTTATATGACCTTGAGCACTAAACTTTCTTTCTGTAAGGAGAATATTATACTTCTTTTTTAGTAAAACAAAAAGTGTAATTATCAGTACATTATCAGTACGCTTACTTAAGTGAGGATTTTCAGTACTCTTTCCACTCCTTGGGCAAACAGTGACAAACAGTGACAAACTAAACTGGGGCTTCAGCACAGACTGTTGTTACCCTCATCAGATGATGCTGACCTGCCTGCAGCTATGCTGACCGCTGTTATTCATTGGGCTGGCCTCTAATGTGGCATTTGGCCTTTAGGAGGGGAAACGTCCACAGACGCCTTCCTGCTTTGGTGTCTAAGGCCAGATATTTGGCCTTTTCCGGAGTGCAGTGATAAGGATTATGTCAACATGGAGCTGGAATGCCAGATGCATGCAGGAAGCTGGTAAGCAGGCCAATTTGATCCTAATAGGAAACTCCTGTGGGTCCAGCCCTTCCATGTATAAGATGGCGGAAGATGTCCATGTCATCTATAGATATGAGATTGAAGCATACAGAAGGGTAAGTGTTCAGTTCTGTATAGATAGATAGATAGATAGATAGATAGACAAAACCTCATATTCATTAAAATGCGATACAGTTTAAAATAAGATGACAGTTCAGAATCTTTGTTGTGAGCAAAAGACATTACACAATACAATAAACATATGCAATTCAAAGATTATAGAAAAAAAATCATCTTGTATTTTAAATAATATGATGAATTCTGTTTCGTGTCACCAAGAACATCAATTGACTGATGAGTTAAGTTATTGCAAAGCAACAAAAACAAGTGCATTTTTTATTATTTAGCATTTTTTTAAGGTACACTCTTAGAACCTTTTCGAAGTTGAAAGAACCTCCCTATAATGTAAGGATTTGGGGGAGAAGGGTTCTTTATATTATGTGAAATTTTTTCAAGCCATTAAAAGGTATTTTATGCCCCCAAATCTTTGTTCATATATGTTCTTTTAGATAACCAAAAGTGTTTCTATGGCTTACCTTTCTTAAACCTTTTTCACTGAGAGTGTGGGCCTTTGCCAGCTTTCTCTTTTCACAGGCCCAGATCAAAATCTTAGCACTGAAAGATACTTTGCACTGTGTAAGATGCTTTTTGCTAAAACTGAAAAGAAGTAGCATCACTGAGTACAACACGCTAAAGTATTGTGTCCTGAAATAATAGTTTAAGTCAGAGGTGTTGGGGTGGATTGGATGGGAGATTTATTCAGACCATGTTATATATCTTTGCATATTAAAGCCCCAGTGAAACTAAATCTGTGATCTCGTTCTACTTAAGTAATGCCTTATGAATATCTTCCTGAAGTCTAATAAATGTCTGCTGTGTTTCACCATATTTCTCACCTCTTGATGTAAACTGGGCAGACGCTTTAGTGAGGATGTCAGTTTCTAATCACAAGACTCATACCCTGAACTTAGAAAGCTAGCAAGCTAAAGTTAACCCAGTATTTCCAAAAGATAGCAAGCTGGACCACCTCTCTATCACTGCCTATTGCCCACTCATTTATTCATCCAAACGTTCTTTAGCCATGCCCACCCAGTTCTCAGGTAGGTCTGATCAATGGTTTCTAAGCCACGTTTTGTCATATTCATATCCTATATTTTCTGTTCAAGTTTAGTGTCATACATGCAGTTTGTTGATGCGTTTGGGAAAGGGGTCTGCAGTACAACCAATGCTACAAAATGTTCTTTCGTGCATTATGGCAATTGCATATTTCTGCCAGTTGTCATAATGTACAAGAAATTCCCCAGTCTTACACAGTGTAGCTTTGAAGATGCAGTTCTCAGCTCACTGAGAAAAGTCATTCTATCATACTTAGGTTTAAAACAGAGCTGTCACGTCCTGTCTAGTCTGGCCCCTGTTTCTCTCTGTTTTCTCTGGTTTTCTGTTTCTGTCTTTCTCTTGTCATTTCCATGTGCCCTTTTGTTGTCCTGTTCCATGTACTTCTGTTTGTTTTGGTTTTTGCTCCTCCTGTCTCCGCCCCTTTGTCAGGTCCCTCACCTGTCCCTAGTTTCTAGCTCCGCCCCTTCCCAGGTGTTCCTCGTTAGTCCTTGTTCTTTTATGCTCCCTGTTGTTCCCTTTGTTCTTGCTTGGTGTTTTGTCTCTATGTCAGTTGTTTTTTGTAACCTTGGTCCATAGTGTTTTTGGTCTTTGTTTTTTCTTATTAGAAAGACCATTTTCAGGTTTCAGTGTCTCTAAAATACAATTATGCTTTAGCAGTTCCTTAACACTAATGATGTGAATGTGTAAAACTGAAGGTTATGCTTTTGTAAAGTTTACTGTTCAGGTTTAAATTTGGTCCAGCAGTACAGAATGTCCTTTGAAAATGCAACAGATTGGGGAAACACAGTGCAGATAAAGTTCATTACAGTTTGTATGGTTTTACACTTAGTCTCTCTCTCTCTCTCTCTCACACACACACAGAGTTCATTAGTTCATGTCTCCTCTTTTTATTTGTGTGCAGTGTATCTCTTGACTTACAGACACACTGTCTATGGAAACTAAATATTTCTCAATAACCTGTTAAGATTTTGCAAACACACATATTCAGGCTCTCTGCTCATGTTTGGTCATGATTTACAAGATGCTGACAGTGAAACAGAAGAAGAGGCATCGGGAACAGAGGACAGTGTTGGAATCAGTTTAGAGCCTGAGGAATTCTGCTCTTATGAGGAAACTGATGTACAGCAGAATGCAGAAAGGAAAGCATTCAAGTCCAACTGAAGCCCGGACCCACAAGCGTAGCAGTGACAAGTGCCAAAGTCTTTTTCAGGAAAAATGAAAAAATTTGAAAAATTTATCCCTAAATTCCTAAATGTGGTGTCAACAACACAAATAAAACATGTGACATACTAAGATGCTAGAACCAGACAACCAAATAGAATATATAAACCCAAAAAATGCTCTAAAATGCTTTGCGTAATATGAAATGAATGACCTATTGTTAGGTAAAAAAGGTATACTTAGTTTACATAAAAACTAGAGCTGTTTTGAGGTAATTTATATATATATTGAAAAAAAATTGTACCCAGAAGGAGTTTGGGTAGGTTTGACATCATGAGATAAGTGAATGATTCAAGTTTCACACTCAGCCGCGCATGTGACGTAATCAAGGATGGACTTTATTATTGTATCTGACTGGCTATAATAGGTCGTCCTATTGCACATGCTTTCCATTCTTAGTCATTCTGTTGTGTTGGTAGCATCCTTTGCAAGCGAAGTATGCCTCAGAGCATTTGGAGGGCTTCAAGAGGGATCGCATAGTAGGGCTCTGGGAAGCAGGATGGTATTGCGTGCCTTGCTGTGGAACTGTACGAATGCATGGGATAGCTGAGGGCACTCAAGAGAAATCTGGAATCCTGGCTCACAGGATGTCTACCCATGGTGAAAACATGCTTATAAAGATAAATGGCTTTAAATAAAGTGCTTAGGTGATGAAGAATTTTGCACAGCGCTGTATGTGATATGTGATTTAGGTGTGGCTTTGTAGATCCACAAAAAAAGCGGTGCACACTTGCCCTGGGGTCCTAATGTCAGGTGTGATAAAGCCCTTGTGTACATTCCACCGTTGAGAGTTAGGATGACAGTTGACACAGACTCAACTGTTGGAGGCAGTAGATGCAGATGTAATATTAGCCCCTGATCCCTGGCGTAACGTTAGTGTTTATCCAAAACATCCAAGTCAAAACACCATTCTCCCAGATACAGTCAACACCCTCTCTCTCTCTCTCTCTCTCTCTCTCTCTCTCTTTCACATCTCTTTTTTTCCTGATGACAGTGGACTCTCCTGGGGTGTTCTCTCCTCCCTTTCAGCTGGCGTGGTCCGAATCCTGACACATCCTTCCCTTTTTCTGTCTCTCTCTGCTTCTCCCCTTCCATTCCCCTAGATTATCAGCCGATCTGCGAGGGGCGAAAGAAAACATGACAAGTCTCACAGCTGCGACAACACACGGGCCTCCACCCTCTGAGAAAACACACTGCTGATGCACGAGTGTGTGCGTTTGATTCCCAACTCCTGCCGCGCTCCAGACCCTACCCCGCGTTGCTCTCCTGACTGCCACTTATTCTATAAGCACAAAAGTAGTGTGTGCACAAAGGCCCATGCAACAGACCAGGCTCAATGTTAACGACTACATAAAACCTAAAAGTGAAATTATCAATTTATCTCATCAGATGAATCAATTATGAAGATATACAACTACAGCGTGATTTGGTCACAGTGACATTTTGTCCAGTCTTTTTATGTTTTTCGCACAGCTGGCTTGCTTCTTTCAAAGCTGAAGTGGCAAGCCCCAGTTTTACTTACTGGGAGAAACGCTAACATTAAAAGTGACCTGTGCAAAAGTTATGGCTTAAGTTGTGGCTTAAAGTTAAGGTACAGTTATGAAACGATTTCTGTTTATTTTATTATTTAAATATATTTTTAAAATGTCATATTTAAGTTTATTCCCTCTAAAGAGTAGCTTTTGGGGTATTAATATGTAATAATATGTAATAATACATCTGCACTTTAAGAGGTTAAATTTATTTTCTTCGCCTAAGCAAAACCAATTTTGTCTGTTCATTAGTGGAATGTCCTCTCAAGTACTCTGATAGCTGCCGTTTTGTCTGCGATTATATGCCTTGTTTTTTGTGGTGCATTCATGATTTTATGGGTGGCATATTTCTCATGACGGCAGAATGTAATGGCCTTGGCAGAGGACTCTGAGGGTGGGAATGGAGATCATATGAGTGTCCTGTGATTGCTGAGGAGGGGTAAATGGGGGCTCTGTTTTCACTGTAACAGTTAGACAGCAACCGCCCAAAAATCAAGTAAATGTGATGGAGCCACAGTGCGGGTAAGATCAGGACAGTGACAGAGGGGGGTTTGTATGAAATAGTTTATTACTCTATATGTTTCTATACATTATTTTTTTTATCTGTAAAACAAAGATGTCACAGTGTATCGTCGCTGCCCAAAGAAAAGTCTGTCTCCAAAATGGCAACTTTACAGGAGAGGCCAATGGAACCAGACTTTTTTCCAAGCAATTTTGAATCATTTCTGTTGGTCCATTTCTGTTGGTCTATTGGTCATGACATTTTCACACAGTGTAAACAGAAGCTTATATAATCAAATGATGCCTAAAAGTAAGATTAACACAAATGGAGATATGTGTTTTTCTTTGCACAATGATGACATGGACTTTGTAAGCATACAGTTACAATAGTATTTTAGCAGCCAGGAACCATTCACCACAGGATATCATACACACCTTTAAAAAGATGGTTCCTCAAGGGTTCAATGGTAAGGCCTCATTTACCAACCGTTCATATAAAGAAAATTCTTCTTAAAATCCACAGATTTCATCAAAATCCTGACATTTACTAGTGTTCTCGTATTTGTGAATTCGCTACATAGACTCAAGAGCACAAACAGTTCTGTGGTTTAATGATCACAGGACCTCAAGAACAAATAAGAAAAATTTACATTTTGGAAAATTTAGTAAATTAGTGTATATACAACATTTTCCTGCTTAAATGGTCCATGGTTAAAAAGGTTCTTCAGATCGATGGAGAATACTTTATATACGGTTATACACTCATCATCAAAAGAATAGTTGCACCCAGAAGGAAGTATCAGATTGCAATGCTATTCGGAGGAAGATCATGGTTACCAGGAACAATAAATGAAGATAAATTTAGACTGATATGGGCAATATTTATTGAGCTACACAAACAGAAGTAGTGTCTCTTAGTATGGCGTTGGGCCGTCGTGTTTGCATCTTAGCATGGAGTTGTAGAGGTTCCTAATGGTGTCCTGCAACAGTCCGTCCCATGCAGTTTTAATATTTTCAAACAGTTCCTGCAGATTTTGCGATCGGCTGGAGGTGGCCATGCCTTTTAGACGTGTGATACGTGGCAACAAATGGTTCATCTTGGAGCTGACCATGGTGCTTCCACACAAGAATTTATTGGTCGTCTCCACCAAGACAAAATGGAACCCGTCAATGAAGATAACATTGGTCATTGTGAGTCACTACAGTCTGTACACCATTGCAGTCTTTGACAATGTTGTCGAGGTGATAATAGCAGTCATCATAACAGTCTGCGTGCCTGTAGTCCTGCATCGTGCAGTCATCTGCCAATGATGCTGGCACTAACAGGATGACTCATGGAGGGCATCACTGCTCCGCAATCGTGGCTGTTGGGTCACTCTGCGCATGTCTCACAATTTGTCAGTTCTCTCTTTGTGATTCGTGTACATCTTCCAGATCTTTCATGTCGCTGATGTGTGCCTTCTTCTATGCACTGCCACCAACAGCATGCTATGGTAGTATCCATATGACCAGTATGGTGCACAGTACGTTGATAAGACCATCCTGCTTCCCTCAGCTCTACGATGCAACTCTTCTCCAACTCCTCCAATTGCTCGTATTGCTTTTGAACTCTTCTCCGAGGCAAACTTCCATTGCAAAAGATGCTACCAACACAACAGCAAAAGTCAAAATGGAAAGTAAACCCAAGAAGCTGACCTTGTACAATCAGTCAGGTAAAGCGGTAATGCTCTTCCTTGCTCACGTCTCACATTGCTTGACGTCTTTTAGAACTTCAGGAAAGTTCTTAGGATTTTCTGTGTTTGTAATTTTGAATCTATATTTGTAATTTTTAACCTGTATCTTTAATTTTCAGTTCCTTTTTATTCAATATATATAACCATGCCCCTCTTTTTATAGTCTGCAAGTGCAGTAAAAGTAGTAATTTCATTGCTAAGCTTTAGGTGGTAGCATATAAATGATCCAATCAGGATTTTTATTTTCTATGTGGTATCCAAGTAGATACAGCCGAGCCAGTTCAACCACTGGTTTTTGGAACTGGAATGCCTAGCATGTCATATTAGTCACTAGCATAATTGTGAAACATCGCATTGGGCCTGCAGAAGTGTCCCATTGACTGTGAGCATGAGTGGTAGGCTATTCAAGACATTTCAGACAGTTGTTCGGAATGGAAAATAGTGGCACCTCGAGGCCAGGTCTGAAGAAATCACTGTAAAACTGTGACATACAAAGTAAAATCTATGTTAATACAAGCTTGAAATCAAACATGAAAAGTCAGTGACAAGCTTCAAATGTCTGCAGTAAATGCAGTAGTCCATCATTAGCTATCTAGGAGTCCAACAAACCATGATTAGCTCAGCTCTTACATTATATTGGAATTCCATGGTGGCGCAACCAGAAACTAGCATTTTGGTTTTTTGCCCAAGTTTGATTTTTATGACCCAAAGCGATCGGCTAGCTCTAATAGTCATTGCACTCCACCGGAACCCTAAGGTAAAAATGTGTTGAGGTCATACATTAATATGGAAATGGCAGACAGATTTAGAGTGAATTGCAGTTGTCTTTGGCAGCGGTCATATATTGGTTTCACATGTTATAATGTGTAACATCATAATACTGCAAATGTTGCAAAAGTTCCTCTGGGTGGGGAGACCCAGCTGCTGACCAGTGAAAGCCCAGTGTGACGATGCTAAGGGCAGAGGTAAGGGGAGGTGGTTTCTTAGGGAGGAGATGGGTGGTGTGGGGTGAACTGCAGATCCAGCACATGGGAGTGTGATCCTGCTGAGAAGGATTTTGACTGGGGCTCGACCCAGAGAGACGCAGACAAATCCCTCGGCCATGATGTCAGCGCCATTACTTATGCAAGCCAGCTGTTTGCTCTTATGGGCTATAGGGCCTTTTCAGATCAACCAAGTATTTTTATATGTGTCTGTTTATGTGCGTGTGGGAGAGAGACCGAGAGTGGGAGGGAGCGGAGAAAGGGAGAGAACAAACGACTGAGAGACAGAGTTACAGAGACATAGAGAGAGAAAAAGAGAGACACTGAAAAAGAAGAATCACAAAGAGATAACAGAGAAAAAGAAATGTAGATGAGAGAGCTTGTGAAAGATAGAGCTTGGGAGAGAGAAATGGGGAGAGAGTGTGCGTATGCAAATGGGGTGAGAGAAAGACACAGATTGGGGAAAAAAAAGAGTTTCAGGGAAAAAGAGACAGAGAGAAAAAGAAGGAATTGGAGAAAGAAAGTGGGCTTGAATGAAAGAGAGAATGAAAGAGAAATCAAACAAGCATTTGAGGGGTTGAGGGAGACAGAGTAAGAGAGAAAAGGAGAGCGAGAGAGAGAGAGAGAGAGAGATCGGAAATGAAAGAGGAAGACGAGTAGAGAATTAAGGTTTAATTATGAGGGGCATTAGAGAAAGTGCGAGAAAGAAGTATAGATAGAAAGAGAGAATTTGGGAAAGAATGGTTGAAAAAACAGAAGAAAGACAAATAGAGAGACACAAAAAGATTAACTGTTTTACAAATGATAGAAAGGGAGAGGGAGAGAGAGAGACAAAGTTTTCAATGCAGATAACCCCAAACAAGATTCTCTCAGATAAATAGCTTCTTCCTCCAGTTGGTAAGAAAGAAAACAAAAACAATGAGCTGAAAAAAGTTCAGTACATGTTCTTTCCAAAACTTTATTCATATCTCAAAATTACATCAAAAACAAAGTCATCAGTTTAATACACACCCTCCCCAACTTGCTTAAACAATGAATTGTTAAGATGGAGCACAAATAAACAAAACAATAGTGATAAAAAAGATGGAAAAGCAAGTACCAAACATGCTTGTGCATGTACCATCACTTCCTTCCCCAGAAATGAGCCAATTTGAGAAGAAATCCAGATGACAGGTCATGGCTGTCATGCTAAGGGACTCTTTTACCTTTACAGTGCTGTGCCTATTGCTGTGCTAGTCTATGTACACATTAACAGCCGCACTGAAAGAGTGATACATTTGAATGTACTTCATACATAATTTCCACATGAACAAAATATATTACAAAACGGCCAAAAGTAAATAAAAGTTGTGCCACAGTTGTGTCAGTGTCATGTACATTTTACTCATGTGGTAACAAAACCAAGCAAATTCAATGCTTCACTTTTTTCCAGTGCGGTTTTTGCCCCATTCAAGTTTTGCTTTGGCCGACGGCGGATCTACAAATGTAAGTTTGAATGGAAGAAATGCACTAAAACCACAAGACCAGGGTGAGCTTCAAGATGACCGCTATATCTAAACATTTACGCAGATAACACAGATATTACAAAAGAGCATAATACTGGTTTACAAAGATAAAGCAAATACAGGTTTCCAAATTGTCTCTCGGTCCATTGAAAAGGTGACCAGTTAACTGTGCTGGCTGTTGTATAGGACTTGGCAGCTTTTGGAGGTTGCTGGTGGTTTGCTGTGACGAAAAGGAGCTCTTCGTTGTTCAGTGAGGTCCAGGACCATGTCAGACCTTAACTCCTCGAGTCATCACGTTGTCATTCAAAGAAAAAGTTGTACAAGACTACTGTCTACACCTAGCGTACTGTTCACATGCATACTTATATATCACTCATACTATCATCCGCACGCCACAAACCTGCCAACACATGCACACTAGGGGTGAAACCTTGCAGGGATTTGATTTGATCACTTTTCTTCACACTGAAAAAAAGCAATAACAGTTTTTTAACTTCTTGAAACTACTAGACTTCTTCCTCAAGAAGCATTACATAAGACTTTTGTGCAAAATGAAAAAAAAAAAAACTATGTTAGTGAGGAATTAGAAAAATGATGCTAAATATGGTATGCCCGGCTGCAAGTTGCCCTGCAAAGCCAATAAGTCTTTTTGTACATGTATGCATGTACTTTTACTGACAACACACTACTCGATAAGATTAGATAGACTTAATGTATTGTTTAAACACCAAAAGGAAATTCCTTGCAATTCCTTGTCACATCAATAGCTGCATATAGGGGATAACATACGTATCTTGTGTTAAACAATCCAATTATGTTTTAACTTTTTTAGCTAGGCAGGGGTTGGTAGCCAGGGTTCGATTCCCTGCTTGGGTAAGACCCACCACATTATACAGATAAGAATCCCTGGGCAAGCCTCCTAACACTACATTCGAAAAACTGGTTTTGGCTAGTTGTATAGCATACTTTCTTAAAGTAGCTCAACTAAATATTTCTTTTAGGTCTGAAAACAGAATGTCACCAATAAACCAGAAAACAGCTTTCTGGGATTTTTATATCAGAAAATTACCTGAGCGTTTAATTTTGGCCAAAAGACTTAGGTCATGCTTCATAAGAACATTTCAAAAATCGATGACCACTTTCAAATCAATGTAATTTCACACCCCTGATACACCCTTATGGAGGTAAACACTCATACACACACATACACAAGCAAACGCCAAGCTCCCAAATGTTTTGAGCATTTCTTCATTGTTTAATTTACAATGATCGGAGGAGTACTGTGCTCTCAGACAGGGAGCCATGTGGAAGGTTTTTGAGGGAAGCTTTGGAGCTTTGAGGCATGAGCAGGAACAAACCCAGGCCAACTCTGACTGCAGTCATGGGAGCCAGCAATGAATCATGTGAAAGGTCCTCCACCCCAGGCCAGTATTTAACATCAGCTCAGAGGGCCACACCTCTCATATTCTTCACATTATAATTGGTCAACACTTTGTTCTATAATACCAAAATTACCAGCACCACCATCATTACCTGATCGGCATTACACCACACACTTACAAGACTGTCCTTTACATTGCATTGGATATGGAAATATGCAAAAAAGATTTGGTTGTCCCCTAGATATAATCTTTTGAATCCGCCAATGTATCAGAATTACCACCTTCATCATCATACATACCTGAACACTGAAGTGTCATGAGACTGTTATGTTTCGCAATTGAGAATTTTGGTTGGACTATTCTCCTGAACCATTGTCTTCATCAGAACCTTCATCACCATCATCTTTACAAATTAGCTTGCCCCCCACCCCCAGTGTTTGATAATCTGATAGATAAAAATAAAGGAAAATACGGAATACGGGAGATGGAGCATTTGCTGTGGCAGTCCCCTAGTATCCTTTGTAGGCCAGGGTCGACAGAACAGGGTTGGGGTTTAGGGCACCTGGGATGCTGGCCTTTAACACAGTGCCTGCAGTATTGGACTGCTCTCACAGCTCAGTGTCGGCCGTCTTGGTGGCGGAGTGACCATTGGTAGCTGCAGGGGGATTCTGGGTCTTCACAGCTTCAGGGGACTCTCCATTCAGGCTGGGCTTTTCCTGAGGCTCTGGGGGGTTCAGAGGGGCCACAGATAACAAAGTGTTGCCCTGGTTCTCTTCATCAGCCATCACAGACTCCTCAGCCTAGAGAAATACGCATTAAAAAAAACACTTGGTAAGTTCAACATTCGCTCCTTCCAATGTGTCTATCACAAGCGATTACATTTTGGAGCAAGAGCACCTTTCAAACCAGTTCAGCATCTCTAAATCTTTTATACTGACTATACTTATTTATACTGATTATTTGTCAGCTGTAAACCAGTTCAAGTTTCGTTGAAAGTGTAGGTTCTGGAAGTTTGGACCCCAAACATTGGAACACCATTGCTGTTCATCAGTGTGTCTGTTTTCCATCAAAAGCAGTTGAAAACCTTTGAATCTCTTCTAGCTTGCTTTTGTAATAACACAAATGGTGCAGTGACTGTTCAGTGGCTCTGCATTTAATTAATTTTATTTATTTATTTAATTGTATTGTGGTCTTTTTTATTGTATTGTGGGGATTTTACCTGTTTTGCTTATTATTATTATTATTTCTCTGATATTATATAAGTTTCTCTATATCTCTTTGTACACGTATTGCTATTGTCATGACAAGCAGTCTAAACCTTTTGATGTTTGTTACTAGAAACACAACTGACTGGTCAGTTTGGCTGTTGCTGTGGTGTAGCAAGTTGTCACATTTATGCCATCTGAAAAATTGTGTTGTTTGTAGAGTGTTTTTAATATAGTCCTGCTGGTCTTTTTTTCTGTAAATATACTGGAAAGCAATTACTTTTCTGCCTCTAGATTACATAGCATCGTTAAATACTCATACACTGTTATACTGTTAAACATCTAGGAAAAACATGCTTTATATTTTTGTTTTTGACATGTTTTTGTCATTTCTTAATAAGGAAACAAAATTAAGGAAACAAAATTAAAGAAGTAGAAAGTGCAGACTGTGTTACATAAAATGAATTATGCAATTATGCATCTATGTTTCAATATTACAACACAATGACAGAAATAGATCTCTAAGGGTTAATCTGAAGCAAACAGTGCTATTCATTTTTGGTACTTGTTTATAATGCCACATGGCTCTATTTATCAATACAGATGGAGCTCCACAGTTGGCAGCCAAAGTTAAGGGCTTTGCAGCTTTTTTTTTTTTTTCAGAACTTCATCGCTTGACGTCAAAGAGAGAAAAAACAGCTGCACTGATTTGGCATTGACATGAAAAGAAGAATATTTCACTCTTCTAATGCTCAAGGTCTGAAAGTTAGATAGGGGTGTGTGTGTTGCACGAACACTTCTGATATGGAGCCAGTTACTCCCCACTTAATCACAAGCCTGGCAACAATTCTCCAGCACACACATCATTGGGTCGCCCTTCAGGTCTGCACCGAATATAATAGTACACACATCCGCTGATGCTTTGCAAATAATTTTGGAATAGGGATTTGACAGAGAACCCTTGGTGGGGCAGGCTGAAGTTTTATGGTAGGAACCACCTGCTGACTTAGCAACAGTAAATAATCTAAAGCATTGGTCACCAACTCTGCTCCAGGAGATCTATTTTTCAGCTCTAGTTCAAATTTAACACACCTCGTCCAACTAATTAAGTAGACAGATGCTCTCAGTATGAGGATTCAGAACTCTCCAGGAGAACATCTATAGGCAGCTCCATGGACTTCTACTGGCATGGAATTAAAAACCTGTTATAACTATTTAATTATTCCATTAGCATAAAACATTAACTCACCTTGTCTTAATCTCAACCCGACACCTACACTTTAACCCTAACACTGGTCCTAAGTCTAGCCCTACTCAGATTACTGCCATCACAATAAGGATCATTTCCTCTAGTGGCTCTATGGGATTTGCTGTACTGTGTCTGCTTATAATGCCAATCATTTATTTTCCTATTGAATTTAATCAAAATATCAATAGGAAAAGTAATGAGCTAATAGTCACTGTCAGAACAAAACTTTACAGAACAAAATATTATATTGCCAACTTTAAAAGAGAAGGATGAGAAGCAATTTGGAACTGTCAATGTAAGTTAAGTAACAAGATATTATTTAAAGTTTTTTTGGACGATTTCTGTTGGATTGTTCATCATCAAATATAACGGCAGCAGTATGAAACTAATATGTATGGAAGGACAAACAAACACAGTCCAACACATTTTATATTTTGCTTAGGAATTTTACATTTTAAATAGTAATTAAATAAACTTCAAAGCATTTAAGCAAATTTTAATACAACCTGCACATCCCTGCAACAAAATATGGAGTTTGTATCCAGCATTTATCGTCTATGAACAGTTTAGGGGAAAGTGTCGGAGATATAGTGTAATGTAAATAAATGTAATAGTAGATATTTCGTGTATCTTTACTTTGTATTTCCATTTTGGATGACTTTTTACTTTAACATAACATTTCAAAGTCAAATATCTTACTTTTCACTCCACTACATCATGCAAAATTTGTTGTTCCTTTCAGCTTATGTGTGCGTAAAAACAAGTCAAAACGAAACAAGCTTATTCATGGATTCTTAGCTTCCATTTCAGGCCTGGCCTGTGTCTTTTTCTGAATTTATACAAACACTATTTACTTTTATAGTAAACTTGTTTTGGCTAAGTTATGTTTATGAACAGAGACCTACAGATGCAATATAGTAAAGGAATCTCATATGCGAACCTGTTTAAAGCAAGTTCTTATTAAACTTAAACTTGTAACTAAGTTGCAAATAAATCTTAAACCAAAACTTTGCTTGTTTGAAAAAAGTTATTTTATATTTCTAGCTAATGGTAATTGTTTGCCTTCAGTGTTTGTGTTTATGATCATTTGTATAGACATCAGTGTCAGACTAATTAATGACCTTCTATTAAAAGATTTGTGGACCAAGAGTGACACTAGAGTCTAGAGTTCACCTAAAATGAGTTTATTAAAAGTCTTGTTCCAGAAATGATAATAGGACGTTAGAGCCATAATAAATCATGCTACTTTTACTTTCCATAGTTAGTTACATTTAAAGGTAAATACTTTAGTACTTTTTTCAAGTGGAGGTCTAATGGGAGGAACGTCTACTTTTACTGGAGTAATATTGGAGTAATATTCCTACTTTAACTCAACTACATGGTTTGTGTACTTTGTCCACCACTGCGGAGATGGAAGCTTTATAACTTTCCCCGCAGGTGGGGATAACTGTAAAGCACCAAGCAGCTAGTTAACAGTCACGAAAATGTCTGGTAAATCAATGCAAACACAAATATTTCAGTACAGTTCTATAAGGCTTGGACCAGATGAGCGTTCCAACCTGAACACAAAAGTCATTAAAGAAAGCATAATAAAGAATAGAGAAACGAGGCTGGTAAGTGATGGCAGTTTGCAAGTTTGGTCAGTGCCTTTAACATGTAGTGGTAGTATGATGGGAGAGTGAATGTGGGAAGGGAGAGAACTCTGGTTGAAGTTCTGGGCGGCTTCTACTTGGAAAGAGAAGGTTGGACCCCCACCAAGATGTGAAAATGTGAATTTATAGAGTGTTACAATGGAAAGAGGAGGCGTTTCAAGTCAAGCAGTTTATATTTTCATTCCTCAGTGTAACTTGTATACATTGGAATAAAATGTCCTTCAGGCCCCGTGGTGCAACACACAACAGCAGGACATTAAACAGGGCTACACAGAGCGCAGATACGTGGCAGTATGAAATGAGAAATGAGTGTAGAATATGCAATAAATACACCAGACAACAAATATACAGAACAATAAATATGCAAGACAATGACTTCACTAAATAACTAAATAACTTCACTGTATATGGAGATATGGACTTATTGTTTACTTTTGTGAGGCTTAGATGTAACACTGTGTTAAAACTAGCTATGCCACGTGGAGGCTGTCCCTTGGTCCGGCTTGCTCTCACTATAAATTCAAAACAGTGCTATGTTATTAAAATATTATTGGTGTGAATTCAGTGACTTTTATATATAAATCAGTAATTAAAAAAAAAACTATGATGAAAAAAAAGCTACTTTTATGGTTTAAACACTCGTCAAGGTGAAACCTGAGAAATAGCTGTTAGATTTGCATGACTATTTGCATATGTCACTGTTACTGGAATACAAGAAAGTGGCCAAAAGGGCATTCTACCTGAATCTGTTTAACCAAATAAATAGTCCATGTTACATGCTCTCCATACATTTTGTAATCATACCGAAGTGTCCTTGCAGGTCAATGTACCACACTTGACATACATCTAATTATGTCATTAGACTGAAGACAATATTATGTATGTATATTCTCTCACCAGTTTCATGCCCTTGGCATTGGAGCGTCGGTTCTTCCACACATATCCTCCTATCATCCCAGCAGCAAAGAGTAAGCCAGTCACCAGCAGGGACACAAACACAGCAGGTGACTGTTTCTTTTGGTCAGCTGAGGTTCCTACCACTCCCAGCTGCACACAAGAGAGACAAGCAATATGTTTCAGCTGTGGATCTGACTTCATTGTATCATGAGAAATCCAGTACATCAAGAAACGTTAGTGATGGTTCTGCTGCTGCTTCCTCACAAACTTGCACTTCACCCTATTATTCCGTTCATAATTAAGGCAATACAATTTCCAATTTGGCTTTAAACTAAAGAGATCAGGGGAAAGCTGGATTCGTGTACATAGAGAAAGCCTACACCCTTAGCGAAAAGGATTCTGTATAATTCCAAAAAAAAGGGTTTATTATTTGTACAAATAGCAGGAGGCTCCTTGGTACTACATAGAATGTTTTTGTAAAAGAACCATATACAAGGTAATTTTGCAGGAGAAGGCAAAATGATGCATTCATCATGGTGAAGAGCAGGTGCTGTGTTTAAATATTGCAGAAAAATAAAACAAGAGATACAGGTCTTGTTTTGGACAATATAAGGAACATTTAACTTGGCAAAAATGTTCATGCATGCAAATGCTTTTTCACATTTTCATCATTCTGAATGCATAATTTTACCAAATTAGTTCTAAGTCTTAAAACAAACTTCTTAACCCATTTCTGGCTTTTAACTGACTTGGACTTTCTTTTCGAGTAAAATACTTTTGCTTTGTGTGAGCCTATACCTTAATAGTGTTTATTTTATTTAAAGAAATACTGAACAATCCATTTTGTCACTAGCAAAACAATCATAACATGTTCAGTTGTGACAAGTTTGCAGATTTTCATGCTTCCGGGTTTCCCCGACGCCACCTATCTCCCAGAGTGCATCACCCTATGACGTCACCCCCACATGTTCCCAGTCGTCCAATCATACCTCACTCCCACGCCCCGCCTCTCCAGAATACTGATTGATCTCACCTGTGGCTCTTTCCACAGGCTGCATTTAAACACCACACACACACACTTGCTCCTCGTGAAGTTTTGCCAATCTTGTTTGCACTACTGAGCGTTCTATATTCTACTCATTTCTGCTCTGGCCTTGACTCCCTCTTTGTCTTTGACTACTTCTCTTGCCTTATCCCTCATTCTGGTTGCCCGTTTGCTCGCCTCTCTGGTCTTCAACCTCCTTCTGTTCTCCTGACTCCTCTCTTTGTTTGCCCCTTTCATTTTGGTTGCCTCGTGGTCTGATTCTCCTGGTTCTGACCTTTGCCTGTCTCTCCACTCTGACCTCGCATTGCCCTCCTTTATGGAATTAAAGGAAGAATATGTTTAGGTAAAAGGGCTGAGTGACTGTTGTGAGACACAACTACAGTATAACTTTTCATAATGGATCAATCAGAACGACACTGACTGTAAATATGAGTGCCAACATCATGGATAGGTTGTTAGAAATGGACAACAGTTGCGGGAGCTCTATTCCAAAACTTTGTAAATACTGCATATTTGTAAATGTAATGTCACCGAGACACAAATGCTACCCCAAACTGGAATAAAGTCAGTATTCATGAGATTTTTCATTCCGAGATTGATGAAGTTTGCTTCAAAAGCAGGGAGGTGGTTGTAAATGCACATATCAGTGCACACTCCTTTAATGTCACCAAGTTTATATCAAAGCATCTCTTCTGTTTAGAGAAAGACAGAACTGCAGGTGGGCTTTTGGCTGCATCGTGTTCTCTTTACCGATTCTTTTTAACTTCTTTTTAACTTCAAACGGCAGGCCCAAGCATAGGCCCACGTAAAACATGTGCGATGGAGAATAAATTCTGTGATGAGAAACACAGAGAGTACACTTATCTAAACACTGGGGTGTGTGTGAACGTGCGTGTGTGTGTGTGGGTGTGTGTATGTGTGCAAGTAAAAGTCTGCTGCAGAGGCTGAAGATGACTTCCAGCTGAGGAAGAGCGAACGAGGGATAGGGAGTGGTAGAAGGAGAATGGGATAAAATAGGGAGGGGAGCGTGTAACAGGCTTATGTCAGGTGGCTTGACGTCAGTAGTGGGCCCTGGGGTGGAGGAGGGTCAGTCAGGACTTCTCTCTGAGAATCCTCACCCTGGTGCCTGCGTACGTCAGGCTAGTCTGTCTTAGATTGTTTTTGATATTACACTGGAGTAATGTTGACAAGACTGCTTCAGCACACATTGGTCTTCCTCTCTCATGAGTCTGTAGTTTTGCCTGTCAGCTGCAATTAAAACACTTGCCTTTATTATAATTTGTTGAAATGCAACATTTTGTTGCATTTACATTTAGGAGTCTATTCTGTGCATATAATGTGGCAGATCTATATGTATATAGGAGAAAGACAGAGGTATATAAAATCGAACGCTGCAAAAATCATCTTAAATCTAGTCAGTATGTCTAATATTTTACAAGATAGGATTATTGTAAGAACATAAGATGCCTGTAATTCATTTACAGACATCTTTACACATTTTCAGTCATTGTGTCTACAAGCTGAGTTCCAAAAAGTTGGGACAGTAATAAACATGTAAATTAAAAAGAGACAACAAATCCTTTTTGACTTGTATACACCCAAAAACAAGACATATAATCAAGTGCATTTATGTTACATCTAGTCAACATACCTAATATTTCTCATTTTAAGAGGGTTATGAGCTTCTTATAAGAATTCATCTTATTTCAAGGCATATCTTTTAAAGATATCTACTTTTCTATAGCAATTTTTAGTCAATACAATGATTGTACTATAGTTGCAGATAACTTTGCTAGTTGTATGAAGTATGTTTGAAATCAAATTCTCTGCCAATATGGTAAGATAACTTGACTTACTAAAATAAAAAAAGTATTAGGTAAAAATTATTTAAAAAGTATTAGCTAAACACTCTGGGATCACCAATGTCATCATATACTACACCTCACATTTTCAATGGGAGACACTTCTGGACTACAGGCAGGCCAGTCTAGCACCAGTACTCTCTTACTACGAAGCTATGCTGTCTACTCATGTAGATTGTTTGGAATTATCTTGCTAAAAACAATCAGGGGAGTCCCTGAATTTTCTTGCATTCAGTATTGACTTTAAGCCAATATTTGGTAATTGGTTAATTAATATTATACTGTTCTTACAATAATAACAATGGCATATTAGATATATGAGCTAGATATAAGATGTCTGCACTTGCTTAGATGTCATTGTTGCACTGTATTCATTTGTAGCACAAAATATGTTCTAATTATAATATGATATACTCACATCTGCTTTGAGATCATCGATCCTGGTAGCCATTCTATCGACATTACCTGTAAGAAATAGACAGGTTAGAGTTCACAGATTCGAGGTCTTCAATAAAATCTCATCCATAAATAATTACATTTAAATAACCTTCAATCCCAGATCCAGTCATAATCGCTTTGCTGGAGTTATCCTCTTGGAAGATTTCAAAGGTGCAGGGTGGGCTCTTGCATAATTGTTCAATTTGTCTCTTTACTGCATCCAACGTTTCAGCCTGTGGAAGACAGAAGCAGTGTGAGATTAGATACATCTTGTATATCTTTAATACTGTATTTGTTCTGATGATTTTCAAGTGAAAATACATACACATCATTTACAGGAAACAACTACAACACTTTTTAATAAACAGTTACTGTGTACTTATTACATTTAACAAACTGGGAAAAAACAAATTGGTGTTTAAATTTCATAATACTGCATACAACACTGCAGTGACATATGCATCGTCTGTGAGGCTGTGCTTTGGAGCCCGATATTTACAGTAGCATCAGTTCAATCCCATGCAATTCAGTTCAAAATGTATTTGTATGGCACTTGTATAACAGTCTTTGTGATTATGTAGCTTAGCAGAAATCCAGGCCTAAGCTTCTATCCTGCAAGCCTAGGGTGACAGTGAGAGCAACCCAAAACCCAAACCCATGCTCCTATGCAGTATACTCCTTTTAAGTATCTGTACTGTATTAATGTTTTTATTTTTTATACTTTTTTATTTTAAGTTTAAGCTTAAGTCAACCTGCTGATGTCTTCTGAGTTTAATGTTTTATGAAATGTTATATAAATACATGTAAATATAATATAAATATGATAATAGTAAAATAGTTTAAAATCTGAAAAAAATGGGTACTGTGTTGTCTTTAAACTCTCTTCATGTACCACTGCAAGTTATATTCAAGTAATATTTTACCATAGGTGTTTAAATGGTTCATCATTGGAGCACCAGTAGCAAGAGCCTCAGTCACAAAGACTCAACTGGCTAGTGTGTAACAGAACCAGCAACTATCGGTTACATCTGACTGATAGTATAAGAAAACTGTTGTATAAGAAAGGAGTCATGTAGGTAAGCCTTTTTTAGTTTGATGGTCCACTGAAGATGCTTTGCAGATGTTTAGTGAATTTTTAAGTAACAGTCAACTAAATATCTATTAAATATACCTCAAGTTAAAGTTAAACATGCTAAAGCTAACACTAACCTTACTACAACCAAAACCTACAGATAGTCTTAAACTTAACCTGTACCCTAATGTTGTTGATAAACTGTTAATAAAGTGTCTCCTGAAAGTTGTTAAAAATGTACCTGTAGATCATCTCTATGGCACTATAAAGATTGAGCAAGCAGCTGGGTCAATTTGCTTTAGGAGGGTTTTATGGGCTACTTCCACTTATTGCATTTTGGGTAGCTAGAAAGGAAATAATATTCTCTGTTTCTATCAAACTTTTGTCTCTCACCAGCCCCCTCCCTTTGTCTTACTATTTCTGTCTCTCAATCTATAATCAGGAAAATCTGAGCCGGAGGGGTTGTATAGGAACACATGAAAACACAATGTCCGCATTCCCTGAGCTAGTTTTTGCTTGATGCGTAACACTAGTCTTTGTGACTATGGTCTGGACTTCACTAGCATGTAACACTAAAAAGCATGTTAAGCCAAAACTGTTTTGCTTCTGTTATATGTATAAATGTAATATTGAAAGTGAAATTTGTCATCAGCTTTCCATCAAAGTGAAACTTGCCATTAATTTGAAACCTTCCATTATTATTTCCATGACTTTAAGGTGTTTATGAGGAATATGTACACCCCCTCAAATGACATGTTTTGATGAGTTAAAATAAATACACTTAACTATTTTTCATTGGGCTTAACATTTTGAAAAGGAAAACAAAACATGATCTGATTGTATAACATGACATACAATGTGCTATAACTTTTGCACAGATGCACATGAAAGATGCATAAATTCTATATCATATAATAAATAAGACTAAGGTATGTTGTCTTTACTGTTATTAGTTTGAACCCTTTTTAGAGCCCTTTTCACATGGGACTATTAGTTGGCCATTTTTAGCAGCCACATTCCTGCACTGTTTCTCACTGAGTGTTTTTTTCCGTCTTGGCATGCTCCTTATGTACGGGAACAACTTTCAAGACATGTCCCAAGCAAGATGTTCCCATTTATAGGATACTTCTGACCACCCCCCTTTTCTGAAGGACTCATTCTGTTTGCTGTAGTATATCTCCAAAGAGGTTTTATTTGAGCTGAGTAATGCACTCCATCAGATTGACGGTTTGGTTGAAGGTTCCATTAGATTGCTTGAACAGACTCTTTAATCCTATAACAGCTTGTTTCTGAACCCCTTTGTCTGTAACGTGGACCCTATATGGGGTATTAATCATGTGATACAGTAGTAATAGAACTCCATTCCTCAATCCTATCCAGCAAGCAGGCGCTACATTCCATATGAAGAGCCCATGTTTATCATCTGCATGGCTGAGGGATAGGGTTGAAATGGCCAGACAAAACTTTGAACTAGCAAGGTAAAGCCTCACTTTCTAAGAATACATTGTTTGTTGCTTTGGGACTGGTTCCATTTGATATGAAGTCTAGGAGCTGCCATCTTATGGTAAGCAGTGAATTTAACCATGCTCTACCCAAAAATAGATATTCCTTCAAAACAGCTGCTGGGGCTATCCTTGGAAATCAAGACTTTTAAGGATAAACATCTAATTGATCAGAAAAGCAGAAAGTCACCAGCTTCAGCTGTTGTTGCTATCTAACTAGCTTAACATCATAGCCTACATAAATAACTACTGAGTAGCTGAACTTACAGTGCGTGAAGGAAACTGAAGGAAATATCAAAGAAAATGCACCCCTTAGTCAATATGGTAGCTTACACTATCAATAGTAATAAAGCATCACTTCTCTACCTGTAAACTGACTTATCATGGTATTTGATTTCGGTTAATTAGATTAATCAACATACAGACACAGTAGTTCACTGTTTTAGGTAACCCATTACCCATCAGTGGTGCCTGACACATAATGCTGATGTAAATGTCAACATGATGATGTTTCGATGAAAGCTATTTGGGGTAATTTGGGGGGCAGTCAAATTACACACTTATTATATCACCAGCCCTCCTCTGGTATAACTAACCCCACTAAATAGCCAACCAATGACCAACTGCTCCCTAGTGATGCTTTTTTACTTTATGATTAGATTTTTTTCATTGTTGGACTTGAGAAAGAGAGTACCAGGCTGTGCTGCAATTTTCGAGTCTCATTATTGATTCATAGTTGATGTATCCTGATCTCAGTGTTAACTCGGCTCTAGCAGCCTTGACTACAACAGTAGTACACCCTCCACAGAGTGTCCTTCCAAGTCCTCTGACTGACTTCTTTGTGGCAGTCGTTACCCAGAAGGCCACTGTAAAATGGAAGTGCCTGTTCTCTCACTGCCTGCTTACAACTGATGTGTGAAAAGATGATTTAGTGCTGTGACAAGTGGAACAGGATCTCTTCAGTCTGGCCCCATATGCTAGAACACCCCAACTGCCTTGGCCCACAAATTTATCTTTTTGTAGCTGAAGCTTCCTTCCTCAGACATGTGTACAGAGCTAGATAGAAAACAGCCTCTTGACTCCATTTACCATCCATGACCTTATATTGTCCCGTTGGTATCTAAGAGAACTCATACATTAATTTATAGTCATTTTATTATATATATAAAAAAAAAATCAGACAGCTCTGTTCTGATTGATTGTGCCTCATTTAAAAAGCATTCCACGCGGAAAAATATAACTTCAAACATATAACTTCAGCCTTAATGGGCAAAGGTAAACTGCTGTAAGCTGATTAGACAGATTGGTGGTCTGGGCTGGGCTGTACATGGACAGTATGGATTGAGGAGAGAACAATATGTTTTGACATTTTAACATGTTTACATACTATATTTAACTATTTTATTGCAAAAAAGTGAGTGAGAAAATCCAGTTGTCCATGCAAGAAATGTCCTACAGTCCTACAAGCACATTTTGAGTATATTTAAATTCTAAATAAAGTAATAACAGCGAGCCCTAGACATGAATTAAGTATTCATGTAAAAAGTACACTCAAGGTAGAGGTATTCATTTATTGTTTACGAGACCGGGGTTCAGAATTCTGTACTTTCCAGTATGAAGTGATGTCCTACTCACACAACTGGAGGGGGATGTCAGCTCAACCATCACAGCGTCTCTATCCTTCACTGCCTCCTTCTCCACACATTTCACCTTTTGAACAATTTAGAAGAAAAAGGTAAAATAACTGTCTACATAATTAACCAAATAGAAGAGCTTGCAACAGAGTTTTAGAGAATTTTTTCATCTTGCCTTACATACTCACTGACCATTTCAGGAGGCTGAGTGGTCAAATCCATGTTATTTATTACAGGGCCCGTGGAAAATGTATTGCCAAGAGAACGATGAATGTCCTCTTCTCGCACAATCTGGAAATTACTATTTCCAGTGCTTATTGATGTTATGGCCGGGGTTGTAGCTAGACTGCTTGCGTCTTTATTGGCAGTTACAGGAGTATCTGTTTGAGTTGCTTTGGTACCCTCTGGTGCATCAGTGGAGGCTGCGGTGCTAGCACCTGGGAAAAGAGAAAATCAAGTGGCAAATGACCACACAGCCGTATGCAAATGTTTAAACTCCCGTTCCACAGATTTGTATGGGAAAGTTCTTACCAGCAGAGGTTCCGGCACTTGGGAGCTCTGTGTCTGGAATTTTTGTGGTTTGTGCTGTTGCTGTTACGTTATCTTGTCCCTGGCAACCTACACATAAAGTATTGAAGATTGTTAAGAATGAGTTTTTCATTTGCACTACTGCACTACAGTGTGTACACAGATAATAGAATAAGCTACAGTTGCAGGAAACAGCCCTATGGAACCCTCCACTGCACTGATTACTAATAAAATGTGGTATGATAGTTGTCTAAGTCATAGTTATAGACAAACACAGTCTACCTAAACTAAAAACACATAAACAGTCGTACTGTTAATGTCATTACTAGGCACAATGAGAAGCATCCATAATGCAGGTTAGAAAAAAGTAGTCAGCCTTTGTTAATGACTTCTCCAAGAGCTTATTGGCAAAGCATGAGATTGAGACTGGAGGTGTGGGTTTACACGTGCCGTTTGTCCATTACAGAAAGGCAGCACACAAAACCTGCTTTCTGGCTGTTCTTCTTTTCTGGCTGTTTGAACCATGTCTTGATGCACACAACTTTCAAAAGATGTGTTCTAGAGACACATGAAGCTGTTAGAGGCTGCAAAAGCATTCCTAAAGACCTGGATGTACACCAATACAGAGTTAGAGAAACTGTCTACAAATGGAGAAAATATAGGACTGAACAAGACTGGTGTTCATTTAAGGGCATCACTAAGAAATCCACTGCTGTTCAACAAAAACCTCATCTCAAGTTTGCCTAATATCACCTTCGAAACCTTCAGTTGACAGACAAGAGAAAGGTGGAACTTTTTAGCACAAAAGCACAACGTTGTGAGGAAAAAGGACACTGCACACCAACACCAAAGCCTCATCCCAACTGTGAAGCATGGTGGAGGGTGCATCATGGTTTGGACACCTTGTGATACAAAAGTGTGTCAAAGGATTCTACAGCAGAATGTAAGTGCAGCAGTCCAGGACCGCAAGCTGAAAAGACACTGAGTGCTGCAAGAAGACAACGAGTCAAAGCACATAAGTAAAACAGCTAAAGGATGGCTGAACCTGAGTCTTGACCTTAACCCTATTGAGCTGTGGTATATCCTGAAGAAGTCAGCAATAATTCCCAGAAGTGATGACTTATTATTATTATTGTTATTATTATTATTATTATTATTATTTAATAGTTTCTTATTTCACAAAAATTGAATATCATAGATTCTAAAGCAGACATTTGCCTGCTAAGGCTACATGCCTGCAAAATATTAATCCCAGTGGAGCTTTCCCAAAGAGTTTAAAATACCACAGCGTGCTTTTGTTCCAAAGATTTCCTTACAAAACCAAACTCCCCACCTTTTCCTGTGTGGGAGATAAGGATATGAAATTGCAGGTTTTCATTACCTTAGAACTGCAATCAAAGATATAATCGAGTATATGTGCTAATTTTATAGATCCATTTGTCGCAGTTTCTTCCTGAATAATAATAAACGTCATAGCATCATTGTTGGTTATTATGTTAAATCATGACAGTTTTAAGCGATGACCTCAAGTGACCTCCCCATGATGGCTCCATAGATAAAACCATCTCAAATTCCCTTTTGCATCCCCAACCCACCAAAGAGCAGCCTATCTTTCCATTTACCACATTCCTCGTTCGCTTTGCTTCATTTACGACTTGGATGGTATAAAAAAAAAAACTTCAATAAGCTTAAAAGTATTATATTATGTGCTTTAAAGAGTATTTCTAAAAAGTTCTTTAAACTTGCAGATGTCATTAAGAGAAACAGTTTGGTAACACTTTACTGCAGGGCACTGTTTAGAAGGTTACCTGGCAACTGAAGGTTACTTCAGCTAACAAAATTGGTGTAACTGTAACCTGTATAGTGAATGGCATCTATTGGAATAAGGTAACATGTAGCCTTATGAACAGTATCCTACAGTAAAGTGTTAGCAGCAGTTCTTTCAAGAGGCATTCATTCAACGTGTGTATAGGCAACCAAACATTGTCATAAGACTTTAGACTTTTGTTAAACACAACCTTTAGTGATAGAAGCAGCTGGAGAGGAATTTGCACTATATGCAAAGCTTTTGCAAACGAGGCATCCTTCACACACATCCCTATAGTGTCCCTAGTGTGAGGGTGGGATGTTTACTCTGAGGTGGCCGAGGTGGAGAGCAAGGTTAAAAAAGCCAGCCCCATAACACCCACCACCCAAAATCCATTAGTTCCCATCCCCAAAACAATGTGGCATGTTTGCACAGGCACACCGAGTAATTAATAGCCTAAGTGTGGGGCAATGCTCCTACCACAGCCTGTACAAATAAACATCACCCTGAAAAAGTCATGACCTTTGGCTTTGCCATGCCTTTTGGTGCTCTCTTGGGTGAGATTTCCCTGCTAAAATAAGGTGATCCTCAGTCCTAACTGCATGGCCTCACTCAGGTGATCATACAACTTGAATGTAGTGAAACAGTCATGCGAAGCTAAACTTTAGGATAATCCTATTTGTTCGCATGTGACCTGACCTGTTGGCGGCAAGCAACTTCTTCACAGAAGAATGCAATGAGCAACAAGAGAAAGTGTTCCCTGAGCTTAATGCACTATAACATTTACCAGTTGTGGAATGGGTTGTTACTTTTTAAATGTTATATAGACTACCAGTCAAAAGTTTAGACACGGCTTCTTATAGAAGGTTTTCCTAATATTTAGCTTAATGTTTTGCTTTAGAATAAAAGTGAAGACATCAAACTATAAAATAGCACTCATGAAATTATGCAGTCACCCTAAAAAAACGCTAAACATTTTTTTTTTCCAATTTTGGATCAATTCCAAATTTTGGATTGTCCGTCACGATTATTGACAAAATTGGAAGGGTAACTAGAGCTTTTAAATTGTGCCGAAAAAAGAGGTAGTGTTTTTTTTTTTGTACGCAACACTATATATTTTAGAGGTGGCGATATGGCAAAAATCTAATTTTGTGATACATCAAGAGTATGTGTGGTATATCGGGATATTTATTTTTTCAGACATCACATAGTTTGGAACTCTTAAGCACTCTTAAGTGTCTTTAAGATAACCCAAAACATCAATTTAGTTTGTTGTGTCCAAGCTTTTGACTGATAGTGTACATGTATATATGTGTTTTAAAGTGTGACAAACCCATTAAAGGGCCTATATTTTGAAAATTGTAAAAAAACACACCATTAACTGTCTGGTTCATACATTCCATATATGGAAACTGTATGGAAGCTGCAAAACATTAATTAATTGTTATTGATTAAAACCAATGCATTCATATATAAACACCTATTCAGCCTGTTGTTATATGGAATGTTTCAGCTTGGACCACCCTTTGAACAAGGCCCAGTACAATTCTAACATATGCAATGCTTATTATTAACTAAGTACCAGGAAGTGACCTGTTCATGCTCCACCCACAAATGCATTCTTTCTTCTATGCAAGCTTTACACTAAGTTTTAAGTTACTAAAAGTGATCAGCTTTTATTCAGCAGCCACAGTGAAACTAATATACACATTAAAATGAGTGTTGGGCCACATATGAGCCCTTATGGTTTAGGGGATTATAATAAGCGCTACAGATCAGTTTACACCCTGAAACTTTTAATCTGATTACATATGCAGGTTCAGCGTAAATCATGTGCATTGCCTTCCTCCTACAATCTCGTTCTGAGAGCTGAGTCAGGAAGTCAGACTCTTGAGAAACAAGCTTGCTGAAGGCATCCCTGATGACATTCCGGGGTCCGGTGCGCGCTGGCGTCAAACTCATTGTCACCCAAGCTTCAGAATGCTGATGGAGACTCATGCTGGGTGGCCTGTCTCTCCCTCGTTAACACCAGAGAGAGCACCACCACACCCTGAGGAGTGAAGAAACCCCAGCTTTTTGACAGCTGAGTAGATCTGTTAGGTTCAACAGGTGACAGGTGTCTGTCCAGCAATTCATTTATAGGAAATACTATAAGGTCACTAAATTCTAGGGCTGTGAAACAACAGAAATAACTCATTATGATTAGGCACATTAGTTTGTATAGTTAAATTAATTGCATTTGTGTCGACAAAATAAGCAATGTAATAGAGTGCTTTTAGTGATTTAATGACACTACTTTCATTGTCAAATCATGCAAGCACCGAGTTGCCATAAAAAATAAAAATCAACATGGTTTCCACATTTTATCATCCCTGTCCAAAAGACAGGAGTGCTGGCATACCCCTTGTTTCAAGCTTTCCCCTTTGTTGTTACTTATGTTAGTTTGCTAGGTCCCACAGTTCTCCCCCAAACATTGCCTGTTGTACCTTGTTGAAAATATTTGCCAGTGCTACCCACGGATATTACTGAAACAGTGAGTTTTGCTTGAAACTTATCCTTAAAATGAACAAAGTAATAAACAGTGGCAGTAGATGAAACTAACTTTGGTTAGACAGCAACCACCAGAATCCCAACGCTGTAATTCCAAAGGTAAATTAAAAAGCTGACTACAGCTTTGGGGAACTATTAATGGTAAGAAGGGTCATAATAGGAAAATGGGTTATTAGAGTTCAAAAGAATTAGTGGTATTTATAATCTAGCAAGTTGATGTGTTCTTCCAGAGACATTATGAAGGAGGAGACTGGTCACTGGTTGAAATCTGAATGGGAAGTCTTATTACCCTGAACATGGTTGTTTGCAAAGTCTGTCCAGAGTTAATTAGCTTGCTGTATAATTCAGCAGAGAAAATATGTTTCTACTCCTGATATCAGTATAATCCAAAATTCTCAATGAAAATGAACTACTTATGTATTACAACAAAACAGTATTCGTAGTATCGTATCATATATGTAGGGCTGCCGGTGCCGATTACATTAGTGATTGTTTTCTTATTATTTTGTCAGTTAACCAAGTAACTGAAGGTAAAAAAATGGCCAACATAGACTTAACTAAACAGTAAACCATGCTGAAATATTTAAGACCAGGAAGCCTTTAGGAAGACAATGTGAAACCACTATCGTACATAACGACATTTGGCAGACATTCTTATCCAGTGCAACAGATGGAGGATGAATGTAACATGGTGTGGATGCCCAGGTGGTGAATAGAACCTAATCTGCTGAGAGTACAGCAGCCATATTATACACTACACTACACCAACCACAACTGTTGCAAACTTTTCAAAAATATAATTGCAGACAAATTAAGTTATGAAGTAACTAAATTTGAAAGGAGGACAATGCCTGAAACCCCTCTTCCTTCCTTCTAACGCCCTATGAATTCCCCTACTTATCTTCTATTTCCTGTTCTATATCCTGTGAAGTTTTCACAATCCGTACCACCACCCTGTCTCCTCCCTGTTTCTTGGTCCTATATTTGCCTTACCATAGTTTCTATAAAAGTGGTGTCCGGCCTTCTAGCTTCAATCAGAAACTGCCCAGAATTCCAGCCCAAGTTCTTAAGAGTTCATTCCCCTCCCTTAATCAATCTCACCTCATACTATTACCATATGTTGAAGGCACGCTCAGAAATAACAAAGTCTAGAATATATTTTAACTGATACTAGTTTAATTGATATGAGTTTAATCGAGCAATCATGACTGCCCTAGTTTAGATGTTTACCTCCCTGCCACTGGCCTCAAGAAGTTCTCAAGAAGTATGTGCTCTTTTTCTTTTCTACCTTCTGTGGTTCAGCCCTGCAGTGAAAGGTTCCTCATTTTAGAAGTTGTCATGCAGGCAGAGGTATTGTATTAGACACTGTGCGGAACAGGTCGTATACTTTAATTGGCTGGACTGGGCATAAATCCTACATCTCCTAACAGTGTTAATAAAACAGCACACTGATTCACGCAGGCCAAAACCTGACATGTTTATTGATACTATAACTTTTGGAAAGAATGCACAGCCTCACGCAAACAAGGCACTGCTTCCATTAGCTCACGTGTACAAAACTGGATGCTCAGTTGCTTAACGCTTACTGAAAGTGCCTAATACACCTAACGCGTTCTGATAAACATCCCATGGTCAGAGTTATTCTCAATATGCAGAGTTTGGTTTTAGTAGTGCTGACTGAATACTGAATACACTGTCCTAAAAGTTGTGTAAAAATGTGAAATCTTGCTGTTGTAATTTTATTTAATTCTCACAATTGTCAGCAGCTTTTTTTCACATAATTCTGCAGCTAATTTGTTTCATGAATAATTCAAGGCCCAACTTCAGAATTTTTTACTTTAAATCTTGAGCTTTTAAGTATAGAGTTGGTCACTATACCATATTTAATTAATGACATGCATAGCATTTAGCTTGTTAGCTAAATGCTATGCAATTACTTTTAAATCAGCAAAAATGCAGTGCTGGTGATTTTAAAGACTGTTTTTTTGTGGTTTGTTTGTATATACAATATAGTAAACAACTGTATTCAGAAAACTGCCTTTTCAAAATGTAACAGAGACAAAATGTAATACAGATACTTAAACCTGCATTTTGGGGATTTGGAGACTTCTTTAGTGTAAACGTGTAGCTGTATGTGGGATGTGTTTCAGACCACTTCCCGAAGATCTGATGATTGTGAACTCTTGGTGAAGGACATGTCTTCTGAGCATGCAAGTGTATTATGTTATACTGTCTCATATCTTCATCTCTACTATGTTCATCAATTCGAGACCTAAACATCAAACGAAACATTCCTTTTGAGCCTGTGCATGTGATAACATGATCTGAAAAACATTTGGGAAATTCATCCCAACATCTATGACTCACAACAAGACACACTTATTTTACATAAAGCATATTTTAGCGGATATTTGGATTTTGTAGCCTCCCAATCCTATCGAGTGTGGCATCGTAAAATGAGTCTTTTCAGTCATTGTGTCAAAAAACATCTGTTTGTGCTAATTCATAAACAAATACTTCAACTCCTCAGCTGTTTGAATATTCAGGAGTGGCTGACAGCCCTTGGCATTACCTAAGCTACTAAGGCTGTGTTGAGGTTGCCAAATGAACCTCCAGAACCCAACAGCTGGCATCTTAATGTTCTGTGGTGAATGAAATCATCTGAGATTTGGTCTCTAACCAAACCTACAGGTTTAGTGTGAACATGATGCAAATTAGCAAGTGGTTTCAAAGCTAGCTGTGCTTCACTCCTAGTTACAGTAGTCTTGCAGCTCAGTGATTCATGAACAGCCAACAATACTGTGGATTCAATTTTCACAGTTTTCCTAATATGGAAAAACAGGATCTTCACCTTCCATTCCGGTGACAAAGTTTTCACAATTCCCACCACCACCCCATCTCCTCCCTGTTCCTCAGTCTTAGATCAGTCCTACCACAGTAATGAAAAGAGGGGGCTCCGGCACTCCAGTTACAGGCAGAGGCCACACAGAACTCCTGCCCAAGTTCTCAGAGTTCTCTGGACACTAGATTACATTTGTGACTTCTATTGTTGTTCTAATTTTAAACCCTCATGTTGAATTTGATAATTATTCAGTTATTCACAAGCTCAGAGCATACCATCAGCATGTGGTAGAAAGAAGGAAGAATGACTGAGGTGGGTTTAAATTAGAACAACAATAGAAGTCACAAATGTAATCTAGTGTCCATATACCTGTGTAGCAGGCATTCATGTGAAGGGAAACTGTGCTCTGCAAGAGAGTCAGAATTCAGCACAACATCTGGTTGCTTGCAGTGTTCAGCTACACAGTAAAGGTTTCTTCATTTTTGTAGGTCAAACTGTGCTCTAAGCCACATTGACACAACCTTAACGAAAACCTAAATGCAGTTTGAACAAGAGGTTTTGAGGATTTAAAACAATTACAGAATTAGAGAAAATAATTGGGCGACTACTGACTTCTGGTGTTTGTAAGCAATTCCGTCCTAATCGCTCTAGCTTAAAACAAAAAAAGTGTATTTTGGACACTATGCATGTTATGGATCATTGACTACATTTGGAGTAAGTGAAAAATTGCCATATTTGGAGCCAAACTATTCCTTTAAGATGGTTTAAGCAAGCTTAACCGTTTGGGTCAAGAAAGCACAAAACCATCTACAGCTGCTAACTTTAATTGAACTCACTAAATGTGCTTTGTGAAAAGTCTCAGCACTCAATTTACCACCACACCCCATGCATAACTGCTTATATCTAAGTTCCTATGTCAGGGCTGATTGAACCAAAAGATGTAAGAAGCGATAAGATGTTACATTTTTTCCCTATTTTCATAACAAAGCTTGGTTTCTATAGCAGCTGTTTGCATGATTAGGGTTTGTAGAAGGGTTATAGTGGACCTTTCAGGGCTGTGAGGCCTGAAAGCCAGAGCTGCACGATAAAGGCTCAGTGTGTCAGTTATTATTCGGTAATGTTTGAGCGAGACTAAGCCATATCTTAGTGTTGGGTCCTGCTTCTCTTCAGCAAGAGGGCTCTTGGTGAGAGTGTGGGCAGAGCAAAGAGGGATCTGTGTACACAGGGCCAAAACATACACCCTCTCTTTCAAACACACACACAAATACAAAATGTAAACAATGAAAAAAAACCCCTACCAGTTGATTACTTCAGAGCGCAAATAGAAAGACAGATCTGCACTGTCTGTAATAATCCTGATTCTGCTGGGGAGGTTATGTTAATCTGCCTAGACCTTATGTATTGCTTTCTAAAGCAAGCAATAACTTGGTGATGAGCACCCAGTGACCCCAAGAAGTATCTGGGCATTTGTGTCACAAGTATAATGAACAGAAGTGCACTGATACAAGTGTAAGAGAAACAGCCCTTTGAGGTTTCCACCTCTGTGCTTTACAGTACACTTAGTGCAGTCTGGTTCTGCTGTGCTAAAAAGTGTTCAACATTTTAATAACCAACCTTCATAAAGTTTACCAATCAATAAAGTGACCAAATTTTGTCTGGGGCTACGATAAGCTCCCTTGAAACAACAAAAAAACAAAACCAAAAATTACAATAAATGAAAACATTAGCTGCAGCATTGAGTTTCAGAGAACTAGCTAAGAAGCATGCATAACTAAATCCCACAAAGCTTTACAGCAGAAGATCACCAATTTTCACACCTCATTAACTCAACCTATGGGAATGTTTTCTTAAATGCCAAGTACACATGGTACACTCAGTCATAACCATTTGGGCATGATACGCCTTCTGCACTACTCCACCCTACTAAGAAGGGCAATTCCTAATCTTATTCCCTGCCTGGCTTATATGATGGTTATCCTCACCATGGAGATAACCATCTAATCATAATCCCATAACCCTGCTGTGTTCTCGGGGGTCTAACTTCAGGAATGTACTGGCAAAACCAAAACAAACAAACAACCGAGAGAGCGAAAGGAATTAAAAGGCCATGGTGAGGGAATCGCTAGGATGCCTTGTAATCAACTCTGTGTTTTACTCCGAGAAGGCCGAAAGATGTGGCATCTGGCAAAGGGAGGCGTCCCTCCACAGCCGCAGATGTGTAAGTCTCCCGGGAGCCCGTATGCTCTGTGCTACAAGCCAGGCTCCTTAGCCTGACGTCTGCAGACCGTTGGGTTTGCGCAGCTCCACCCAAAACGCCCAAGAGAGCACCTCGGCTTATATCATCTTGGCTGCGGCCCCACTCCCGACCCTAGCTCCAGATGTTCTTGCAGCAGGCCTGTGGATCATCGTGTAAGTGACCGGCAGGGGGACATAACGTCTCAAATTCCACCCTGCTGATGGGTATGCAGGGCTGAGGAATGCTGTGGAAGACCCAATGGGTCAGATGCCTCCAGGGTGGAGACATGGAGTCCACTAAACACTTCTTAACCCCTAGCTGGTGAGAGGTTAATGGAGACAGAGAATGCCTCTTTGTGTTAGAAACCATTTAGACCTTGCGTCATGCCTTCCTGCCCCACATCCCTTTGTCTTTTAAAGATGTTCAACTTAACAATAAATCTTTACATAATCTTCACATGTGCAGATGCTTCTGCTAATACTGATAAGGCAGCCGAGTCTGAAAACCTGAAAGCTGAAATTTACAAAAAGAAAAGGCATATTATTTAACTATGTTCTTTGACTGGAATACTAGCCGCTCTACGATCACTCAGCAGTGTGAGAACGTTATGTTCCAGATCAAGCAGGCCAAGCAGATCACAAACATTTGCTTAACAGATCAGCCTATGTCTCAGCTGTTTATCTCTTTTCATTTTTAAGCAAAATAAAACCAAGGTGTGGAGGGTGCAGGAATTAATCAAATTACCATGAGACAGGGAATGTTATCCACATCCTTAAATGTTCTAACAGGATGTGACAATATGTACAAGGAATACAGATACTACCTATACCCCAAGGGTGGTCCAAAAACAACCTTCTGGTAAATATTTTGCATGCAACTGCCCAGTGGATTATCGTAGAACCACCAGAACAGATTCAGTCAATTATGTGTAAGCAGTGTTTACCCTACTCAGATTCTCTGTTAGCTGTGATTTATGTTAGGGAAAATGCCAGACTTGCTACAAGCAGCCAGGTAGGAATGTGGACTCTCTGCTATGAGTTTGATGAATGACCCTGACTTTTTTCCCTGAGTTTGAGCCCATGCCCTCATAGAAATAGTTTGAAGTTGTAACTCAAACCCTTGTTTCCTAACTAGCATCCCCCTCCCTTCCACAATACGGGGATGGGCTTTCACCTCCTTAAAATACCAGCTGCCACCCTTCCCCCCTGACTATACTCCATAACATGCTGTCAGCGCCTCAACACTGTATGACTGCAGATGTCCGTGGAACAGGCCCAAGCTCTTGTTCCCCGACTTAAGTGTCCAGGCATTGCGTAACTGGATATCTAAATGTTTGATCCATTGCAAGCATAACGTACACAAACACTTTTGGAGAAAGTCACAGCAGAAGAGCAAAGAAGAGAAGGAATCATGGGACGTCAGGAAAGGGTTTTTTCCCCTTTACTACGCCACACCCACAAAAGAAAGCTGAGATTGGGGTTTGTGCCTTCCCTCCTTTTGGCTAACCGTAACAAATCCCCTGGGTTCTTTAACACTGTGGTTAAGGAGGGGGAAGGCAGCCATGAGAAAGTCCTCGTACTCGCAAAAGGCAGGAAAGGGATGCAATCTTATGTTTTCAATTAGGGAACATTAGACGGAATTGCCCCTGTGCTGTATTGCTTGCTGAACATTAATTACCCAGGGCAATTATTACAGTGTTCAAAGGGCTTTTTCTTGTTTATTTCCCAGGAAAATTAAGCTTGATGTCGCAAAGCATCTTCACTAATAAGCAGTTAAAGGCATAACACTGCTTTCAATTGCCTATCAATTACTTTGATAAGGATTATGATGAGCTGATACAAAGGGAACAATCTGTCCCTGAATGGTGGCTTTCTTGTTCCTCACTCCATAAACTGGCTGCATGTTGCGAGGTTTCACCACAGTGGCTTGATTGCTTCCATCGCTTTGGTGCTGTTAGACTGTTTTAATGAAACAAGGACTGGACGCATCCAGTCTAATGCCTTAAGAGTTTCCACTTGTAGTGGAGTTGTAAGCACCCATGGGCTAATTATACTCTAATGTTTTGACTCAAGTCTTTGGATGCACTCATTGCCAGAGTTTCTCATTCAAAATGAATGTGCAGCAAGGGGAGAAAAGCTTGCTTTCTGATAAACGCCTAACAACTGTAAAACTTCCTCACTATGCCAGCGTAGCAGGGAACCAAAGAGTTATGAGAACAGCAATAACCGAGAGAGGAGACGTGAATACAAATGGCCTTCTGTTGTTCATTAAATGTTTTTTGCAAACTAAAAGCTGACATGGACTCTTTGTTGTGTTCATGCCCTTGACATCTACAGAGGACTACAAGTTCTCTCACATGTGCACTTGATTAAGTTGTGTTGTGTTGTAGGCATGTATCAGCATCGGCAATTATGTAATATAACTCACTATAAGGCGTGGTGCTGTTTGTCTGGATGACCTTTGCTTATTTGAGAAGTTTTCAAACGCTCAACTCACGCTGCAGACTTTATCCGTCACCAGAGATCTTGCTCTCGTCCAGAGTTTATCTAATCTAACCATTTACATCTGCTTATGTGACTTAATGAGCCCAGCCTCAAGCCATTAGTTCACATGGCTTGTTACGCTATATCCTGATCTGTTGATTGCCTTGAGATCAAGTCTGCCAAAAACTGATATGTTACCTCATCACACTAAAAGTCCCACACCCTTGGATACATGATGTTAACATTAGTTTGCTAGCATGGCTTTGGTCTGCTGGAATGCTTAACTGAAGGGCATGAGAAAATGAATGGCAATCTTCAGACCATGTTTATGCTGGCTGGAGATTCGATTGTATATCCAAGACGTTTCAGATCCAAGGCAGAGAGATATAAGAGCTGCCCCTCTTCCTCATGGCATGCCTCTAATAAAGGCCCCTGCCATCTGTCTTGCTTTTATCACTGACAAGTGTCTGCCTCACAATAAGGGCATGTAGAAGATGGACACTTGCAGTCACCCTGATACTGGGTGCCTTTGTCTGGCAGAATGCTTATGAAAGTTCGCATCTGCTGTGCACTGAATGACTTGGCTGTGTTAATCAGACTAACAAAAATGTCAGTCAAGTCTGGTCTATTTTGGGCTAATGTTCTGTTCTATCAAGCTGACTGGGTGTTGGATGAAGTTTTTTGGTTCAAGACTGAGTCGTGGGTGCTCAAGGTTCCTCTGAATGTGTTCTATTTAACTGATGTTCTGGATACTTCCAGCTTCTTTAGAGTCACAGGCTATGAAGTCCTGTTGCAGCCTGGCTCTTCTCTCAGATTATTCCATTAGGACCAGTAGAACTTGTAGAGCCATTGTAAACCACTGTAAACTATACTATAGCACATTTCATGTCAGTACACTATGAATTACTTTCTAACATCTTAATGGCTTATTTACATAGAACATTTTGTAAAATTGATTGGAATTTTCCTTTAACTGAAACTGATGCAAGTATGAGCCTAGCTGAGTTAAACACATCTGCCATCAGCCTGTGTCATGCTGACTCCATTCACATTCTCCTCCCCCCCTGCTTTACTCACAGCTGGAAGCTAATGTCTCGCAAGTAGAGATGTTTGCATGGGTGGGTCACTGTCACTTCTGGACCTTATGGCCAAACAGTAGTGGATCTCTACTTGATTTGTGCCTGTTTGCATGTGAGACTTTACTCAAGCATAGTTTTTACCCTTTTGGCATTTCACCAGATAATTCAACGGTGCTGCTAATATACAGTCATATGCAGCAAATGTGATGTGCACATCCATGACATAGAATAAACTGTAATATGTATACTTGCAGTTTTACATACAGCATATAAAAAATGTATATAAAAAGAAGATATAAAAAAATTGCTTAAAAAACTTCTGCATGCCATCTCTGTCTATGCTGTCTACTCCTCTGCTTTACATCATGGTTGTAAATGTAATGTAATCTGTGATGATTGATGTTGTTCAGAATTTCTGAAAATGCATGTTCTCATTATAATGCTGGACGAATGCTGGACTCTTCATGTGTGCTAGTCAGAAGAATAATCCAGATCAAAGAACTGGCCTAAATCTTTGGTTCCTGATCAGTTGAAAAGGTGTGGTTACAACTTCTCTGTCATATTCATCCTTAATACAATGATTTTTCCATGTTTTGTTGGAAGGTGATTCCAGACTGATCACCACCAAGCAAAATCTCTCACATTAGTGCCAATTGCACATGAGTATCAACAATGTAACAGAATGGTGAGAATGGTCATATTGTGGTAGTCTGCGCTTTCAGACTAGGGCGGGGCAAGGGCTCCAAGCTGCAGCACCTCCTTGCAATTTTAATGGGTAAGCAATTGTTAGATCAATCTAAAGATTTCAGAAGGTTACAGTACTGTGTAGGGTTAGACAACTGGTGGACAATATGGTAAAAATATAATATCACAACTATAATATCACACTTCAAGGATCATAATAGCTAGTTTTTAAAATGTTTTTCATAAGTTGGACTGAGTTAAGAGTACTAGTGCCACATTTTAAAAATACTATTAAAAACTAGACCTAGATTATGCTTTCTTTGTGATAAAACATGCTGTGTTCTTTAAGTACTGATGATATTGACAATATGCTCAGGAAAGAATAAGACTACGGTAAAATGGTAACAATGACGGCTCCTACTGTAGGTTACTTTTCTGACCAAGTAGTACTCCCGAGTGCCTAAAGTGTTCAACATTTCTGAGGGCACTGTAAGGAATCTAGGCCAGATTAACATTGAATTACATGTCATGCACAAGGTCAGACATATTGTGTGCAGGTTTACAAGGGCTAACGAAGGGGGTGGCTGCATAACTCAATTTCCTTCTTACCGTGAAAATCGAATTAGTAGTCAGATTGCAACGCTGTGTATGCGCTTTGTAAGTGTCTATTTGTGCTGATGGTCTCTTAGCAATAAGACCGTTTGCCCTGTATACATTTCTAGCTCACTGCTGATTTTTCCCTTTGCTAGTGGCATGTGTGGTGGGGTGTTTCCATGGGCATAATAGTGCCAGGTCTACTTTCAAGACTACCCAGCCTAGCCACCAATTTGGGCAGAAATTGTTATACCGGGCCCTCACATGTAGAGCAGTGTCCAAGCCAGACCTCACCCTGTAATTACCAATGGCACTGTTAGCTGCCCTGCTCTCACCTTCAACAGAACTGGACAGAGGCAATTTAGAGGGAGGGAGGTAGTGGGAATTGGCCTTTTGCACCTCCAAACGTGGCTGATCCTGACATGGGCGTCACCTTCGTACCTTTTTTTAAACTCCTTGCCGAATTAACAGACATGCGGTCACTTCCCTTTGCCACAAAACATACCTCCCTCAGTTCATCGAGTGTTAATGTAAACACCCATTTCTCCTTAAATGAGCATGAACCAAACACAAGATGAATCACATCCTTTGTGGGGAAGCATGAAATGAATACAAAAAATGGGATCCGTTCAGAAGCATTGTCAGCAAGGGAGGAAAACATGAAAAAATAAAAAATGAAAACGAGAGGAAAAAAGATGTTTTAATGCTTACTGTCCTCCATCCTTTCAGTGCTCCTACTCACGCCCCCGTTTCTACTCATGTGCCTGCCCTGCTCCACCCAGTCGAAGGGGAGGATATAGTCCATAATTACACTCAACGGCAAGTTTCCACTCCATGCCAGCCCTCTTTGTTTCAGATTCCCGCTAACTTTTAACCAGCCTGCTCTGGGCAAGTGCTACAAGCTTCTGACACTCTCATCAATCAGGCCACCAAAGATCTTTAACAGCGCTATGGAAAGTTAGATACCATTTTTTCCCCTCTACCCATCTTCTTGTGCTACTTCGAGATTGCTATTCTACTCTCCACTTAAGAAAATAGCTGTTTCTTCTACTTATCTTCTTTTACAAACTGTAAGCCTTAACTCAACCTAAAAACTTAAGAGATAAAAGAAAATTGCCTTGAATTGAGACGAAAGTGCTTCAAAGCACAACACAAAAATAAAACAAATTACAAATATATCTTTTGGAATTGACTAAAATAAAAAATGCTATGTACTTACTGTGAGAGAGCAGAACACACAGCACCAAAGCCAAAGCTGTCCTTCCCCACATCTCATTCATTCTCCTCGTGGCCATCCTCCTTTGTGAGTGTGCTGCAGTAGAGTGTGTAGAGTGCTGGGTGAGGGCTGGGTGGGTTTAGGGATTTCCTGTTACTGAACGTGTACAGCGCGTTACACACAGGCAGGATAAAGCATGGTTTGTGCGCCCGTGGTTTTATACAGCCCCACCACTACCCCCTCTCTCACTCTCTCTCTCTCTCTCTCCCTCTCTCACTGTCTCCACACCCCCTTTCTCACTGGCTTGTCTAACCTCTCCCCTATTGGCAAAACTAGCTGGGCCTGCATAGAGAGAGAGAGGTGAGGAGAAGAGACACATGTGTGTACTTTTAAATAGTATATTGACTGCGAAACTGTGTTGGGTATTTGGTGTTAATGCGTAAAAATCAATTCACTACATTCTCAGTAGACTTCAAACTCATGCATCTCAAACTTAATCCCACAGGACTAATTGGTGGTCTTTTAAAAATGATGCAGATCAGTTTCATTATATTCTTCCCCCAGGCTTGGCGTCTGGGGGTCATATAGCAATGTCCCATCAGCCAACCATCATGACACGTTAAAGTCACCGTTTTGAATATGCATCTATAATGGCAAGCAGCTATCACTGGAGGGTTTGCATCCACATACTTGTCAATTTAAATCAGTAATATTTAGCCTAATAACTTGAGAGCTTGTGAATTGCCTGTTAGAAAAATCAGTAGCAACAAAAGACTCTGTTCTGTGTATGTGACTTCACAACCATCACAACTAGCTGGTAGTCTAACACACTTAGCATTCAAGCTTCATGCTAGAGGCTTCATGGTCCTCTTCACCAACAAACACTGGAGAATAATGTATAGAAAAACATTGCATTTAAATTGCAAATGTAGTATTGGTCAGAAAATTGGCAATTTCCCCAAATCATGAATGCCATGGTTCTAGTGCCAGAGCCGTGGCCTTCTCAATAGCATCCTAACCATGCATCATGCAAATGGCTTACGATTATAACAAACCATTATGGTGAAAATCAGTTCGGAAAAAAGGAAATTATGGTCAATTTAATCCTATGAGAACGTAAACATATTATCGTATCTCACGTGTATTTGTTTGTAAGTAGGAATCGGCCGCTCCAATAGACATGCAGATGTATCCTCTCAGACAGAGGAAAACAGAAAATAAGGCATGTGTGTTGCCCTTAAGAATTGTTTTCTGTTTATTGTCCCCCCAACAGTGAAATGAAATATCCACTCATCCAAACCCAACCTTTTTTCACATGCCATGGTCCTAGAGTTGGGTCTGTGACCTTCTCAATGTTGTTCCAATCTAAAGGCATCTGAAGGTGCATTTACATTTGTAGTTTGGCTGAAAATAATACATTGTTGCATTTTAGTTCTGGTTCACTTAGCATTCTGTTTAACATTGAACCAAAGGATGTAAACAAAGGTTGTGCAGAAAAAAACATTATTTGCACAACATTTGTTTATACATTATATGAGATTCATTTGAAGATTTAACTGCATTAACTGCTAACTGCACTAACAGAGTAATTGCAGCAAAATCAAACCAAACCTGCATATTTGCATCATCAGTGCACCATTCATTCATGCTAATTAGTGGTCTTTTAAAAGTGCTCTACATAGGTTTAGATCTGCTCTTTGAGAGGGTGACATGAGGGCTAGCCATGTGCATCTGCTCAACATGAAGAGCGCTCCTGATGTCTCTCTCATATTGCGTGTAAAGCTGAGCAGTTTTCCATGCTTTGGCTTAGATTTCAAAATTATCATTCATCTTTACCCCCTTTAAACTGCTTACATTTCAGTGATTAACCTCTTGAACACAAGGCCCATTATTCAGCTTTTAGTCCTAAGACTTTACATTACATAGAAAGTGAGTAAATGAAGTGTTGGCCCAGTATGGGTGAACTTTTTAAAGCATTACACAAACACAGGATGCACATATGCAAAATAAACCTCAATCAGGATGGATCTCCCCACTCTCATTTGCTTTTTTGGCCCCAACAGTGGGCAGTGATCTTTCACACGTAGCTGTGGGCGAGCCTCGGGCTGGAGAGCATCTGGAGTCATGGGCGTGAGATGTGTGCTTTGTGTTTTTTTGGGGACCGCTTGCAAAGCGGCATGTCCAGCAGCGCGGGCCAGATGGGCCAAGCGGAGCCAAGAACAGGGGTGTGGGTCTCCTCCCACAGTCCTCTATTTCTTTCTTCACTCATTTTGGGGGACAGGAGCAGTAATCCGATCTCTCTGCTGCTACTTGTTGTGAGGAGAAGTGCTCCTTTTAAGCCTTAGCCCAACACTTAAGGACAGATCAGCCAGAGAGATTCAAATACACAACAGTACATCTGTATGTATGGTAGTGCAACATATTGGCAAGAACATGATTGTCATCAAAGTGTTTTCTGAGAGGATGGCTGGTTTCCTCAAGGATAGGGGAGGGTACATGACAAAGACATTTGAGTGAGCATAACAACCTACGCAACATGATTTGTCTGTTTTGTCACTCCATAAAGAAACAAAGTGTACAACAACAACAACAACAATAATACAATTTACTATACCATACACCTTTATTTATTTATTTTTTGTTTATTTCATCTATACTTATGTAGTGTGGAACTGTGTAGCATTAAAACATGGTCTAATTTTATTTCTAAAATTAAAAAAAAAACAGTGCAAATAAATACACCTATAGGTCTGAAGCTATTCTGGACAGTTCTTATGGCATAACATGCAAAGTGCTGCAAACACATAGGAGCGGGAACCACTGACAAGATACTGTACATATAATATATACACTCATGGCAGTCACTGCTCTCACTGCACATCAGTGAAACTGGAAACTGTGTTCACTCTACAGAAATCACATGATGTTCAGGTTCATGTGAACCCGTTTGTCAACTCAATGAAAACAGTATTACTGAATTAATGAAAGTACTAAACTCGCTTAAGTACTTTGCATATCCTCCTTGCCAAGACATCACAACATGTAATTCTAAACTCTTAAAACAGATAAACAGAAGAAAATAAAGCTACTTCAGATCTAAAAAATAACTATGGTTCCTGTTCATCCTTCAGCTGGTTGAAAACTATGCTGTAATGCTATGGGTCTAAAAGGACATGAAGCTGTAAAAAAGCTGTTACTGAGAAAAGGAAATAGGTGAAAATGGGAACTACAACACCTGACAAGACTGAAACATCTGCTGTTTTGAGATTTTATTCATTTTGAAGTTCTGCCTTGTCAAACACAACAGTAAACGAAGCCAGAGTGGGTAATCAGGAGAGTCAGGGGAATTCCTGGTGTTCTGGGCCACATAAAAGCACAAGAACACTCAGACAAATTATAAATGTTACATCTTGTGTGTGTATGTAGTAAGGTAAGGGTTTAAACAACAGCCCCCACTTTAGTGGTGCTGTCCCAGTTTGCTGATGTACAGTGGACAGAGATCAGATCAAGTTGAGGTTAGCTTCTTCCCAGCTAGCAAGAAACGTTCCCAGAACCCTGGCTCACATATATTCAAAGAACGTTTCACGTTTACAATTTCAAATAATGTACCTAGCCAGCTAGCAGTGAATGTTTCCACAACTTTGGCTAACTTTACCTAAAAGTTCTAAAAAGGTTTTAAAGAAAACATTTTTAACAAATGTTCAAAGAACATTTTAAAGATGTTTACAATTTCAGGTAATGTTCCTTTAAGGTTAAATGTTAACTAAGACATAGTGTTTTAACTGCAACATTCAGAGGATGTTTTGAGAATGTTGTCAGGGCCACAGATTATGTTACATGACAAAAAGAAAAACATTCTCAGTGCAACATTTGGGAATTGTTTTATGGATGTAGCTGAGACCTGAGATTACTATTTTTAAAGAACAATTTCCTACCTTTAGAAAGAACATTCTGGGAACCAAAAGAAAACTTCCTGCTGAACATTGCATTGCATATTCTCAGATCGTTTTCAGATTAAATAAATAACTGGTTCAGGCACTAGCAAGTAAGTGTTCCACTATTTAAGGTGGAGCAGAAAATCTATTAGGATGCCTTGAGAAATTTTGAAATTCAGCATTGTGCTACTGGCTAACACAGTAGAGTTTATTCCTGTTTTCCAAATTTTCATGCATAAATTATGTGAAGATGGACAGAAAAAAAACTAGGAGATATCTAAGCAGGTGAGAAATATTGACAGGGTGTTACCCAAGTAACATTAGCATCGTTTGTGGACTATTGACTGGCATGACTTTTAAGACAAAAACTTTTGTCAGGTTTCATTTAATCACCAGAGACTAAGAAAAGAAGATGGACAGAATTTAGGAAAAGGTATGATGCACAAATGCTATGTATATGTATAGCAGGATATATACAGTCTGCATCATATAACTCCTGGTCTGAAAACTGGTCCCACTCCAGCCCTGCCAATATGCACAAACAAATACTTAACAAAATCAATATGCCATCCATTTTCAGCAAGGTGCATTTTGAGATATCTTTTCTAGTCACATGAAACACGTTGAATCATCCCTGATGCTTTCACTCTGTTAATACCGGATATAACTGAGGTCTGGCAAGAAGTCCAATAAGGAAGAAATTGGCAAACAAACGAAAACCAATGAAAGAACAGCATCTCAAATGCATGAAGAAGTGTCTTAGCATCACTTTTGCTCCCTTTGCATCTTTTGTTTCTCACTATGCTTGTTGACTCAGAACAGACGATAACAGCCATAGACCTGCACTGGGTGGGAAGGGTTTATGGAGAGAGTGCATGAGAGGGAGTTTCAGTCCAGGGTGAGTCATGTTTCCACAGAAAAGGATCATAGACACAGAATCAAAACACAGTGAAGTATTCAGACCCTTTTGGTTTTGTAATTTAGTAAACATCATTTGCATATATCCACTTCTATCCACACCAATACTGTCTTTCTGTACTGTAAGTATGGATAAAAAGTATGTATTTATAAGCTTACACAAAGTTAAACGTTTAAATAATTAAATTAAGTGGGGACACATACATAAACATACAGTGGACTCTGAGACCACTGGTGAAAATACTTCTATTTGCTTTTTTCGCTACAAATGATCAGCATTACTATGTAAGTGAAAATTCCAGAATGTTTACATGATTTTCACCATTTTAAAGTATTTGATATGTGCCCATTTTTCTTTATTAACAGCATGTGCTCAAGCAGGTAGGGGTGCCAGTAGTTTACGTGAGAGCCTCAGATGAGTAGATAAGCTCTATCTGAGAATCATCTGAACACATGTTTCAAACCATGAGATTAAAAAATGTAATCAACAGGGTCAGTTTCACAAATTCAATTTGAGTTGTGACCTAGAAAACGTGTAGAATTTCAAATATTGCATTGCAAATATTGCAATGATATTTTTGTTAGCTCATAGAACAAAAAAATAGTCAATTTGAGTGTTTAAGGTGGTAGCAACTTCAGGCTCCTGAAGATTCATAGATCGAGGTGGGGTGGTACAGTGCAGTGAATGGCTTGTTTGATATATGGGAAATGGGTCTCAAAGCAAATGTTAATGATTGGCAAAAAGGTGTGATTACATTTGAAGGCCATAGTGTAAAGGAAGTAGCTGTATGAAGGCGTACAGTCATATGGGTCTACCAAGAGTGGCCAAAATCCCAGTCTACAGGAAACTCTCCCCAGAATTGTGCCAGAAATGTGTCCGAAATGTGCATTTTATTATTTTTTTAAGTGTGGCTGAACACTGATGTCACCTACACCCAGAAACATGTCCAGTCCATGCCAAATGGAATTGCAGCTGTTATTTGTGCTCGCTCTTAGGTATGTTTCAGTCACGTGACAAATATCATATTGATATTGTAATTCTTCAAGATTCTAAACGTTTGTTGTTCATTTCCAGGTTTAAATGAAATGGTGGTCTCAGACCTTTGGACTCCACTGTATATATAAAAGTTAGGAAAAAGATTAATTCAGGCTGTACATGTCAGTACTGCATAAAACTGTTCTCATCTCTTTATAATGGCACATGGTGTCATTATAAAAGATGTTGGAAACCTTTTATACAACAGGTAGAAATCACGGTGAAGGTGTTGGAGCATCCTGAAGTTCCTAGGGACAACATTATTATTAATTGCACAGTTGGTTTGATAATATTCAAATGAACAATTACGGACATGCAAGAATTCTCTCAGACTTATGATAAGGAAGCAGCAGGAAAAAGAGTTAAGCAGAGAACAATAAGCACCCCCATTGTTTCTGACTCTCCACCGCTTGCATTGCATACATGTATTTAAACATTTCTGTTGTGGAACAATGTACTCAAAAACAGAATCCCTTGGCAATAATTCACCTTGTTGTGTTTGGAGAAAGAAGGGTTGCACATATGAAGTATGAAGCATCTTTGCATGGGGCTGTTTCTCGGCAAACAATGCTGGGGCATTACACATCATCCTAAGAAACATGAATGGAGTGATGTACCCAGAGAGAAGAGTAACAGAAGGGAAACAACTCAAGACTAGTTTTTAAAATAAAGATGAAGAAAATTTTGAAACTGCTAATCCAACAGAGGGAACCTTGTAGCACTGGAGAATTTAAGACAGTGTGCAAAGAGAAATGCAACAAATTGGACCAAACTTACTGCAGAAAACCTATTACTTCTAACTATAGATGTTGCAAAGATGTAACTGCCAACAAGGACTTTGCAACAAAAGCACTAATGTCATATGTGGTGTCTGAATAGTTTTCCCTAATCAATTTTGTTCTTAAGCATATCTTTGCTTATGCAAAAAGACCTTTGCACAAATTTAAAGGGGATGTATGTACTGGAAGTATATGAATAACAAAAAGGAAAGTGTCTAAACACTTGCTTCCGCTCATTGTATTTCCCGATACATTGTTCCCTGCACAAAAATGGATGAGTGTTAAAAAGCTATGAGTTTTGTCAGTGCCAAACAAATGAACAATGATGTTGTTCATGGTTCAGAATGAGGCGCCACATCACAGGCAAGCTTATTTTTGAAGTACATTTGAAAATGAATGTTTCGTTTATCCAAACAGCAGATGGTAATGACAGCCTTCAGCTTTGGAGAGTGTTTTACTAGAACAATGTTGTTTGTGAGAAAGAAATGGGAATTGCGCTGGCAGTCTATCATTTCTCACAGAATTATCATAATGATTGTTATTTTGTCAGTTTGTTTACATGCTGTAAATCACACACATGAAATCCACTCAATACATGCAGAAACATGCACACATACAAACACCTGGTTTACATTACCACTAGGGAAAAAAAAACATTGTTTCTCTCTGTGTCTCACTCTTTCAGTCCCATGTGGATTTAAAGTAGGGATTACCTCACAGAAAGTTAGTTCTACCTCCTTCTTTTACAATCACACCAGTAAGGACAAAACAGAACAGAAGAAGGCACAATGTAGCTTAATGTTTCCCCACTTTCGCCCCTTCTAAGTCACTTCACTGTTTTTGTACCCTCTGCTTATAATCTTGCTACTGTCACAGCCTAACTAGTGGCCTGGAGGCGTGCAACAAAAAGGCCGGAGCGCCCAAGACCCATGTGATTCCTTCTCTTTTTCAGAGAGAGAAAAAGGCTACTTTACATAAGCTGTCCCACAGCCAGCTGGCATACTCCAGAGAGAGGGTATGACCGATACATACACTGCCCAGAGCCATCATACAGCAGACATTAGCCCTGCTAAACAACAAATTCGTCTCCTGCGCTGGGTTCAGTATCACGTATTCATGAAACAGGCGCCCATAATTACCCCAGTGATCTGCATGACTGCCCTCAATCGTGTGTATGTTTTTCCCTCTGTCTTACAGAAAACTGGACTGGGTCTGATGCTGCCTCATGTACTACAGGAATTTTCCATTGTTAAGGTTTTATAAGGATATCAATTTAAGTTGTAATTGGCCTACTCATGCTCTGCAACTATCTTGTGTTGAGGTTGGACAAGCAGGGCCGAATCGTTTACCTAAGCGAAGTGTAGAATCAGTAATAAATTATTAGGAAACGTTTGCTCTAAACACTGTCAAGTTTTCAAATATAATACTTGGTTACTGAGCTGGTGTAACATTGAGCCTGAAGCAGGTTGGATGTGCAGGGTGGCTGTAAGGGCAGTCCAATAATAAGAGTCCAGACAGGCAAGTAGCACTAGGGGCAATTCTGGGAGTCGGCACACATTGGGGAGATCCACAAGCAACCCATCACCAAAGGACCAGCAGCAGCTAGAGAAGCCTTTACTTAATGAGAGGCAGCTCGGGAAGCCAGCACTAGATCAGAACAGGGAGCTGGCATTAGAGCTGCTTAAAGAACCAGCACTGGAGCAGTCTGGAGGACTGGAACAGGAGCCTTGAAAGGAACCAGCACTGGAGCCCTGTGTGGAAAAGGAACTGCAAAAGGAGCAGGAACTGGAACAGCCCACCTCGCTCTGTGAGGCCCACCCAGTCTAAGATAGGCCCTCACAGCAACAATACCACAAAGGCCATTTACATTTATGGCATTTAGCTGACGCTCTTGTCCAGAGCAACTTACAAGGTTAACTGTGTTCCAGGTAGGCCAATGGAGCGTTAGGAGTCTTGCCCAAGGACTCTTATTGGTGTAGCACAGCATAGTCACCCATACCAGGATTCGAACCCCAGTCTCCCACATGGGGTAGTGGTGTTATCCGCTGAGCTACGCCAACCACAGGCCACTTTAGCCTCCTTAGACTGGAACGACTCGTTATACTGGGCCAAACCAGCACTCACCCATAAAGTTCCTCCACAGCTCCCCATGGAAGAAGCTGGGGTATACTGGTATACTTATGGTGTGGAGTCCAGCTTGATGATGGTCAGGGGTGTGATGCCACTCGCTGTAGCCTTGGTTGGCAAAAAAGTCTTCTGTAACACTGGGGCTGAGACAGGTTGCATGTGCACAGTGGCTTTATAAAGGGCAGTCCAATAATCAGAGTCCTGGCAAGCAGGGCTCAAAAGAGAAGCAGGCAACATCAGATACACATCAAATATTAGTAAACCAGGAGGAAAAAAGCAGGGGGTCAAAAACAGAGAAAAACACAAAAAAACCACAGCTTAGACTCACGCACGAAACACAGAGACTTTGCAAAGAGACAGGGAAAACAAAGAAGTATATATATGCGAATATTAAATGAGTCCTAGAATCAGCTGCAGGTGTGAGCATCAGAGGAGAGTGGGCAGAGCCAGGGATAGTCCAAATGGAGTCTCCCCAGAGAGAGAGAGAGAGAGAAATAGCTAAATGGTAAAAATGTTTTTCTGTGGCTTATTGAGTTGGTTATAAATTGTGATGTTACCAATGGTGGCCTGCAGGGGGTTTAACCTGTTTCACAGCACAAGACAAATTACATTTCACCCTTGCCATTTTTCAAACTTCAGTTTTCCTTTAAGCAGTCCAAAACCTTGTTGCCTTGCCTACAAGTGAGAAGGCCCAGGCCCAAGAACTCTTACTGATTTGGTGTAGGTTGCTAACCCAAATACGGAATCGAACCGCAGACTACTGCATAGGTGTAGACTGGGGTTCTGAGGTGTTACCCACTACACCAATTTATTTCTTATTTAGTTCTTATTGACCTTTTTGACCTTATAGATTTTTTCATCAGCCCGGGGGGAAAAAAATGGGTCCAACTGTAGATGGTAGGTAATTCTTAATTTTATAATTTTTAATTGAAACATTTCTTTTCACATTTTACATTGCAAAATATTTATAAATAAACAACACCCAAACACATGAGCCTATCTAACTATATTGCAAAGTCTTTGTAACCATACAGCAAAGTGAAGCCAGCATGACTCCCCTGACTGCAGTCAGGAAGAGGAGGGTTGCTAGTTTACTTGCAGCTGCTTTACCACTAAGCTCTTGCACATCTGTCTGATGTTCATAATTCACGATGACACATTAGAACAGGCTACAGGGATCCCTTCTGCTGCTACTACATCGCACATGCCACTTGTAGCAGGGGACAGTATAGCGAGCTAAAGCAGCTTGAGAGAGCAAAGTTAATCCGTGAACCTGTGTCTTTCTCAGGTGAAGCCTTGCTCAGCATAGTTCTTGGTCATTCTTCAGCACACATATTTGCAGCACTCTGCATATGTGCTTATTTAGTGGCAATTAGAAACCTCCCCATTATTCAGTCATAATATAAGACTTTAATATATTAAACAAAAGTGAATAATGAACAGCAAATGCTACATTGCTTTAAATCTTTAATGGGCTGCTCTAAGGGACCACACACAAAGTACTTGAACTGCGTAGGTCCATTCATGGACATATTATTCTCTGTAATGGTACAGTTGCTTCATAATTTGGTGCATATGATTTCCAAACAGTAACACAACCCTCCTTTTATCAGCTGTTCAAACTAGAAGTGGTTGTATAGGCATCCAAAGAAGAAGCATTTGGTATGCCAAAGCATTGTGTGTTTTAATAATGCCATATACTTTTACAGTGACTTGTACACTTTGACTTATGCACATACACTTTGTGTATGACTTGACCTGACTTGTTATAATATGCATTATAGACGTGCAGAAATTCAGGTTGCTAAAAACGACAATTCTCTTTTGACTAGTAAGAATAATATTATTGATAACTAAATGTAGAATTATAACAAGTGAAAATGCAGTTTTGACTACTCCTATATAACTTTGTATATGTAAGATATGTAATTACATTAGACAGAATAATAAATAAAACTAAAATATCTAAAATTAAGACTATTAATAGCTATACAGATATCTTCCATAACATTATTAAGATTTAAAATGCAGTTTGAGAGATCTACATTTCTAATTCTTACCAGTCAAAATGATCTCTCCTGTAGTTTAATTAACACATGAATAATTATAATATTGCATTTCATACATATTTTGGAAAGCTACACTAGATGGAAAAGGAGGGTATGTTTGCAGCAAATCAGTGCAGCACTTACGATGGAAGGCAGTGGACAGGAACAAAGGGTGACGTGTATATCTTTATCTTTATCAACCATCTTTTAATAAAAAAAAAAATCAATCAATAGTCAACCAGATGCAGTGCATTGGCATGTATACAATTTTGCAAACCAGGAAAAAACATTATAATATCAAATATTTTAAATACGTAAAAATATACATTTTATAATATAAGAAAACTTAAATATAAATGGCACTAGTTAAAAGCAAAGTGCAGATATATCTATAATTCACACTCTTTACTAGTCCTGTAGTTTGAGCAGTAATATTAATATTTTGTTACAATAGCGCCCCCTGTCGGACACAGGTCGTAACGGCGGTTTTTCTGCTTCAGTCATTAAAAAAGCGCTCAGCAGGGGGCGCTGTGCTGTTACAGTTCAGCGCTTCGTCACCTCTTTACTGTAATGAGCACTTTGTGTAGTTGTGCTGTTGAAAATGAGAGATTTTAAGACATAAAATGATTTTACCAGGTGCAAAATCTGCCGCTGTGTCATCACGATAATACTGAGACAGGCTTCATCACCACCACAACCCAGAAGGATAAGAATCTTAGACTATGAATGAATATATTAATGTTTTTTTTAAATAAATCCAACTAGAAGAGAATCCAGACTCACATGGCTTTATACTGCCACAGTTTATATGACATGAACTGAATGTGCTTCATCCTCTAGATGCAACATACCCAACTTTTATTGCTGTGATAACCCATCTATCAATATTAGGTCTTTGTTACACCACTCAGAAATAAAAATACATTTAAATACAGCAGTAAAAACTGAAATATACAGAGTCTGATCGAACTGTTGTGCATCTGGAAATGATCTGCCACCCAAATAATACCTGCTCTGTGGTGGTTGTGTAGGTGGAGCTGACTACTGAAGAACAAGGTGTGTTTATGTGTAAATAAATATATTAAATATTTTTGTCTATGTGCACATCCTGCAGTGTGATCTTATGTGGGTTGGTAAGCCCTCTGGCGGGCTGATTGGTTTTCCCTTTTTCAGAGCATAGGGACCCCCATCTTTTGACGATATCTGGGAGTACACATGTACAGCATCCTGGAGAGACAGCTGGGGTTAATCAGCTTCTATCCGTTTTCACTTTACTTTTGCATGGTGGTCACCGCTGAGCCACAGAGGCCTTTGGGGTCCACAGGTCTGCCCAGCAACTGTGTGGAATTTTGGGTATATTATAAGTGGGATGCCACGATGGGCTCCACAGAGGGCACGTGTGAAAAAAACACTGCTGTCTGCATCAACCAGTGCAGTGCTGACCCTCCCTGATTGGGTTTACTGTAAGAACAAAAATCATTGCTCCATGAGTGTGTGGCTTCTTTTAGGGCCGAAAAGTGGTGGAGAGGAATGGGATAGTGATATGCTGAAACACATGCCTGAAAGTTAACCAGTAAACTTACGACATGGGTGGAGTGGGAGGATCAAGTCAGACATTGTTCTGTAGTCGTATATGTGTGCTTCTTTGGTCAATAAAAATAGAAGTGATTCTTTCTCTTCCACTATTTGTTTTTCACGTTTTTCAGCAAAAATGCAATGACAAAAAAAAACACAGTGGTAAAAGAGAGGTGATGGATGTTCAAGGCTCATCACTTTACAGCAAGTGGCACATGTCTTAGTGATATACTTATTGTGTAGTCATCCAACTGTGGTAAGGAAAAGTAAATGTGTCTCTGAAGTACTTGGCTAAAATTCATTTCAGTTACATACAGCCATACGCTATAGGGGGTGTTTGTGGATCTAGCTATCACTCAGTCATTATTATACAAACCTGTTCATGTTAAATTTTGCTTACCTGGCTGAAGTAAGTATGACTGTGGATTAGACCCACAGTGTAGGTCAATATGGATATGGATTAGACACAGAAGAGTGCAGATCAGTATGGTTGTGGATTAGACAGAGAGATATGTAGTCAGTATGGTCGTGGATTAGACGCGTAGAGGAGTGCAGGTCAGTATGGTTGTGGATTAGGCACATGGAGGACAGCAGGTCAGTATGGTTGTAGAAAAGACACATAGAGGTGCGGGGGTCACTATGGCTATGGGTATATCAAAGATAAACATGTATCTCCATTATTGTCAGTTTTTACTTTTATGCGTCATTTGACCTTGGTAGCTGCCGTTTACATTGTATGAAAATGATGAATGGACCTACAGAAACAAAACAGCTTGTTCCATTGACTGACTTTTTACCCTCTCCTGTGAAGTTTTAATTTTGATGACACTTGTTTTTCTTTGAAGGGCAACAATACATAACGATTGTAAACCTTAGTGGATACAAATATTGTTCTAAAAACTGAAGTTCTAATTGAAAATTGAAGTTTTAAGTTACTATGTATTAATCAGTCAGATTGAATCTACCAGTTATAATCAATATGGTGCTTTAATACATTCTGACACATTTTAGTCATGAAAGGTCATTTTCAGTCAGGTGGTAATCAGATCTCTGCTTTGTATCCAGTCAATAAACTCAAAGAATAAGATGTGTGATAAACTTAATAAACTCAAACTTCATGCCATGGCTTTTTTAAACATTAAGTCTGTTTACCTGAATATATGAACATATACATATATGAATATATGAATATATACATCATCTAGGAGATGAGATTTGTTGAAGGTAGATGGTTTCGGCATCACTCCAGTAACATTTTGTTGCCATCTCGCAGGTGCAGTGTTAAACACTGCTTACTACTTTTAGATGTTAAAATGTGGAGACATACAGGTGTAAAGGTTCTACAGGGTGAGTCAAAAGACTCAGAACACTCTTTTATTTCAGAAGTGAAAGGGAAAATGACATATTGGAATACCCCAGCAAGTAATGGGTGAGGGGGCTTATCTTTTAGGCTATGTCTGGAACATGGCCGCCATCTTAAAAGCCGCAATATTGGATCTAGGGACTTTTCGTTGTCTTTGGACAACCACTACGTGGCTTGTCGTGTACAGTCCTGGTTTCTCGGAATATGGCTATAAGGAATGCAACAGCTCTGCGGCTATGATACGGCAGCTGCGTTCCCTGGACATCAGAATCACCTCAGCCCTCGCTTCTTTCTCCGATTTTATCTTCAGCTGAGGTATATTACAAGGAAAGATGTAAAAGAATGTGCTTAACAATAACAAAAGACAAAAAAACAAAAACAAAAGTACTATTTTTTACGCTAAGCTTTTTACTTTGACGCTTGTTTCCCATTACTGCCACTGTAAAAACAGTCTGTAAGCGTTTCTACAAATAACTGTTTCACATCAAGTCACTCATGATTCTGTTCACATTTCAGACAAAAGGAAAGGAAACTGGTGAAATTGTCCTTTAACGTCCATTGCTGCTGATTTTCTTGCAAACGGTTTCCATGGGGGAAAAAAATCATTATTTTTCATGACAGTTTCAAATATTTGCCAAAAAAAAGATTACGTTAAGTGAATCCTGATAGCTCAAATGACAGGTAACTATAGAACTACTGTTGAGCCAGTATGGAAATCAAGCTGTGAGGTAACTTTAACCAACCTTAAAACACAGAAGCCAACTTTAGGACATTAATTGGATGACATTCACAGACAGAAAGTGTTGAATGATCGATTTTGCTCAAAGTAATACTTTCATAAAGATCTACTTCACTGTTTATGTTAGCTACGTAGCTAGCCAGCTTGTTGTGCGACTGTCATTGTACGCCTATTTATCGGCAATAACAAATTATTATATAAACACTAGTATAATATTATCATTATGTTTATTTGATTTAATTCTGTGGCTAAATGAAGGAATCTATCATCCTTTATTTGAAAATTAATTGCACTGTTTTGAACTGATACAGGATGCACTTTGTTTTGTTTTTTTGAGAACCAGTACAGTGGAAATGTATGGGAGAGACGTATTGAGTCTGAGTTTGATTACTAAGAGTATAAAGCAGGAGAGAGTCTGAGTTTGAGTAGTGAGAGTATACAGCAGGAGAGAGTCTGAGTTTGAGTAGTGAGAGTATACAGCAGGAGATAGTGTGAGTTTGAGTAGTGAGAGTATACAGCAGGAGAGAGACTGAGTTTGAGTAGTGAGAGTATACAGCAGGAGAGAGACTGAGTTTGAGCAGTGAGAGTATACAGCAGGAGAGAGACTGAGTTTGAGTAGTGAGAGTATACAGCAGGAGAGAGACTGAGTTTGAGCAGTGAGAGTATACAGTGGGAGAGAGACTGAGTTTGAGTAGTGAGAGTATACAGCAGGAGAGAGTCTGAGTTTGAGTAGTGAGAGTATACAGCAGGAGATAGTGTGAGTTTGAGCAGTGAGAGTATACAGCAGGAGATAGTGTGAGTTTGAGCAGTGAGAGTATACAGCAGGAGAGAGTCTGAGTTTGAGCAGTGAGAGTATACAGCAGGAGAGAGACTGAGTTTGAGCAGGGAGAGTATACAGCAGGAGAGAGACTGAGTTTGAGTAATGAGAGTATACAGCAGGAGAGAGACTGAGTTCGAGTAGTGAGAGTATACAGCAGGAGAGAGACTGAGTTTGAGTAGTGAGAGTATACAGCAGGAGAGAGAGTATATAATCTAAATAAGGCTGTAAAGTGCAGTAATAACCCATATTAGCTTAAATATTAATAAGTAACACCACTAAAATCCAGCACACACAAGCTGGAGTTCTGCTCCGGCTATTTCACTAGCCACACAAGGCACCTTATTTAGGCAAATAAACTGACCAAATTACACACGGAGCTGCATTTTGTGGCTGCTGTACTAATTATAGTTGAACGTTTCGTTATATTAATTGTTTGGCTAATTTATTTCACTAATAAAAGTCATGCCTATAAACATGCAGTCTGATTGTCTGTCATTTCTCTTTTTCGCCACCAGATGGCAGTACATCTTACATTCCGTTTCTGTGTTCTGTGTTTGATCCACTCTTATCAGCACAACACGCACTGCCACACCACCAGCACGTCAGGCTCGTCACAGTCTTGTAAATCTGAGCTTAACAAAGTAATGTATTAATAAACACATGAGGAGGAGGAGAAGACAAAGAAACTGAAAGGAGAATGACAGGGCTGGAAGGGCAGATCTGACTGAGGTTAGTGATCAAGAAGAAATCTAGCAAGACCTGTTTAAGCTTTCTTTTGAAATGAATACTGACTTCAGTCAAACTTCAGTAAGAAGCATGAAACTCGCCTATCTTATTAAACCTGCCTACAGAGTAAAAATCAGACTCTTTCTGACCGCACCAACTGAGACTAGAATGATCGATAATCTGTGTATTTGAATAATATATTTAGGAGCTGCAGACAGGAGGAGATGACGTTGATTGACTCTAATATCTTGATCTGCTGGAAGTGGAGCAATATGGTGTTTAAGGCATTCTACTTTTGTACTTAATGCAGACTACAGGGAGACAGATCTACTGTGTGCCCGTTTGATCAAACAGACATCTTGTTTTACATGTTATAATCTAAATGGCTATGATGAACATTTTGGGGTTATTTAAAAATTATCCTGGTCCATACCCCCAGACCCCTTAGTACAGACATAGCCCCCCTATCCATGAAACTCACTGAGGCGCTCAGAGCGCTGTGGAAGACTTTTTGAAGAAACCTATATACCAGGGAAAGGGGGGTGGCGGGAGGGGGGGGGTTACTTTTTGAGGTATACATAACTGAATGTAATGTCTCACATAGGAAAACTTCATAAAATTAATGCACATGAATTAATTACTTCTTTGTTTAAACTGATACAGACTGTGGAAAATGACAAAATGTATTAAAGTTTCATATTTATTTTTTACTGTTAATTAGATTCATAGTGTGATCACTCCATCACTATCCTTAGTGTCTTCCCCATAATGTCTGCTTAATGGGAAAGTTAATCCGCATTTCTTTATTTATGAAACAGGAGACAGGAAGTAGAGAAACATCAGCCTTAATGGGGAGCTCAGTGATTCTGACTGATGAGCAAGTAGTGACTCTTAATCAGTTAACACTCATCTATAGTCCTATTTGAGTCCTGTTTGAGGGGTTTGTGTTGAGGCAGGGAATACACTAAAATGTGCAGGGCAGGGTGCCTCTAGGAACGGGGTGGAGAAACACTGATCTAATACACAACCATACTGTCCGGCACTACTCTTTGTGTCTAAAACGCAGTGATACTGGATCATCCTGGCCCGCACTCCTCTCTGTGTCTAACACAAAGTCATACTGGCCTGCACTCCTCTCTGTGTCTAATACACAGTCATACTAGCCCACACTCCTCTCTGTGTCTAATACACAGTCATACTAGCCCGCACTCCTCTCTGTGTCTAATACACAGTCATGCTGACCCGGAGTCTTCTCTATGTCTAATACAGTCATACCGACCCACACTCCTCTTTGTGTCTATTACACAGTTATACTGGCCTGCACTCTTCTCTGTGTTGTTTTTTCATCCCTCACTCCTCCCATAAGCTCCCATTCATTTTCAACACAGAGCAACCACTTGGCATCCCCCTGACAAGCACTAAACACCCCTTATACCATAGCAACCTCATAGCAACACCTATGTGAAAAAACCCTTATACCATAGAAGCTGCGTATGCCTTAACGACCACATAGCAACACCCTAACAACCATCTGGTATATATACAGCCACTTGAGATTCCATAGCAACCAACTAGCAATACCCTAGCAATCACCTGGGATATCATATCAACCACTAAGCAACATGTTAGCAAGCCTCAGCTGTACACTCTGCATTTTCTTTTCTATACAATACACTCTTCTATTTTAAAATCATGATGTTTTCTTTTTCTTTTTCAGAGAGTTACTTGATGGATCAGCGAGCAGTGTAAGTATACATTCTTTTACTCTTTTTCAAGTTTGCTTAATGTTACAATAGGTGTTGTAAGCAATACGTTCTGGATAGAATTGTTATGTCATCTGCTAGTGTTTGTAATATAATTGTAATATAATCTGCAGGTTTAACACACTAGTACTTTGATCATTTGTTTAGCTGAACTCGTTGTACAGTTGTCCAGTCAGCGTTTGGCATTTACTAACTTGTGTTTATTTATTGCCAACAAATGAGTGGAACACACATTGCTAATAGGCTAAATGCCACATTGCTTTCAGCTCAGTGTAGCTAAATATATTTCGTACACTTGTATGTTTTCAGTTGTACTCAGGTCACAGTGATAGGAGCAAAGAGTCCCTTGGTGAGACCTTCACAACTATATTAGGCACCACAAAGAACAGATTTTTGACTGAAATCCACACAGAGGTGACCAGATCACTGAGTAATTTACTTCCACCAGAGATGAAGGACATTTTGAGCACAAAAGACACTGCTGGCCTCATTGTAAACATTTTGGATGATTCACTGAAGCAGGTGAAGTTCACCTTGATGGAGATGCATCATCACAACTGCTATTAAGGTATGAGTACCATCAGCATGATAGTTGCCCGAAAGATGCTGTACGCAACTGTGTTCAAGATGCACGATTTTCTGCAAATGTGCATAGTGTCTGGCTGCTTGAGTGCCTCTCAAGCATCTCAAGTCAGTGTAAATGAAGCAATGAACCATTTGCTGCTGCTTCTAACGGTGAAAGCTGTGAGAGCTGTTTTTCAAACGATGTTGAACATCAACACTGAAGGAGCATCGAAGGAGGTGACAAGATTTGGATCAGCTACACCACTACACAACTTTGTTGAGGATGTGGCTGATAACATTACCTCTCAGTTTTCCCCCAATGGAGCCACGCCAAGGCAGTCTCCTAACACTGATACCGTGGAGACAGAGAGCCAGATCAGACATCGCTGTGAAAGAGTCTTGGCAAGCACCATCTTGTACTGTGCCAAGTGTGAAAATGACACAGACACCACGGAGAGATTCTTCATGCACTGAGGCTTTCATGGTTGAGGCCTCCAAGGTGATCAGCAATACCATTACTGATGAATTTGTGAGCACACCTCCTGCATTTAACCTGGAAAACAGCACATTAGCTGCAGCCTCAGGAGTGCTCTGACATCAGAATTACTCACCACTGTCGAGGAGGACTGTAAATTAGCAGACCCTACCATTGATCCAACTCTGTATACAACACAAGTCCAAAAGTCCTAAAAACCACGATGAGTTCATTGTCATCCCATCTCATCTGCCCGCCAATGATCTAGAGTCTGAGAGCTCTACAGAGCTGAAAGGCCAGATGGACCCCATAAGTGATCAGCTAGAGGACTTGAGGAAGAAGAAATTGACTGCAGCAGGTAATTATTTCAGTATTCTTCTCTGAAATCTCAGTTCAAGACACAAAAACAAATAGAAACACTAATGTCACCAGAATAGCACATCACACAACTCTTCTATTTTCCATTCTGTTAGTTGAGAGGCTCCAATAATGAGGTCAAAAATGAATAAATAGCAGTAAGTTTGAACATCAGTTTACACAGTAATTTGATGTGTAATTCTCCTCTTTCTTTTTTCATAGCATGTAAGAGGAAGTCCTTTTTCTCCAGGGTTACTGCAGCTTTGACCAAGGCCTTTCGTAAATGAGGAAAATACACTAGGTGCATAAGATAAGGCTGAAGACGTCCGCTAAAAGCAGTGTGCAGATAACAACATCTGCTGGCGTCTCAGCAGGTACTACACATTGACATTCTACATGAGATTTTAGCCGGAATTGCTGAAGATTACAAATAATGATGTATATCATCTTATTTAGATTCTCATCAGCACAGATAAATACACGCAAAATCGTGCATCATTGAGACTTATTCTGTCATTCAATATTTTACTGTCCTACACACGTTCACCACCGATACTGCAACAGTTGTGTGCAGTGGCAGCACGAACTGCAGCTTTTCTCTGGTGTGCTGGTAAAGCTGGTGTTTTTACTGTGTTTGTATGAAATTTTACAGCTTTGCGAAGGAAGAACCTGGCAGGAATGTACTTTGTTTATGGCTGAAAAGGGAAGTAGCTGCTCCCCGGTCATACTTTGAATGTCACAGGTTGTTTAACCGAACTTTCACGGTAGACATCACACACAGCTTGAACATTAGTGGTAAATTTAGGATTTGTGTGTGTAAATGCTATAATACTAACTACATTTCAGGATGACTTTACTGGATAGCAAGCATCCAACAACTAATGTCATCGACAGAGCTTCTCTTTGTAATGATCTATGTAAATTGCCAACTACATTCTGTAGCCCTAGTCTCTTTTACTTATCAGTGCTGATGATAACATGATATAATGATATAGTGACACCCATCACTGATCGTGATCTTTGGCAGATCCTGCTAATACCTTATGTAGAAAATCAATGTGTAGTACCAGGCAACGTGCTGGCAGTTGTTGTTAAACGCACACTGTGTAAGTTGCAGAAGTTAAACCGCACCATCTTGTGTAACTAGCTGTTGACTGAACCTGAACACCAGTTCATTCAAATAAATAAACTAAAAAGCAAAAAGGCAGTTTGGGATGGGATAACTTCTTAAACATTCTTTACGTTTAGTGATCACATAAGTGTACACAACTTTTCTTATTATCACGCTTAAACGTATATAAAATATATATAAAAAAGTAAGAAATAAAAGCGTCATAAAATATAAATCTGTGCTCACCAACCCTCATCCTGGAGTTCAACATTTCTGCACTTTTGAAGAAGTTCTGAGGAAGTTCTGAAGTTTTTCGATGGATCTGGTGTGGTGGAAAGGAGTTGGCGCTAAACTCTGCAGGGAGAGAGATCTAAGGAGCAGGGCTAGAGACCACTATTGTAGTCAGTGATAAATCCTCACAGCAATCAGTCCTGGCTCTGTAATAGAGGCTTGGGCTTAAAGAAGCTGGGAGGATGTGTTACTTTGGTCAAGCTCAACTGTACGCCCTGCCTCACTCTAAAATCAGGTTTACTGCCACAAAGCCGCTTTAATCAATCTGGATTACTTCAACCAGGGAAGCAAACTTTACAAAAAGAGTAAGAGGCTTCTATTTTTATCATAATGATTTGACAGCCAGATCCACCCTGCACCACATACAGCATCTGGCTGTATGTAAATGAAAATGTCACTTTAGGCATGTCATTCAGAGACACAGTTACTTTTTCTACAACCTGTTACCACAACTGGATGACAACACATTGCATATATCACTAAGACATGTCATCTGTGATGAAAGTGCAGGAGCTAGTACATCTGCATCAATCTCCTCTGCTTTACCACAGGTTGGTGTACTTTTTGGTCATTGTATGTTCTTTGAAACATGAAAAACAAATGCTGGACCAAAGTAGCACACAACTATGGTTGTCAGACTTTATCTTTTCCCTTGTTGTAAGTCACTTCTTCACTTTCAAGCATTTGTTCCGGCATATCACTATCCTATTCCCCTCCACCACGTTCCTGAACCTGAATGACGGCACACACTCATGGAGCGATGATTTTCTGCTATAAATAGTCCCAATCAGGGACACCTGTCCCATGTAGCTGTCCTGGAATGATAGTGTTGAAGGCTGAGCTGAAGTCCAAGAGTAGAATTCTTGCATGAGTGTTTGGATGGTCAAGGTGCTGAAGGATGTGATGAAGTCCCATATTCACTGCATCGTCCACCAACCTGTTGGCCCGGTATGCAAACTGCAGGGGGTCCAGCAGGGGTTTGGTAAGTCCTTCAAGTGACTGAGAACCAGTCTGTGAAAGGTTTTCATGACTACAGAGGGCAATGCGACAGGTCTGTAGTCGTTCAGTCCAGTCGTGGTTGCCTTTTTGGGGATGGGTATTATTGTGGAGCAGGATGGTACAGCACACGGCTCCAGTGACCTGTTGAAGATCTTTGTGAAGACAGGTGCAAGCTGGTCTGCACAGTTCCTCAGGCAGGAGGGTGATACAAAAAAAATCCAGACCTGGTGCTTTCTTCACTTTTTGTTTTTTGAAGAGTCGGTGCACGTCCTCCTCGCAGATCTTCAGGGCAGACTGAATGGGTGGCTGAGTGTCAGAGGAGTGTGAATTGGAGCTGTATAGGTATGTGGTGCTAGGCTTTTCAAACCTGCAGTAGAATGTGTTAAGATTGTCACCCAGCTGACAATCCCCCATTGTCTGGTGAGGTGTCCTTTTGTAGCCAGTAAAGTAAAATGACATTCATGATTACTCTGAAAAATACAATTGACTAATAAAACAAAAACACAGGAAAACAATTGTTTCCTTATGTGAAGAATATAGGATGTTCCTAACCACTTTTTGACGGAACTAAAACCAGAAAAAACATTTCTAAAATCAAATCAACAAAGCCAAAAAGAAAACAGCGTGGTGGGCTATGATATGCTACGCAGAATAATAGAAAATCCAGCCTCTCAAGATGGAACTCGCACCTACTCACACTCAAACGCTCCTTCAATGACAGCTTACTGGTGTTTACGGACCTGCAGTGCTGCTGCTCAGGGTGACAGTGACATTGTTTTATAAATTACTGATCGAGTTCAAAATATATATTTAAACCCACCAACTTCCCTCCAAGGACAAAACGCTACAGTCATTAGACTGGAAGTTAAACATGCAGCGTGCAGCATTACAATTAAATGTGTATATAGCTGATATTAATTAATTTTACAGTAAATTTTTTAGAGTTTTTTTTTTTTTTACAGGTTATTCAATTTTACTACAGAATCTTTTTCAAGAGCTTAGTTCGGTCTGTTAAAATACGTGTTTTGTTTTTATGGGTTTTTTTTACATGCTTTTTGAGATACCTCTTTATGTTTTGGGCAGATTCTTGAAAGCAGTGCTGGTTTACTCCTTATTGCTCTCTGATATAAGGAAATGATTTCCTGTTTTAAGCATTGTCCTTCTTTCATCCGTATATTTGTGGAAAGAAATTTAACTTGCAATATTTTGAACACAATATCAATTTATTGTTATTTTTGTAATTTATTTTACCATCAAACACCAACCGTCATTTGGATGTTGTTTTTTGGGCTAAATCGGGTAGGCCGCACCTCCTGATTTTGCCAAGTTGTGTCTGTCCTGAGGGCAGCAAATTTAATGAAGCCCCAGGGTCAACAAAACACATCAGCCAATCAAAATATCTTAACGTCTATGACATCATTAATGTGAGTCTGTTTTTTTCCAAAAGAAATTTGATAGAAGAAGCTAAGCTACCTGGTCTCCTTAGGTTTCTGATTTTAAGGTAGTCACACATTTATCAGACTATTGCTTATTTTCATTAGCAAAATTGATAGTGAGCATAGATTAGCTATCCTATTGATTGTTAGCTAAGATTAGTCGTTAGCTTGTCTTACAATTAAAGTTATCAAATGTTGGCTACTTAGAACATAAGTTAGAATGCTAATACAATGTGTTACCTGTGTGTTACCTAATGTGTGTTATATCTTTATATAGCTATATATGTAATTTTTTTGTATAGCTCTATCTATCAGAAAAAATAGAGATTATTTTCTCATTTTGGCATTGGTTTGAGTATTGTTATGACTATAATATTTATATCAAACTATAAGTAAGCTAAATTGAGTCAGTTGGGCAATGATATTCATTAATAACATTTGTCACTGAAAAGCAATATTTTCATATATTGTGATATGTTGCGATATGCGCTGTCCATTAACATTTTCATGTATGTTGTCCTGAGTCCATCATGATCATCATCATGTTTGTTGTCCTGCATCCTTACTCATTATGAATGTTGTCCTGAGTCCATGACCATGTATGTATCCTTGAGTCCTTCATCATTGTCATGTTTGTTATTGTTGCAAGTCCTTCATCATCATAATCACCATCATCATCATCATCATCATCTGTTTTGTCCTTCATAATCACCCTGAGTCCTTCATCTTCATCATGGGTTTGTAATAATGTACTCTAAATGGCTAATCTGCTGTTCTGTATGTTGTTGGGTTTTTTTCTTTCAGGAAAACCCTACAGACGATCAGAAGAAATGTGAATAAGCTGGGCCCAGAATCTGACTTTGCTTTTAAAACAATTTTGGATTGCAACATATCAGTTGCAACATATGTTTACTCGTTTTTTTGTTGAGAATAAATGAACATAGTTAATTCGTACATGATGTTTTGTTGTAATACATTGTTTAATAAGTTTGACATTGATGCTGAATGTAATATGTAATGTTTTAACACAAATAGAAACACAATGTACAATAGATGACAAATTTTAGGTTTAAGTGAGATATGCAAGAGCTTACTCAAGTACATTGCATTTATTCCAATATTCTTGCTAATCTCTTTTTCTCAATCTTTTGTTTTCTTTTTAGTTCTCTTACACTGCCTCAGTTTTTTACTTTTTCTTTTTTCTGGTGGCAAAGCTCTTTGAATTTTCTGCCTTATCACATCCACTGGCTTTTCTCTTATTTGTTCTGTTTGGAAATAGCGGGCATATTTTCCTTGCTTTATTGTCCTTATGGCTCTTTTTGAATCTTGATGCATTTTGATTTGTTTTCTCTATGTACTTTAACTCCAAGCTCATGTATGATGCGTGATATATGTTCTGGAATTTTTTGCCATCTACGGACAACCTCTACTATGTTTTCAAGCTCATACCATGGAACATGACTTTAGTTTTAAGAAAAACTGCATGATTTCCTGTCTTGTCTCCATGTTATCAGGTCCACTCACACCAGATTCTCCTCTTTAATAGCCAGCGCATCACTGCCTGTATTTTACAAAAACATCTTTGTCTGTTTTCTAATGGCCAAAAATCATTTTTGAGCAATGTATTATTGGTAGACTGAAAATTCCATTACCCTTAAGGCAAACAGGCCAACATTTTGGGCTTTAGAAAATAAAACTTTTACAAAGGACACTTATAGTTATACTAATGTCTTCACTGCCAACAGAAATAAAAATGTACTTGCTTGTGTGACATGGTACCAGCAGAGAAAAATATCAGACAAGACAAGTTAGAAAGAGCTAATCTTGCTAATCTAAACCCAGAAAAAACCTTGCATATTGTAGCTACATTAAGATATATACCTTTACAAAGTTGCAGACAATTTACAAATGTATAAATAATACTATACTGCTGTGAATTGTGGAGTAATTAATTATGTTTTACATAGCCAACATTAGTTAAATTTCATTGTAAGAAAAGCTAACTGCTAACATACCTGCCTTGCCAAGTTTTGCTTGCCTGTTTGGCAGGAGAAGCTAACTGCTAATCTTGCTGTCTAGATAGCATTTGCTATGTGTTATGGTGAAAGTGATACTAAAGTAACAGAAAAGGTACACATTTCTATCCCTAATCATCAGTTTTATAGAAAAGATAACCAAAAGTCAGATTAAAATTGTACTCACACTGATGATGTCACACATGTTAAGAGGTGTTGATTGGCTGGTGTGGTTTGTTGGCCTTAGGGCTTAATCAAAGTTGTTGAGCTCAGGACATTCACGACTTGGCAAAATCAGGACGTGCCATACCGTCATGGCCTTTATTTAGCCCCAAAAAAGTCAGACTGGGTCCAAATGTAGCCCAAATAAAGGTGTTGAAATTTAGTATGTGTTTGGTCCATCAGATTGGGTCCAATTGTAGCCCAAAAAACAGAAGTTGATATTTG